>OZ022578.1:29377103-29977103 GCA_963669155.1 Arbacia lixula
TACACCTGTTGCACATGCAATAGCTATGTGTGATGTTTGTATTGATTATTGCAGAGGTATGCCTGGTGACTGGCATATCATCAGCTGTATCCCACTTTGGGATGAACAGATGTAATTACCAAAAAGTCCACAATTTAAGATAGTATTTGAACATTTGACTGCAGCTTTACTGTGGTAATATATCATGGGAGAAGCCAATTTCCATCCCAAACAGACGTCCGTCGCACACCCTTCATGCAATCCCTATCATCCTTTATCACACCTGACATATACACTCATCACATCTATTTCACTCAATCTCTCATCCTCCTCCTCCTCCTCAATTATCACCTGATCATTCATCTCCATGGTGCACCATCACTATCTCCATGTCTCCTCCTCCTCCTCAATTATCACCTGATCATCCATCGCCAAGGTGCACCATCTCCACTCTCAATCAGCCATCTCTTGTTATGCTAAGCGAGCGACATAACGACCAGAGATGATTCATCACAATTCATCACGTCTCAAGAAACAAACCATGTCTTAAGAAACAAACCCTTCCTGACATGCTCCTAACAGCTGCATGAAGCAAACCTGATATTCATCCAGGATTATTACAAGCTCTATATAACCCTCCCAGTACCATAGGCACATGAAATGTGTAATAAGTCAGCGGCATTTTTCCTGGCTTGGTACTGCAGAGCTACCAACATTGAACTTCAACAATCAGGAAGATTTGGGAAATTTCATGAGAAATCAGGGAGATTTCTATCAAATGCATCCAACCTAACAATAATAATCTATCGATAATCAGGGAGATTGACTGATGTGGTGAAATCCATTGCAGTAACATTGGTCTATTTTCCGGGAGTCTCCTGTGAAAGTTGGGACTTGTCAGCTATGGTAATGACAGAGTTAAGGCCACAGGTAAATGGAGAGTAGATGTTGTCTGGTATGGTTGGTTCAGAAACTTAATAAACACAGTTTGTCTGGCATGTCAGACTGCGCCAGTCAAAACAAACCTCAGGCAGGGGAAACAGGGGAGTGGTTTAAAGGCTCATGCTTCATGATGGTCCATGAATCCTATATCATCCATCTCAATGGCAAACATTATGTCACACGATCTCAATATTCAATAAAGATAACATCATTCTATGTGAACAAAATTGCCAAGTGCATATCCTCAAATTATGAAAGGATTTGTAACAAAAATTAAGCTAATTGGACAAATTTTTAAATACAAAGATGATGATTTCATTTTCAGCAAGAGAACGATAAATACGATTGCTGTCTGTCTTAGAAATTGTTAATGCCAACAACTATTTATGTCTAATTTGCAGCAATCAAATGATTTTTGTAAAGGAAAATTGAGATGCTTCCCTTTCTATTGGTGGATTACAAAGGAGTGCTCTGTCATCTAAAAAGTAGAAAAAGTTGCACAAATGCATTTTAGCTGTCAGTCCCACTACTGAACCAACATCCCTTTATTGACATATCCCATCCTTTTTGTTTTTGCTGTAAAACACCTAGAGCATGTTTTTATTTCAAGAATTTGACGGTTCAGACGTAGCATGGGGAAAACAGAGGACAGGAAGAAGTGTGAAGTAAACTTCAGGAGACACAGGTTAAGGTTGTGCTGTAAAAACAAAACACCCAGCGATGTTTTCAACAAGACGATATATTCTAGGGGGATAGAAATTTGCATAGATGCGGAAACAGAAACAAAGATTGCATTACTTTGATAAACAAACTGGATCAGGTGGAAAGTTCAGAGAAAAGCACAAGAACATATCTGTGTTTTAAGAGGGAGAGAGAGAGAGCACAAAGTGAGGAAAGATAGAGAGCAAGGTGGGGGAATATGTAACTGATATTACCCATCTGAATGCAACAACATTCCAACATATAACATAGCTTGTACATATACATAGTTGGAGACAAATGAGAAACGTGGTGATTGATGATATAACTGCTGTAGTATTTTCTTCAGGGAAAGAGTTATGCACCCAATGACATGTAAAACTGCCAAATAAATGCCATGTCACTGAGAGGAAAGTTGTTCCATTCACACAAACACAATAGAAACTTGTTCACAACTAACTGGTAATAAACAAGTTTTTATCACACTGGAGTTGTTTATGTCAGCCAAGTTTCCATGTTCAACTTCAGCTGGCACTGACTGAAACCAATATCCAATGAGAGATCTCATTGGAATTCTCTGACGAAATCCAGATGGGAGGAGAGCTGCCATTTTTTCTACGCTCCATAAAACGACCGCTGGGGGACCGTCCTTTGTCTAGACGGAACCTAATTTGCATTTTGATGTTGCTTGAGTTTGACTTTTTGACCAGTGTTAACTCTAAGGTCATTTCCTGGGTATGATTACTGCATGGAGGAGTTACACCTCAACGAATGCATAATGCATTTGAGAAACAATGCAATGGTTGTGATCATGAAAGTTCATCTGTGTTGCAATGGTTACCAATATGTTTTCTTAGCCTTCCATGAAGGCTGTTAGACATTTTTAATTCAAACTTTTGAGAATTAATCCTAATTGAAACAGTTACATAGTTCAGTATTAATATCCCCTGATGGAACGTGTATGTTTCCATGATAAACACTTTAAAGGTAGCCCGTCCCTTTTGCAGACTAATTTCGGAGGTTCCCTGATTTTGTCATCATTTGAGAGAGAGTGACAATATAACCTTTCCCTGGAATAGACAAGGCATAATATTCGGTTTTGAGGATATAATTTTCGATAATTGATCAAGCTTTCTTTTTTCGTACCACGAAAATCATCGTAATTTCAAATTGTGTCAACGGTCGGCAATCAATTAGAATCAAATCCCAGTGAAAAAGAGTTAGATTCTCATTTATTCTATGGGAGTTATAGTACCTCTGACCTTAGAATTTCACAGTTGGTATCCCAAAGATACATGCTAAATAAGTACAAACTTTCATGAAGTTTGCAGATGCTTGTAAAAGGGCCGGGCCATCTTTAACATCATCATTGAGTCTGAGTCAGAAGTAGATCAGGGGCTAGTTAGTTCTGTATCACAAAGAGAGATAGCAGCCTTGTCATTAATTGCTATCTATTGCAAAACTCTCTGTATCACAACCTCACATGCCACAAATACTATCTAATGCATTGTATCAGTCATACATCCAAGCAAGCTATGGTCAATATAGCGATCATGCAACTGTGCTCTCATTCATACAGTTTGGTGCAAATCTGTCTGATATGAGTCCTACAGTCACATCACATACTAGGCCACATCACGATTTGAATTCATAAGGGGCATAACATAACTGGTAACATGCACATCATGATTCATGTTCCTGAAGTGGGGCAAATGAAGCCACAATTTTAATTATGTAATTTATCACAATTACGATAGATCCGATTAAGCTACTCTCAATATTTCTTGAAAGCCAGGATCAATTTTACTGCAGCTTTTGTGATGTGGATTTACAATTTGTATCAATTCTTCTATAAAATACTGATCTATTAATCGTACCATCTATTGCAACTCAGTGCATGTACATTGTGAAGCCAATCTATAGGCCCTGTATGGTAAAGAGTTCTGTTCTACGATCTGTTGTAACACTTTATGTTACACGGACGAGATTAACTTCAAATACATGTACTGATCATGCATGAAATGTGAAAACCGTGCACCCTGCACATCATAGTTCAATCTGATAACAATGTTGCCACAAGAGGCCATATGTAGTCTGGATCCAGGCAACAAGGCATTTCTCATCCAAACTATTGAATAAAGAGGTCTGGCTGCAGTAGACTAATCATTCTCTATCACTTCTCTGATTCACCCAAACACTGCCTGTGAAATGAGGAGAATGATACAATGACGACACTTCTGTATGAGTACGAGGCTCTATTTTGTAGTTTTTATTATAAATGTCACACAGTCTAGAAGCCAGGCTAGGCTTAATGTATCCACAATGCACAGCCTGAGTGTGAGGGGTGAGGCTAATGTTCTAATGTGATTCCTGGGAGCATACTTCCTCTCTACCACATTCATGAATTCCGTCACCTTCGCTTCTCATCTGCATTTAGATGGCTCGAGGCAAAGTCTTGATGGCTGGAAGCAGAGTCTTGATGGCATGTAACTCTAGCGGATTGTCGTCATCATCTCCCGTCTTCTCCCATCCTCATGCAACATTCATCACATCAGCCCCATTTACACCGCTAGCCAAAAAAAAAAAATCATGATTTTTCTAACATCGCCTGTGAAAATTGCTAGGCAACTACTGCAACACAGCTGAAAAGACTTTTTGAAACATCCCACTCCGGAGTGTGATTCCACATTTTCCTAAATATCACGATTTTTGCCAGTGTAAATAGCCACATGTGTACAATCGCCTACCTTTTTGCATGTGACTCATGTGTGTGAATGGCCTGGCAAACATATTGAACATGCGCGCAGTACTAAGTTTCACTCACAGACAAATTCTGTGGTTTTGTAGGCCCATGTAAATGGTGAGATAAAGAAGAGAATCTACATTTTTCCCTCAAGTGATTTGTTGAGTGTGAATGGCCCTACGGTGTGGAGGATTCCCTCGTAGAATAAGATCAACACCAGACAAGCACAGAGGCCATGCATTGACTGCATCGCTAGCCACACATCAATGTTTATGGATGACAGGCACTGAGGCGGCACATGAAATACAGTAAGAAGAATTAATTTCCTTTGACCATGTGACATTTGGCGAGCACACTTGAATGCTTAACAACCCCCGATGGTGCACATTGAAATGGATCATCCATGTTTAGGATGAGCTTACAATCAAGCATACTGACATTCTATCAACAAAAGGTCATTGTTTTATATTGATTTAACTGCCAATGCTACAATTCAAGCTCGTTCTATTGCATGTCAAAGCTGTTTACTGGTAAGCTCCAAAATCCAACGTGGGATTATTTCTGTTGAATCTATGAGAGCAAGGAAATACTCATTTGAATTTGTACTGAATTATTTCAATTTGCTCGCTTTTATTCCCGTGATTTGTGTTGTTTGCAAAAAATACACCTCAGGATATCCGGGCCTGAACACCTGCAAGAAACGTTGTTATCCCCTGGAAGCACCTCCAAGCACCCATGGTCCTCTCATTCTTGTTTCTGGTATGATGGATGTGATGCACTTTCATAGTCTAGCTTCCAGACTGTTGGTCATTTCTAAACCAAATTATCAAAGAAAGGGTCTGGCTGAGGTAGACTAATCATTCTCAATTTCATCTCTGGCTCACTCTATTAACATACTAAGAAAAGAGGAGAATTATCAATGATTCGTCTTATGAGTACTGGACACTGTTTATCTGTTTTGATTAGAAGACAGGCTGGAAGCCAGACTATTTCCCAGCGTGAACCTGCCTATGAAAGAGGACCTTGAGGCAAGCAAGAAAGCAATCAGTTTCTCAAATGCCCATTGACTCCTTGACTCCAAGCTACAGTAACAATTGAATCGGATAATACAAAACTGCATGGAAAACAACTTGATAACTCTGCAGAGTGCAGACACACTCACACTGATGGGTGGATGGAAATGGAAAATGGTATATCGGGATGAGCTAAAGAACGCCAAATAGATTTTCTCCGAGGCCAAACGATTCCTTCAAATCAGCTTAATTTGGTTTTTAAAATGCTGTGACAATACGACCAGCTCCACAACATTTCCATTTCAAGAAATTGGCTGCTCTGTTTGCAAATACAAGGCCACCATAAATATGACTTGTTAGAACAGGTTTCAATATGAACTATCCATTCAACAGCTGTGTTTTGGGGCTAAAATATCTATCTGCAACCTACATTTCCTGTTTTGAATCAGCATATTGGAAAACGTTTACGTTATTATTGCTCCAATGCAATAACACCTGACATTGCATTTTTCACAGCCTTCAGTAGCTTAGATTTTAGGCTGTGGAGTGCAGGACACAACTGAATCAGTGAACAACTATGTCTGGCATTATAGACTAAGCCCTCTATTTTGCTTGCTGTGTGAGAGAACAGGTAGGGCAGAGGGCTTAGTCTTTATTGCCAGACTTGGTCCTACCCACTACTACCCACTATTCACTCACTGCACCACCTCCTAGAACCTTGGCTAGATATTTAATGACATTGTTTGGAGGTTCTGGTTCATCAGCCTGAATCTAAACATGGCCTCAGCCATATGAACATAACCCCATCAATGATGATCTCCCTGTCAGAGCAAAGTATGGAGCTCTTTGCTCAGACTTTGCTGCTAAACCCAGGTAATCTCTCATTACCAGGTGGCTTGTCAATATGAGAGCATACCCTGAATTGATGCCTACACGATGCTTAGTAGGTGGGCCCTCACGATGCTTAAAGGGATCAGAGCAATCAGTATACACAAAACCTATTATTAGCTAATCAATTTCTAGCCTAAATTACTTGTCTGTCATTTTAGCAAATGAAACTCCAAATATAATCTAAGTATATATTACAATTGAAGAAACAAATGTCTGGTGCAAAATATTTTGAATTGGTAGGGTAAATTTGTTTTATAACCATCTTTTGCTTTATATCAGCTTCACACACACATTCCAAATTTAGAAAAAATGTATTTTTAGCACAGCATCATCTGTGCCAATATGAGAAAAAAAACTACTGCATGTGGCCAATTTCAGTATTTAGTGTTACATATTGATTTCAAGCTTTCATCTTCATCTGTAATGGCTTTTAATTTGTGTTGTGACAGATTCAGATTCCACATTTGTAAGAGAAGATTTTTCTCTTCTCCTCTTTCTCCCAGCATGACCAATGTGATTTACAAGGCCTTCCATCAAAACGCACCACACATAGATTGAGTGGTTGGTAGTCAGATGGTAGTCAGAGAGGGGGAAGGGTCTGATTGGAAAATTAACCTTTCAATTTGTTGTCGGGAAATTACCCTCAAGATATAAAAATCTGTCTTTCAAATTTCCACAACTAAACAGCTGGAAGGGGGAAAGTACTTGTATCCAATGTACTTGCATTGCTACAAATGGGACAAGTACCTACAGGAAATGGTAGCAAATGCCAAACCCCAAATTTGCTGTAACTTGCAAAACACATCAATCCCTAACATTGACATCCCCATGTCATGAATGATATCTTGAATGTTTCTAAACAGGAGCAGTATTCAGCAGCACATTTTGCCAGAAACTGAGGAATGCTGAGTAGTATTTGAATCCACTGATGAGTATAAACACGCCACTTATGACTTCAATGATTGCCTGAGGTATACCCAACATACACATAGTACAGAACAAGAGTGCTTGCAAACTAAAAGTCTTCCTCAATGCAAATCCAAATCCTGACAACCGGTAGTCTAATTTCTGTTTGTGCATCATCAACTTAAAGTAGATTGAGTAAACAAAACTCTTTTAAGTAGAGGGTGCCAGCAATTTACCTTAAAAATTAGTAAACTTGTCATATTTCCCAATTTGTTGATGATTTAGACACGCCTTACGAGTTTCCACGTTGCCTTGAGATCTAAGCCTGGCCGACGGTAAGCCAAGGGCAGCTGAGAGGGAAGATGAATGAGGTTTCTAATTGGCTGCGTTAGGCTCGCACAATCCAAGGGTGTCAGATTAAATATGCACACATACTCTATTCTCATTAGGCCTGGTTCACTACACCGGCTACCAACCGCATCACCGTGTACTTTCCTCCCACCAAATTATAGAAGATTATTTGGACAACGCATCATTTCTTTCCCTCGACATGCGCCTGCATCTTCTCTCCAAGCTCTTTGGAAGAAAAGCACATACATTTAGAATTCAACTGCAAAGACATTCCAATGTTTGCACTAGCACTGAGCATTGTGTGGCATGTCACTACATCATTGCAAAACAATGTGAGCAAAACCCTGACATTTTCTATTAAAAAAACAACCTGTCCCAAATTTTCCAAAAACTTTATCAGAAAATTAAAGTTTAAAAGCATAATGACACCTTTTACCAAATTATTATTTAAACATGCTTTGAGCACTACTTGAGGTAACCATCTTAATTTAGAACAATAGCAAATTCCCTTTAGATTTCAAAGTAAAGCCATTCACCACAAATAGATTTTTCTAAAAATCTTGATTAACTTTTCATTTAACTGATAATTACTGGTGTGTGGCTTCCTGATTTAACACAGAAAGGAAATGACGAGCAGAAGTGTAATGACTAGACAAATTCTCAGGGACAAATGTGTGAAGGTAATTTCTTCATAAAATGTACTTTCTTTCCATCTATTTCTCTTGTGATTCTGTCTGTTCCCTGTCTGTGTATCTATCCTCTCCTCAGTCCCTCTCACAGAGCACATTGATTCATAAAGAAAAATGTGTACTATACAATCATGCTTTCAAAATGTTTATATTATCTTACATGATTCTGATTTGAGTGCAAAAAATTCTGATGTATGCAATTATTGTGCAATGACTGCATTGAATAGAATATGCAGAAAATATTTTGCACAAAATTCTTCACATATTCCGTATTTTTTGCAACAAAGCTGAAACACTAGCAGGGAAATTCTTACTTATCCTTCCTTTATCCAGAAGCAAGTATGAAAAATCATCAAACTGTAAAATTTGCCCTTTTCACCTAATCCAAAAAATGTAATTTTGATTCTATATGAGGATATTTGTTGACTACTTCTGCTTGGCATAAGCCATTGATCACTTTAGTTCACTCCCAGATTCATTGTCAGGGTGTGTGAGCTCTGATGCCAATGGTTCTTAGAACACATTGAATTTTTTTGTTCCTATTGAGGAAGCCAAATGATTAATGATCAGATATTAAGCCTGCACAGTAATCATTGGGGTTGAAAGTTTACATCCTACACTGTAAAAGTTGAACTCTCGGAGAGAAAGACAGCTTCAACAGATATTTGTGAAGAATCCTACAACAAATTGAATTTGTGATAGGAAAAAATAGAGAAATACTGATCACATTAGTTGTATAAAAACATCCATATTGCAAATAGATTTGATTAACTACACTGTACTGCAGGCTTGAGAGAGGTGCTTGCACATGGCTCGTGAACTCTCAGCTCAGCATATCGGAGCAACCAGGGTTGGCACGGTCCAATGCCGCAAGGACCGGCTTTTCTCTCCTTGGCTCACCACCGCACACCGCATTCATACATCACACCCACTTAACCCCCAACAACCCTAATTGACGAGGTTGTAATAAGAGCATTCATTAGTGGCACCTCTAGCGGCGTGTCGGCAAGGATTTCACAGACTGGGAGAAGGAGAGCGAGAGAAGGAGAGAGAGCGAGCATGAGAGAGGAGGAAAGAGGAGGGAGAGGAAAGAGAGGGGAAAGGGAGATGAAGCGAGAGAGAGAGAGAGAGAGAGAGAGAGAGAGAGAGAGAGAGAGAGAGGGAGGGAGAGAGAGAGAGAGAGAGAGAGAGAGAGAAGAGAAGGGACAAGTGAGATGAAAGAGGAAAGAGGAAAGAGGAAAGAGGAGAGAGGAAAGAGAAGGAAAGGACAGAGAGAGAGGTCAGCATCAAATTAATATGTAACATGAACAGCCATTCCTACAGAAAATGACCAGAAGCTCAGCAAGACAGCATCTATTGTCTTCATTAGCCTAAAACAAGCATTTAACACTCTACATTTTGCCATATTGAAGGAGAGGGGGGGGGGGGCACTGAGGTGAGGCTGAGATGAGGGGGAAGGAGCGGAGCTCACTTCCCTGTCTCAAGGGCCCATGCAGCGCATATCATCCATGGCCCAACCAGCCAGAAATTGGGCACCTCAGTTTGTCTTAAAATGTCTTTACTCACTGTAATTTGCATTCAAGACTTTAAGAAATCCTCTTAAGTGTATCTACCTCATACAAGTGCTCTTTTGCAAATTAGCCCTTAAATGGCTAAATAGCCCCAGAGTTTCTGAGCAAATTTCATGCTATTTGCATCTTTATTACACAATCAGTGAACCATTTCCTCCTACATTAACTTCCCTCACAAGAAATACTGTGTGCTTTTTTTTTAAAGCTGGTAACAACTGCCCTGGTGCGGGTGGGAAAGTACTCCCTGTCATAGTGAATGGAAATGTCACTGACCTTATTTTCCCCAAAATGTTCGCACCAAAAGCCTTTCGGTGTTTGTTGAGGCTCTATTAACTCAAACAACTCCCCTCAAACATAAAAGGAAAGACAAGTCAAATGCAGGGCACCGCATTCCAGATAAATATTTTCCTTGTTATGCTGGGAGGAGAGAATAAACGGGAGGAAAATATTGGATTGTCTGTCTCACTGTGTGTATTTTCCTGAAGTGCTCCCTCTTTGAAATGATATATGCTGATTAAATACCCCTGAGTGGTTGTTCGAAGAGGGAAGACTTTGGGCCCTCAATAATAGGTGGCCCTGACACGGCTCACAAGTATTCATTGTGGAAATTCTCGCCCCTCCATTCAGCAATTTTTGAAATAATTTCTTTCGCATCAATTCCCATGCCCCCCTCCTCAATCCGGTATCTAGTTTCGTTTTCTCCCTCTCCCTTCTTCCATCCCCATCCGTTTCCCCTCTCCCTCCTCTTTCTCTCTTTACATCCATCTTTTTTTTTTCTCTCTCTCTCTCTTTTGCTCCCCCACTAACGATATATATTTTCTCTCCTGTTATGCCTTTAAGCCATGTTGCCTTGTACATCCAACTTTTTCACTTTCTCTCTGTCTCATTCCCCTCTCCTCTCACCCACAGTTTACCTCTGCTCTTTCCATCCTCCTACATCATATGTACACAGCCATGGTCAACATGAGCAAAGCAAAACGACTCTACCAATTCTCCATCATTTTTCCTAAGCAAATACCAATGTTGAGTTTGCAAAAATGCACAAATGTGTGCTTTGGCACACAATGGTACAAAAAAAGGGACATGAATAATAGTGAAAAGGGGACATAAATAATGAGTGATTTTACAGCGCTAGCACTTAGTCATGTTACAAGAACCAAGAAATTCAATCGGGCTTGTGGGATACTTGAAATGTACAAGTAATTGCATGTGGCAAAAGGCAAGCGGATAGGGTTACAGAGTCGAACACTAAAATGCCATGTATTCGTGACTAGCCATCAGGGCTGGGATTTACACACGACTGCCATGTGCATTTGTTAGTGGTGCAGCGACTGTGTGAATAAAGGGTCTAAAGGGGTAACCTAGAGGCAACACAGGTAAAATAGGGGGAACCCAGGGGTAACATACATGCAGGGGTGACATAGGGGTAACAGAGGGATAATAAAAGAGTAACATATGGGCAACACAGGGGTAACACAGGGGTAACACAGGGGTAACCTAAGGGTAACCTAAGGGTAACTCAGGGGTAATACAGGGGTAACTTAAAGGTTAAATTAAGGGTAACATAAAGGTAACCCCAGGGTAACTCAAGATAAAAAAAGGGGTAACATAGGGTAGCCTAGATGTAACACAGGGGTAACCCATGGGTAACCTGGGTCTAGGGCAACATAGGGGTAAACTATGGTTATTTCCCTCACGTCCTCAGACAACATCCATGTTCCACCTGACAAGACCCCTCAATGCACCCACCAATAACCCTCTTGATTGGCTTCCCCTCTCTTTGACCCCACACACATTAATGGCTCCATTGCACCTTCTCCTCAGATTGTGGTTGCATGCCTTGTTTCTTTCTTTCTTTCTTCACTCCCTCAGTCTTGTGACTATTCTTCAGGTTCCATGGCTGAGCACACATCACTGGTTTTTGAAGAACGCTACCAGACCTTGGAGGATGAAAGAAAGCTACCAGACCCTAAAGGGGGTACTGCCCAGAGTGGCAGCAGTCAAGCAAATTACTTCTTCAGGAACTGGTCTCCAAAGGATGACATGTATGTCTAAAGGATAACTCCATAGTAGTGAGAAACATAATCACGATTCATCACTTTTACCTGCCTGTAACAGTGGTGGCAAAGGGAGTTTCTATTTAGATATTTTTTATAGACAAGTCTTTTTTTTTCTTTTTCCTTGCTGTATTCATATATAGTCGACATCTGGCAAGAAAACATATCGAATGGCCGATTTTGAAAAATATATTTAATATTTGCATTGAATAGCATCATCCACATTACAGCATACAGGTTGGTTCGACCATGAGACGGCTGTAATCATTAAGGTTTCCAAAATGAAATGAAAACCTACATTATACATCATTTGATTGTGGGGAAGAAATGGAAATCCCCATCCAACTTTCTGTTCAAAACATGATATCAAAATGATTTGATAAAATCAAATGACCATGATAAAATCTCAGAAGGTACTTTCACTTCTCTATATGTGGTTGTCTCTTATCCTGCCTGATTCAAAATGAAAGCAAGATAACTGAGACACATCCTCGTTCTGGTCTTTGTGTTCACCGTATGTCAAGAGGAGCTGTGACCTTCCAAGAAATGGCTGCTTTTTCTCTGCTAGTTACAGTAATTTCCCCTCCTTATTTGAGTCGAGTAAGGCAGGATGAGGGCAATTATGGTATTTTTGCCATTTTGATGATTTTTGCTTCAAATTTGTATTTTGATGAGTTTCAAGAGCAATGTGATCAAGCAAAAGGCAGAGGATGCACAACTGACAGTGATAAAGAGCACTGCTATATCAAGTCTAAGCATGTCAACCATATGACACACATAGCAAATGTGTTTTATATTGTGTACAGATGTTGTTCCATTCATCAAAAATCCTTCGAGAATGTCCCACATTCATTATAACTACATGTACCATACTAACAAGTAAACATGTTTAGGGCATAGGGTTACAGCTCCTGTTACAAACACAGACTAAAGAGCAACACAGTGATGTCATGCTGCACAAAGCATAGCCTTGCTCACAGGCTGTAAGGCATTTCTAAACCGAACCATTCCATCAAGGGGTCTGGCTGCAGGGAACTAATCCTTCTTGATTTCATCTCCGCTAGCCCAGATTGAGAAATGAAGAGAACCATTCAGCAACTTGTCTTAATACTTTTTATTTCCTATTTTTTAATATTTATTTTTAATAAGTTAGGATTAGAAATGTGCAACAGCCTGAATGCCAGGCTACACACAGCGATATTTGTGCATATCAAACTTGCACTACGCATGTGTAGTATCTACAGTACATTATATATTGGATTGGCCTTCACGCTATGAGCGTTAATAGATAGGATGCAAATACAATGTACTGGAAGTGATAATGTGGAGTGTTTGATGATGCAACAATATTCTGGGTACCTGGGACTGATAGGCATGATAGCTATAACCCTGATAAGGGTCTGGGGTATGCCAATAGGTAAGGCAAATACTCAAGAACTCAGTCCCACATCTGCCTCAGAACTTCACATTATATTTTACTCCTATGCTTTATTTCAATTATCTGGAAACCTATTTCATGAAGGATTATCCTAAAAAGAATATAATCAATAGTAAATCATGATAAAGGCTCCTCAGGTCGTGTCTGGATGACTTAGTATGATCAACAGTCTATTATAAAAGTATCATTCTGAATCTTCTCCCCAACTTGAAAAATACCATTTTCCCAGGATGTTAATCAAAATTTCTCACACACATTACTAAAACTGAGTAAATAAATACATTTCAATATTTTCTCTCCTTTTCCCCAGGCATTTACTAATGATACAAATAGACTTAAACTTACAATTGAAAGGATCATTACTGAAAGATGCAAACACTTTTTTAAATTTCTCTCCCATTCCCTTTCTCTCTTTCATTCACTGTATAACATCTCACATAATAAGACTAGCAAGGGGATAAATGGAGTTTTCAGCCAGTAAACCAGATAAAGGAGATCAGCAGCTCTGATAGTACATCTACTGGTATGTAGAAGCCAGACCATGATATCCCTCCCCCTTTCCCCCCCCCCCCTTAAAACAGGAGCCATTCTGCCATCAATTTCTTTTGATCCATTGTGTGTTTCTTCCCGGAATGGAGGAACCTAATGGACTGACACACGATTATCACGTCTCCTCGTTAAACTCCCCCCGAACATCGTCCACACAAATCATCTACTACATTTGCAGTCAATGGGGGAGTCCTATTAGCATTTTATAGACAATTGCAGCCAATACAGTATGTGATGCCATGCCTAGAGTCCTTTTACTGAAATTAAAGGGGAAAATTTGGCTCGCAATAGAAACTGAATCCACCAAACATGAAAGTGTTGAAAGAATGTAAATTAAAGAAGCAATGGTTTGATTTATGTAGAGTACTGACATATGATTATTATCATTTGCCTACATGCTATTAATACATACATTGGAAACCACTTGAATTGTGCAATTATGCCCCCCCCCCCCCCAACGCCATCATCTCAAAGTAATTATTTGCTGTCGAATGTCTAAAGAATTTTCAACATCAACTTTATCATCACCACCCCCATCAAACATCAAAACCACATCATCTTCTTCTTTATATTCAATCTTCAATTTCTCACCATCACACTCATCTCACCATCTCTACCAACAATACCATAACCATGACTATCATCATCACCATCACTACCCCCATCACCATCACCATCACCACCATCATCACCATCACCATCACCATCACCATTATCATCACCATCACCACCATCATCATCACCATCATCATCACCACCCCCATCACCATCACCATCACCATCACGACCACCATCACCACCACCACCACCACCACCACCATCACCATCACCATCACCATCATCACCACCACCATCACCATCACCATCACCACCACCACCACCACCACCACCACCACCACCACCACCACCATCACCATCACCATCACCATCACCATCACCATCATCACCATCATCATCACCATCATCAGCATCAGCATCATCATCACCATCATCACCATCACCATCACTACCCCCGTCACCGTCACCGTCACCATCACCATCACCATCACCATCACCATCACCATCACCATCACCATCACCATCACCATCACCATCACCATCACCATCACCATCACCATCACCATCACCATCACCATTATCATCACCATCACCACCATCATCATCACCATCATCATCACCACCCCCATCACCATCACCATCACCATCACCATCACCATCACCATCACCACCACCATCAACACCCCCATCACCATCACCATCACCATCACCATCACCATCACGACCACCATCACCACCACCACCATCACCACCACCACCATCACCATCACCACCACAACCACCACCACCATCACCTTGGTATAAACTCACCACACAGACTTGTGCCACCCTGGAGTAAACGACCTTCTCTACATTGGTAGCTTCTACAGCCTCCTCCCGGAAGAAGAAATATATCTTCCCATTGAACTCAATGGGCTGCCCCACAAAGCTGGGATCTGAAGGGAAGAGGGGAAAATAGAAGATGAAGGTTATTGTTTGTGATGATCGTACACTTATAAACATTATTGATCATTACGTTTTTCACTGATTTCAAACTATTTCTAAAATATTGATCAATCTCGTTAATTTTAATCTCACACTAGCAAAAAAAAAGGTGTCATTTTTAAATTGCTGTCTATAAATTGATGAAATCTTCAACATCCCTTTCAGTTTCTCTCCTTTTCATTCAGTACAAAAGACCTACTTTATAGATGTAGATCTAAGACCTGATAACCACAAGGAGAGCAATATAAATCTCCTTTTACAACCTATTCATCGTGTCAATTATGCTAATAATTTTTGTTTCGGGTGTCATTTGTGATGCTGCTTTTCAAAAGCACTTAACATTAAACTAAAAGTAATTAGTGTCAGAATAGGACAACTTTGTGGCATTAAGTGTCAAAGAACATAGCCAACAAAAGGAAAGACCTTGGATACTTCATGGCTTCATGGAAATACCCCACTAATTTGTATTGCATCTTTATGGGAAAGTGGATGTCCACGTTTTGGATTGATACCAATGGATCCAAAGATAGCCTTTCACAGGCCTCTTCCATGAAGAATGCTGATTAATCATAACCTTATACATACATTTGTTTATAATTTATGACAATTTTTATCTCATGATGGATGCAAAAACTGTATCACAGATATTTGATATTAATATCGTTTATCATCTTTCTTCAAAAATCTTCTTAAAGGCCCATAAATTATTTTGTACTACTTTTACAACTATTTTGGCCCTGGAGAGGGAACATTCATAATGTTGCATGATACAAAGGCAACTTTGATGTTTGTAAACATTCTACAAAATTGCAAGAACTCACAAAAATATGGGCAAAGTTTCCAATTAAAACACACAAATTCCTTCTTTCCTGCTGCCTAAATCAACAAATCACAAAGAAGAAAAGAACTATTATTTCCTACTTCTTTGTGGAGAAAAAGTGGAGAATGGTACATCGCTAAAAACATAAATATGTCATATTTCTCACAATGCCCATTTTTCTAAATTTCCACTTGAGAGCACTGATTCATGCTGCTTGTGAGTTGTGATTAAATGTAAACACAAAGACCAATTTGTACTCAGACCAGTAAACAGCTATTTATTGCTAGCAAATTTGCAGTGGGAGCAGTAGATGTACTCAACATGAAAGAGTGAATGAATGAAACTGTTATAGTTTAAAGTTGTGGGGGATTGGGCAAGCATGTTTCTTCTACAAACACAGCTTGATTCAATATCTTTTCATGTATCATTGTTGGGGAAAAACAATATACAAATATCATAACCTTTCTCGCCGACGTTATCCTTTCGGAGTGCTTGTACTTTTCATTTTATCCCATTCTCTTTGCTAAATATAGAAAAGCTTGAAAGGTGAGACGGGTACAATGTGTGAGTGCCAGGAGTAGAGTTCATATCATTCACAGAACCCTGCATGCAGCTGCATGGATAAATTCTTCCTCTTGAGTAGTTGGACTATGAAAACATCATTTCAGATAATGCATGCACAGTATGAAGCATACTGTTACCAATGTCTACTGCTTCAATGAGAAGTTCATACTCACAGAGACCTACACTCCCCTCCAACCTCTGTCCCTCCCTCTTTCTCTCTCTCTCTCTCTCTCTCTCTCTCTCTCTCTCTCTCTCTCTCTCCCCCTCTATCCCTCTCTCCCCCTCCCTCTCCCTCTCCCCTCTCTCTCTCTCTCTCTCTCTCTCTCTCTCTCTCTCTCTCTCTCTCTTTCTCTCTCCTCACATTCTCTCTCTTTACAACTGCCTCCCATTCCCCTCTCTCTCAGCCTTCAAGTGTCTCTCCTCTTTCGTTCCTTTACTCTCTTACTTTACCTGTCCCCGCCCCTTTCTGTCTCTCTGTCTCGGTCTCTCTACATCTCTCCCTTTTCCCCATCTCCCTCACTCTACACCCACACCTCCCCTCCCTTTCTCTCTATCTTTACCCCTCTTTCCCCTCTTCTCTCTCCTCTTCTTTCCCCTCTCCCTCTCTGAAGTCACACCACCAAGACAGTCCCTGCCACACTGCATATATGAATAGCCTTGACATTGTTTTTCACTCGGCTGCACACTGAGCAATGGCGTCTTACCATATTGGCATCTAAGCAGCATGGGGACACTTGTTGCACTGAGCTGACATCAACTCAGTGACACTTTCCTGGCTCTTGTCTGGATATAAATTGGCCACATCTGATGAATAGAGTAGCAGTATGAGCTCAAATTTCAAATGTGATGCCAAACATGTACTGAATTCTTTCTACCCTGGAATGAATAGTGATGATTATGGATTATGGACTCTAATGTCTTCAAGTGTAATGTTGCTCAGGAGGAGCTCCCGTCTGGACTCTTCACTCCTCTTTGTAGGGTCCATAGGGTCCCCCCCCCCCCCCCTCCCCAAACACACACACACAGCCAGGCCAGCCTCAGTTGACAGGGATTCTGTGTATTTTCCCCTTACTCCCTCACCCCCCCCCCCCCCCACACACACACACACACACACACTCAGACCTCCCATCTAAGGCAACATTTCTGTGCCAACTGCTGTTGATGCAAAGTTGATACCTGCTTACAGGCTAAAGCAGAACAACCAGGCCTGCCTCAAGTCAGCAGAGATTTTATTCATACCCTTAACCCGGTCCATTTCTAACTGCCCCCCCCCCCCAACACACACATATATACCTGTGTGTGTGTGGGGGGGGGGGGGGGGAGGGGCATTCATTCATTATCTGCTTCTTCTTTTCAAGTATGATGTCACAAAATGGCCACGATGAACAGAGTTATCCATTATACACTATTGGAAGGAAATATACTTTTATAGGGAGCCTCTCGCTATTCACAGGGGCACTTTTAAGCATTGCAGGGGCTACAGTAATTTGTCCTAAGCCCCCATCTATTGTTTTCACTGATACACACTGCATCCCTGGTCAGCTAAGGGACCCACAGACTCATTACAAGTAGCTTAACGTCAAAGGGAAATGAAAATGGCCATTACATATTTCCTGGTACTCCATGCTTCCTGCAGGTTCCCTAATGACTTAGCCAGACCAGGGCCAGTCTGAACCAAAGGAAAACATCAATTCATGCAATACTGCAGAAAACATAAAACAATGTTTTTGTCCTGTTTTCAACAATGCCTTTTTCTTCTCAAAATCAAGCTCATTTACACTAAAAAAAAATCAATTTGAAAAAATCCACTTTTGAAATTACTTTTTTTCTTAAATCTCTGGCTTAAGAATCGCAGAGCTTGACTGCCAGAGAAACTGTTAGGAGATTTGTTGGCATACAGTGTGCATGTGCCACTCACCTGTTGGGCTCTTGAAGTATGTGTGGGAAGCAGGTGTCACATAGAAACAAATCTCAACAATTAGCCACTTTTCACTTCCAACCATTTACGCTGGCCAAAATAACGGTTTAACAAAATTACAGAAAGGGAGGTGTCAATAAATACATTTAGCAGTGTCTGGGAGAAGATGGCAAGTTTCATTCCTTGTTGATGATTTTTAGAAAAATTGTGATCGTTTTTGCTTTCAGTGTAAATGGCCCTACCCAGGCCTAACAGGTTTGCCCTGTACCCCCCCCCCCCCCCCAAAAAAAAAAAAAAAAGGCAAGGACCATCCTCCTTCCTGTTGAAAAGTTGCCAAGAAAACAGGTCCTTCGTTTTGTTCAAAAACTCGCTTCCTTCCTTCCTCCTGACCTCTTTGTTGAAACTCCTTACAAGAAATAAATAATTTGACCTAAGCTGTGATTTACATCAATAGAAGTAAGATTTTAATCATCAATTTATGGCACTTATCAATGAGTAAAATACATGGGGGGGGGGGGGGCTAATGGCAATAGCCCACCCCCTCCCCTCTCTCATGCACGAAAAGAGCCCCTGCATAAAACAAAATATTTCAAGCATGGATCTCATGATATCAGGCTTAACCCTTACATTACCAGGCCTTGAAAACTCCTGCAAGCCCCTGCATATAACTTGCTACTGACTAGCAGTAAAGGATTTAACCAACATTTTAATGATACATCACACATTCCACCTTCTTTTGATTCTGGCCTCTTTTAATATGTGCAAAATTGTGGCCAAACTTTTGTTGCCAATTGCACCAATTGCGTGTTTCCATCACAATTGTTGTCATCTGACCTCCTGTTTCCACTTAAAAACAGCCCGTTTCCAGCTGAACGGTTGCCAGGTGAACAGGATTTTTCTGTTTTTGTTCAAAAACTCCCTTCCTTCCTTCTTCATGCCAATGGTGTCAGCATTCCTGTTAAAAGCTACAAAATTTGACCAAAGCTGACTTTGAAGTCAAAAACAGTTACCCACAAATATAAAATTAGATATTGCCGACATGTGCCATAATTTCTAAATTCAGGCAAAAAAGGTGTAGCTGTCCAAATATGTGTTTTAATTATGATGATATACACATGTCCTTTTACCGAAGTTACCTTCAACAACAGTTCCTTCCCAAACAATCAATCAATCTATGGTTCCTGATAACATGCAAATTAACCATAAAGTGTGAAGCCAAAAATGTGACAAATATCTGATAAAAACCATGGCAACACAAATATGAGATGCCATGCATCACTTCTCCCCCTGGTCCACTCTACTAACTCCTCTGAGTCTCGCTCTAGTTCTTTCTGGCAGGGCCCATCATACTGACAACTACTCAGCCGCTGGTTGCCTTGATAGCAATACCTGCTAGCTATTTGCTGCTCATGAAATGCAGGAGTGTGGGGGAATGATCATCTTGTAACGCGATCAGATCTCATCAAGCTAGCAGCAGCTTGGTGATGACTTCAACAATTAAGCCCGTTGTCTGCCAGGTGTATTACAGGGCCATTAGTGACACTGTCTGTCACATGTATTATTGAGCTTTTGATGAAGCAACCCATTTAGATGTATGGCAGGTTTTGTCATGACATTTTGAAAATGCATCACATCATTGATTTATTAAAAATACATTAATACAGTGTTTTAGGATTATTGTCATATATCATTCAGCTATTGTAATATAAATAGGTGTGAGTGTGTGAAGATTTTTCTCCCTGATATGGTACATCATGATTAGCAAATTGTCTGCAAGGCAAAAAGCAATTTTTGTAATGCATTCACAACTCTCTCCCTAACTGCATAGCAACATGTTATTTCCTTCACTTTGGTAATTCAAATTCAATGGAGGAAATCCACTCTGAATTGATTATTTGTGGCTGGCCAGACAAACCTCTGACAAGCATCACGGTTACCATTAGTAGCATATTGTTTGAAAAATGTGTGCATGATATTTGCACACATAATAAAAATGGTATATTTCATGCTACATATATGTTTAATATCTCAATATGCACATGCTAAACATATGAATTATACTTGGAAGGATCATTTCATTGAGCATCATTCTCTTGTCACAATATCATTACCTCACGTGTCTGACAAATTAAAGAATAAAGGAAACTGAAGCTAGAGATGCTCAGAGGTTATTCTGTATGCTACTCCTTTGATATCGAATCCACTTACAACTAATTGATATCTCCCACAACCACAGGACAGAAACTCTTGACTGATACCTAACCGCAAATAATCTGAAACTCGATTCACAACCACCGGACAATGTCTCTCAAACCTTCCCACGCAATAAGGAAGAGAAAGTGATATCTATAATGGCTCTATTCCATTTAACCACATATCCTCCACCATCCCAATCAACTCTTCAAATCAGAAAAGAAATTCAAACAATGGTAATCAATTAAAATATCATAGCAGAAACCAAAACCAAATTAATACAAGATGTTTTTTAAGAAGTATTGAAAATAGATGATCCCCAAATAAATTGTTAGTTTCAGCTAGTTGGAGTGGTTAAATAAAAATATTTGTCTGTCATCACTTACTAAGAAACCAACTATTAGTATGTCACAGATTTTTTAAATGTTGCAATTTAAGCTAAGTGAAGATATATGCATTGTCAGTAAGTGAGTCACTGTTGAGAACAATTCAAGTACATAGGATGTCCACTGTATTTCTAGGAAAGGATGGGTTTTTCCACTTTTGGTTATCTGTCAACACCATTCCATATATTTAGCTCATAAGTATTATCCCAATGCTCATGATTAGAGTTTTGGGGTTTCAAGAACCCTGGTCCAATTAGGATGTCAACACTTATGTAACCAAACGGGTGTGGATTAATTGCAAACTATATGGAATTTGAAGCTCATTCATGGCACGTTGTCTATTGTCTATACAGTATCTGACTGGAGAAATGGCAGCCCACATATATGCGGGCTGAGTAAAGAACGCCTTAAACCAGGTTAGACATACAGTGTTTGGTGATTGTATATGAATGTTTGGACGTGTTTATCAACTTTTCAGAAATTTAAACGCGTTTCCAAAGGCCTCTACGAACGCGTTTCTAAACGTGTTTCCAAACGCGTTTCTAAACGTGTTTCCAAACGCGTTTTAAAAAAAACGGTGCATTTATCAACTCCAAAGGCCTTTACCAACGCGTTTCCAAACGCGTTTCCAAATGCGTTTAAAAGAACGGTGTGTTTATCAACTCGATCGCCCAAGTCGTAAACCGGCCTTGTCACCGAAAACATGTGGTTTAAATGTGTTTCAAAACAGCTTTGCGTTTATCTCGCTTCTTTAAACGCGTTTCTGGTTTAAACACGTTTAGGATCGTACAAATTTGCGTGTTTCAAAACAGCTTTCCAAACCCCATAATCAAAACACCTTCGCGTTTATCAACTCGTTTAAACACGTTTTAAAAAAAATTTAACGTGTTTGGAAACCTTAATTCTACCAAAAAAAGAGTTGATAAACACGCCCTTTGAGTGTTTGAGGAGGGGGTGGACTGAAGGTTGCAAATTTTGTCACATCTACATCTTTGCTCACCACCACTGTCTTCTCCCATCCCTGTCATGTGATGCCCCTCCTCTTCTGAGGCTTGCATCTCCAATGTCACATGAAATGGACTGAAATCAAACCACCCCACTTTCAGCACAAACTCTGGAGGAAGGCTCATAACTCCAGCAGGAGAACATGGATGGTGTGATAATTAACATACAAAAAGAAGTATAAAGGAACCTCCCGAGCAATCTTGTCACATCTACATCCTTCCTCCTCACTACCACTATTATCTTCCCCCATCCTTGTCATGTGACCTCCCCAAGGTGCTCATCCCCAGTGTCAGGTGACATGGACCCAGACAAAAGAGACAAAAGCTCCACTCTCGACACAAACTTCTGACAGAGGGTTCACAACTTTAGCAGGTGAACATGGATAATGTGACAATTGACATACAATAGCCCTATCAGCAGACACTCATGTAGAAGACATTAGCATGTCATATCATCCTAGAATCATGTGTGCAGATGTTAAATGCCTCACTCCTAATGACTGTTGATGAATCTTCTATGCAGACTCATTAGTATCAATACATTGTCTCATCACACAGTTTATATTCTAGGATGGTTCTGCTCAGTGATAATGAGCCAGACACTCTGGGCAGGGTGTCATGCTGAACTGATCAACTCCCCTCATGAAACGAAACAGGGAACCTTAGTTTAGTAGCCTGATGCACAGACTAATGCATAACACTGTCCCATCATATATCTGGTTAGAGCTGTAGTCTGCAAGGACAGACACATTGTGACACTTCCTCAAAACATGAATGAATAAATGGGTTTACTACCAAAAATACAATTTACAATTCCTCACATCAGTCACAATACTTCTCATTTGCCAATGAAGTATGTACATGTACAAACACGATAGCAAGTCTCTGCAGTTTAAAACTGAATGTCTGACTGACAGATTCACTGACAATGGTTTATGGCTACAAACCAACTTCTAGTAATCTTTCATTGGTCAGGAGGAATACACACTGTCCATGCTCATACCTAGTCTTCATATTCAGACAAAATGACAGACTGACAAACAAAGGTCTGGGACTAAAGACTAGCTTTGAGTTGTCATAGTGAAGACGGGACCGCATCCATCGTGCTGGGATCAACTGGGGGTGGAGAAAATCCATGCACACACTGTCGTAGGATAAGCCTCCTTGCTCCTCAAACATCATCTATCATGAGCTTACATTGGTGGCAGAGGCATGGCTTAGCTATTGAGCAATATTCCACCATCACTCACATCACCATGCACTGAAATGTCACAGGAGGAATTCATAAATGTTAATCAGCCTTCTTAAAGAAACCTATATCTCTTAATGTGATTACTACCACACACAAAAAATGATTCAGCTCTTTCTATAATGCAAGTGTCTAGATCTTAATAGACCAGGTGTGCCTTTTTGGAGTGGTCATTAGATGTTTTTCCACAATGTTCCATTAATCACCTTGTTCTTCCCACCTGCGCTACCACTAAAATGTTAGTGGTTTACAATAATGAAAAATTGTATGCAATCTAGCTCTGTACTTCGTAAGTGGTATGCAGGCTTTCAACTTTGATATTGTCAAACAAACACACTGAACATAGCACGCTATGCTATGAGAACAACCAAGCATTCACTGGAGCTCTTTTCATATCTATGGGAGGGGGGGGGGGGGGGGGGGGAAGGGGCTATTTAGTTTCAAATTATGGTGACTCTTTCTTGCATTAAGTGATTTACCACCCTGAGTGCCCATGCATTTGGTTGACTTATGGTACAGCGTTATGTGAACATGACTTGACTGACTGCTGACACACCATGCAGAGGCCCTTAGAGGACAGGGCTGGTGGAGGATGGTGAGTAGGAAGGAGATGGGGGAGGGGGAACAACCAGGCTATCCTGTGGGAATGGGGATCAAGTCATGATGATGGAGTCATTGATTCAATTTGTCAAGTCTTTTTGGTTTCCCCACTCACTCAATGTCCTCACTCCACACACAATCACATCAAGGTCATGTTCAAACTCGCTGTGGTTTCGCAAAAAACATCATTATGAAAACCCGTTACAATGCTAATGGCTCCAAGAGACTTATTAACCCAGATTTATAACAAATCACATCACTTGAATGTTAACAAAGTAGTAGCTACTTTCTAGCAACTTCAAGGAAACTACAATGTATTCCACTGGGCTTTCCCCCCTGCATACAAGCTTAGCTTACCGCAACAGCTGTGAAACTACAAATGTAATCGACAGTAGAAACTAGAAGTTGATAAATTATGTCAGGCTTTGATTCGTCACGCAATCCTTGGAAAGCTCAAGAAAGAATGGAAACTACCTAGTACATGCTTTTCTCTCTCAACTAAATATAAACAAACCCATGATGATGTATTGCTGTTGTCAAGGTGATGATCTATCGCCTTCTTGGACAACTATTTCCTACAAGTTTTCTCCCATTGTAATCATGTTGTACCCTTATGAAAATGACACAGCAGGGCATTTCACAGCTTCACAACTTTGCTTCACACAGCGTGAAATAACTAGTTATTGATCCTGTGTGAAAGAGGGGCCTAACATAAAGGAATGTACATTACACTAGGCGTGTTTACAAATCCAACTTTTCCCATTTCTGCAGATTCATATTGTGTTCATTTTCCTTTTATTAACAGTTTGGTGAAAACAGGCTTGTAGGTAGCCTCCAATTCATCCTGAAGTTTCCATCTTTCACATACTACAACAATAACATCACCAGCTCAATCTGGACCTAGGCTATCATTCCTTCCCTCTCTTAAAGAAGACTGAAGGAGGAAGGTTTAACCTAAGTGGCCAGACTTAGTTTTGATGGTAGCCATGTGCGGGAAAGAAAAGACTGCAATGAACAGCCTGAAACCTAGGCTAAGATATAGAAGGCGTTGTGGTTTGTTTCGGCACAACGGGCTTCTAATTTGATTTGCTGTAGGCTTCATTAACACCCCAACCGACCAGGCCACATTAAAAGGTCAAAAGCAGAGCTTGATTTAAAACCTAATTGGACTGGAACGCTACAGTTCACACAATGCCGGACCGTTAAAGGTGTCGATCTCTTTTCAGCCCATTAGACCCGCAATTGAAGGAACATAAGGTGCCATTTGTACTGACGTCATCAATCAACATCTCTAGTAATGTACATGTAGAGATGTATACACTGGTCATATCCTGTAATTTCATAAAAGGTACATATAAAGGTATAGCCCTACCCGCACATGGGCTCCTTTGGTATCTGCTGGGGGTATTTTTTCATTGGTCACCAGTAAAGAAGTTGGGCTGTAAAGGGTGGGGGCAGTGGCCAAGAGCACCCCCCCCCCCCCTCTACAAATCAGTGCCCAAAGAAGTCTATTCCCCAACCTTATCCATAAAGTTCAGACATTCTATCAAGTCCAAATCAATGAGATGATAGGTTGGAGTACACAACTATTCAGTGTGGGAATCAAGATATAAAGGGAATTTTTCACAGAAAGAAATTCCACAATACAGAACAAACTTCGTCTTCAGGATACAAGTTCTGATATAATTCTATTCCATTTCCCATAAACAGGTAGAGTGCCACGTATAAAATGCAATAATTCCAACAGGAAACTATCACTTGTTGCTCTGTCTGCGTCTACTGTAATCTATACACCTCCAGCCCTAATTTGTATCCCATAATTGGAGTAGGAAGCAATCAATTAGCGCTGGTCAGCAGGAGGAGGGTCTGTCCTGAGATACTGTGACCATATC
Organism: Arbacia lixula; assembly: GCA_963669155.1. Lineage (NCBI taxonomy): Eukaryota > Metazoa > Echinodermata > Echinoidea > Arbacioida > Arbaciidae > Arbacia > Arbacia lixula. The sequence goes on from OZ022578.1 coordinate 29,403,100, forward strand.
TCCCAGCAGGGGGTGTTCCTCGGGACACTGCCCTCATAGTGGCCACACAGTAAGGCTCATCATAATGCAATGATATGAAAATATGACGAGTTAAGATAATGATAGTCCAGTCAGACCTGCATTGTCATCCAAAGACCTTCATTAGATCCCCTAATGTACATGATACCTGTAGTCAAATTAAGATACATCTTGTGCTCCTTTTCTTCGTGAACACCCCCCCCCCCTTCTTCCCTCTTCTTTCTCTCTATTATTCTTCTCTTTATCATCCTCCTCTCCATCACCCTCTTCCACCTTCACCTGAATCCTCTCCTTGTCATATTTGTTCTCATCTTCCCGGCGTATCCCATTCTTCTCTCCTGTCTTCTGCTTCTGAATCCTCCTTCCCCCTTCTTTCTCCTCATGTTTCAATGCCACCCCAACAGCATCTTCTCACCTTTCACCATTCATGACCTAATTACCCCATTCATTATTCACCTCTACAGAAGCTCTGACATATTTTCTCTCACAATCTCTCTCACACGACTTCCGAACTATACAGTAAGTTCATTCTGATGAGCCAAATGCTTTACATATGTTAGCCTTGCTTTCAGCCTGTTGGGCTTTTTTAATCCAAACTATATCATTCAATAAGCGAGTCTGGCTGCTGTAGACTCATCATTCTCAATTCCTTCTCCGGCTCACCCAATCACAGAGGGGGAAAAAATGGTGAAAGAAAATGACTAGTCTTGTGTACTAGACTCTATTGGTTTGGTTTGGATTAGAAATGTTGAACAGCCTTGACACCAGGCTATGCATGTGATAGAGTTAAGAGATAAACTACCGTGTGGTATCTATGCACCCATACCGGACACCCTGGCTTCCCACATCCACACACACAGCACAGGAAAGGCGGACATGCATACTTCCGCTTCACTTCTACCTCCCTTCCTAATTAAAACGGTCACTTCATTGTCTCTTCAGAGGGGGGGGGGGGGGCTGCAGGAGATCAGAGTTAGTTCTAAGCTGGGAAATTTGAGGACATCACAAGGTGTCCGCGTCAGACTAAACTAAAGTCTGAGATAGGTACTTGGATGATGTTGTACTATGTCTGCATTAGCCTAAACAGGCAGATAGCATGTCATTTGGTTGGTCCCCACCCCCCACCCCCATTTATGAAAATGTTAATGAAATGTTGCCAAGTTATTGAAGTTTAACAACACGCAGCACAAGAATATTTTGAAAAAGTTAGCAGACTATTTTGAAGGAACCCAAGATTCTACCGATGTCATTTACTTCTGCATTAGCTATATTCTGGTCAGTCTTATGGTGTATATCCCGCTTCAGAAATAAGCGAACGGTTCTGCAGCTTAGGTATAATGAAGATAGCCCTTATTCTTCTCCTGAGCGATCCCTTTGCTGTGAGGTCTGATGGTTTTCTGGGCCTCAGTGCCCCTGTTTACGTCAGGAAGTCTGATCCTCTCAATAAACCGGTCTAAGCTGAAGGGGAAGTGAGCTCCAAGGGACACTAACAGCAGCCACTTAAAGAAGGACAAAGCAATGATTGGGGATACCACTCAAACAAAGAATGAATTAACAGTAATCTGATTTAACTATTGGTAATTTCTGAGCAAAAGCATAGGAGGATTCTTGGAGATTAACAGAAAACTATCACTAGCTTTGTTCTACGATCCCAACTTTCCTGGAAGGGATATATTGGTTCAATTTATTTGATTAATACATCTCAAAAATTATTCATAAAGAGAGATGTGTATCATTAATACACAAACTGGGTAGGCATATCACCTGGGTCATATATTCTTATTTTCAAGTCTTGCAGACACATTCTAAAGTTATGCTTTCTTCCATAATGACTCTAAGACACCCACGAGGATGCCTCTAGGATGCTTCTCAGAACAATGAATCAGAGACCAAGTTGTCTCTTTCAACTCCTTGAAACCCACTTGGATATCTGGGCCAGTCACTCTTGCACTCTCTACATAACATGGGACTTGTGGGACTGTGTTTCCCTTTGATGAAACTCTACTCAACTTTCGAAGTCAACCATATTTTCTTCTTGGAACACATTCAGGAAGTGCAAAGCAACAGGAACTACCCTGCACACATTGCCTACTCTATGAGTACCAAGGGCCACATTCATGACACTTTAAGAGCCTACTGAGTTACTAACGTGCATTCAGCTATAGGCATGTTTAGTATCTAACTAGGCTAGGAAGGTTTCATGAATATGGCTACTACAGTGCATTCAGCTATAGGCATGTTCAGTATCTAACAAGGCTAATAAGGTTTCATGAATATGGCTACTCCAGGGCAATACTTTTCAAGACAGATGTCATGAAACAAACACCATACCCTATATCTTCCATTATACCTGATAAGGATTTTTGTTTTCACTGCGGCTCTTACGATAGTCACAAGGGCGCTTGTTTTTATCTTACAAAACTGACTATACTCTAACAAAAAATTAAACAAAAATTAAGCCCCAGATGTGAAAAGCATCTTGGACTACCCTACATAAAGATCCTACTCTGTGATCAATGAGAACTTTCTTCAGAGGCGTTTTCAATATTCACAGGGGCACTCCTTTTCCTAATGGGGGCTCAATCACACTGAGCCCCCATGTTATATGTTAATTCTGAGTGTACTGCAGGACGCTGCGCTCATTTTGTGGATATTGGAGTATATGGACGTGTTCTGTGAGTACTCACCACTGGAGGATGTTTCTATCCACTCTGACAGGGAAGGGTTGGTGCCCACAGGGTTCGTGATGACTCCATCTGGCCCTACTACCTTCCTACTGAAGGCAAAGTCTGTGTTGACTGTGGTAGGGGCTCCTGCATACACAACCAGGTTCTCACCTAGTCAGGAAAAATGGGAAAATATAAATTATAAAATGATTGATGATAGCTGATGATTGTAAGTTAATAAATTATAACCAATAATAACTTATAAATTAATAAATTATAATCAATAACAAATCATAAAATCACCAATAAATAAATTGTTTGCAGGGTTACTTTTTAAGCCTTGTCATGAAATGGACACCCCGGGGCTCATTCATTATTCACCAGAGCTCATGGCTTCAGTAACACCAAAACAAAAAGTCCTACCATGGATAAATTGAATGCCACAAATATTTCATACTGAAATTAAACAATTAATAAACTTATTGAATGGTACTTTTAATTAACATTAGTATTAATAGAACAGTGTATCAACTTATAACATGATTTGTGGAACATAACCTTAACTTATTTCATCAAATTGCCCATTTATTGCACTGGATACTGTTATCTTTCAATGGAAACAGGTCATCAAATCAATTATTCCCAATCACTAGTCTTGCAACCTCTGTTGCCAACTCAAATGGTCCTAAAGAGATACATCCATGTACTGTACACTCACTGAATTACCAGCTTGTGGTATACTTTCTAGACTCAACACATTTTGTCCAAACAACACAGACAGGAGAAGGGTTAGTAGGTCACAGAGAGACAATCTGTGTTTGCCAACACAATTGAAAACAGCATCTTGGTACGTTGCCAATTTTGCTTTAAAATGTCACCAGGGTATCTCTCTTATTCTACTTCCCATTGAGTTACACACAATTAATATTTCCATTCCTGTTCCTTACCATCCAGGATTGCATATGTTGATGTGCTTTGGTCTGGTCCTGATGCTGTGAGACCCTGGGCACTCCAGTCTTTCCTGCTGTTATCATTCTGCAGAAGAAGCAGAAAAAGGGTAAAGTAAAGAGTCTATATCATGGGGGGAAATGTCTGGAAGAAGCCTTGAAGAAATTGTACATGTTTGAATTTACCACAACTCCCTGGAGACCCAGAGCCTAGCCTAGTCTCCCAGAGATCTCCGCGGAGACATCGCCAAGACTCTGTTTCCACCAGGTCACCAACTAATCTTCAGGTTAATAAGATACCCAATTTAGGTTCAATACCCATTGATGCTTCAATGCAGTTCACTTTCTTCATTCTTTCATTTAGTCAATTTCTAATTAGGTGGCTTCAGAACACCATATCCACATGTTAAATACATATAAATCACATATTTTTCATTGATCAATGATCACACCAGCTGCTTTAAGCAATCTGTAGAATACATAAATTAGTACTTTCATTATAAAATTCTGCACCATAAATATCAATGATATGCAATATATAAGCAGGGAGAACTACTGCACTATGTACATACATGTACATGTATATAGGGATATATCACATTTCACAAATCAAATCCAGTTCTAGTTGGTTGTTGATACCTTTGATATATGCTTAAATCCCTATTTGTTGCCATACCAACATGCTTGATTAAACACCTTTCACTGCTGCAATCCGATGCATTCAGTAGATTTACTGTGCAAACATCCCATTACTACATGTCTAGAATGGCAGAGAGGAGATAGACAAGGATTGGGGAAGGGATTCCATGAGGGATGGTGAGAGGTCAGATTTGTTTTCCTAATCAGCTTTAACCTCTGAATGAAAGACACCATTTTCCCTGTGACCATCGCCCATCATTAACAGACCTCAGGTGACAATTGATGCCATTACAGAATCACCCATGATCAACATCGGCTAATACCTTTTCAAGTTTTAATTCAAATCACATTTGTAATGACATGATTAATTTGTTTTTGGTTCTCCGCCCAAACAAAGGGGGCTTTTAAGAAGAAAGGCCAGCTGTAAGGACAAAGCGATGATTAAATCTAGGCACTTATTACGCTTCTAATCCTTCTTTTGATCACACCTAGTTTTCTTTGATGCTCAAGAAGTGATCCTTTTGAAATCAACACTGGGCTTTTTATTTGGTCAGTAATGCCACCTCCATGATTTGTATGGAATGAAAGGTTCCAATGTCAGGAAATAACCTTTTCTTTCTGATAGCCTTGGTGACAATGAAACCCATATCAGCAACTAGATGAGAGAAGCTGTGAAATGCTTTAACAAAAATGGAATATATACTTGTAGCAGAGGAATGGATATATCATAACAAAATAAAATCACAATAAATGTAGCTTACAGTTCACCAGTGTTTAATACAACATATCAAAGCCCATGCAAATACTTTGAGTGGAAATAAAAGTCTCCCATTGCCTAGCAATAGCTTTGTAGGGAAGGTGTTTATACAGTCACACCTTACCTCAGGTACTACGCTGTACCTTACTTAAGGCGTTACTCTAGAAAAGGATGGATTACAAACATCTATTAATGCTTTTGTGTTTCAAAATTACATATATTTCTATAATTTTTGTCAAGACTATCCTCAGGTTTGTCATGCCTGATAACCAGCATCATCTAGCCTGGCTCCTGGGCTGTTGGGTATTTCTCATTTACACTATTCAATAAATGGGTCTGGCTGGAGTAGACTAATCATTCTTGATTTCTTTACCGCCTTGAGCTGAGAAAAATGGAGAATGTTCAAGCGGCTAGTCTTATGAGTACTAGACTGAATCTTTCCCTTTGGATTATAAATGTCATGATAGGCTGGGGACTAGTGTTATCAGGCAAAGAGGGACTTACCCCTGGCTGGTATGTGATGCATCGTGGGTAGAGGGCGTTGGTACCACACATGATGGACGTAGTTGCATTGACCTCCTGGATGAAGGTGATGTAATTGTGGCAGATGTACTGTAGAGGTGGATGAGAGTGAGAGAGGAGAAGATACTTTCGTTAATTAACAATCATTACAAATATATGTTACTCCTTCTGAGCCAGACGAAATGCATTTGTTTGTTATTACCATGTAACTAATGACCAGTGAACATAACAGTAATTTTTGAGTTATCACTGGAAAGTACTAAATTAAATGTCTGGAAGCAAGACTATGTGGTCCCTTGAAGACATACAATGTTTTAATTCAGACCTTATATTTGTAGCAAAGAAATATGCATAACATCACAAAGGATAGTTATGTTCACATGAGAACAAGACAATTCATGCCATGATATAGTAACACTCCAATAAAATATAAACATCAATCTATAAATACCAGTGTGACTAAGGTACATCAGTAATACGTAAATGGTAAATCAAACATTCCATTTTTTTTATGCACAATCCTGGCAATTTTCATTAGCTGTTATGTCTCTCGCATGAAAACAGACTCGCATGCCGTAATTATATGGAGCACATTACTGGCTGACGCACATTGGACCGTTCTACTGAACGGCCATAAAACACTGAGTCATTCTGTCCCAGGTCGCTCATAAAAACCCAGACCAATTAACAACTGTCTCTGAGTATAGGCTACCCCCCCCCCCCTTCCACACATAAACACACACACACAAAAAAAAAAACCACAAACATATACCATTTCAATGCTTCATTTTATTACAATTATTTTGTTTACAACTTATGTTTAAGCAGCAGATGAGGTATTGATAAAATAATTGTACTACTTTGTGATGATTCCTTTCTGGTATCCACATTTCAACCAAGAATGGGACCAATGGATAGAATAGAATGGCAGTCCATGTTGAAATGGGTCTTAACCACTTCTACCCCTTCCCTTCAGCTATTCATCTTCTTCTGAGAAACCATTACATAATTCTTTTGATATTTTGGGGGTAGAATTCATTTCATTACCGTATGCTTTTTCATTCATTGTGATGTACTCACTGAACCCGTACTAGCCATTTGTACACTCTGTACTTTCAATATCGTTCTGTTTATTAGAATAGTGATCCACTATAAGCCACTGATCTTTCAGTTGTGCGCTAGTCATGTATGACTCATGATGTTCATGTATACAGTGTGAAAATGGATTCCAAGAAATTAAGTCAAGATTTTCACATTCAATGTAATTTAACCATTTATAGTGGTTTTCTTAATTGTTCTTTTTGTGGGTGGGTAATTCAGAAAGAGGGAGGGAGAAAGGGAGGGAGGGAGAAAGGGAGGGAGGGAGAAAGGGAGGGAGGGAGAAAGGGAGAATGGGGAGAGAGAAAGAAAGAGAGACAGATGGACAGACAGAAAGAAAGAGACAGAAAGAGCTCCTTTCTTAAGACATCTTTCGCCATCCCTGGAACTGCCCAGACATTTTGTTTATATCCATTTATAAATAAAGCTGATTCGTCACCTCATCTCCTGATGAATCTAAACGATCATCTTCATCACTAAAGCCCATCCTCCCGTTAGATCAATGAGTCATCAGCTCGTCAATGGACAATGCTATACATCATTTATTCCTTTCTGTCTCCCCCCTCCATCATTATAAAACTCCATGGTTCACAGAGCCATTTTCACCATCATTCAAGTTTTATACATCCTCATAAAATACTCAAAATCATAGCCATGCAGAGCTAATACTCGCCTATTAATATTGCATAGCAACCTGTTAACACAGAGTGTTGAGGAATATGGCCTGTGGCAGGCGACCTTTGCACAAATATCAAGTATGTATCATTCCCTCTAAATGTGCGCTCATAATGCTTGATATCAGTGATTGCTAACCTTCGTCAAATCTCCCTTTACAAATGCCATTAACAAAGGTAACACAGGCAACAGTTAATAACCACAGCGATTGTGATACTGTTGGCTAGACGTGAAATATTGAGCGAAAACAGCTGCTTTTCCACAAAGGTGGGTGGGGGAATGGGGGAATTGCTGTAACAATCATATATTATAAATGAAAGAAATTACTCATCAGCATATGACGTAGCTTCTATGCTATTTGACATGTTGAATACAAACTAACACAGGTATATATTTGGTCTAGTTCTGGTTAGTTCTGGTTAGACTAACTCTTAATATCTCCCATTTGGGGGAGCTGTGAAAAAAAAAGTGAAGGGAGCTAGATTAGTCTACTGCAGTCAGACTTGGTTATTGTAGAGTTTGGATTAGAAATGCTCAACAGCCTTGAAACCAGGCTAAGAAGCATTTGGACTCAAGAGAACAGATAGGGGTCCATGTGAGTGTGTGAGTGTGAGTGTGTGAATGTGAGTGTGTGTATGCATGATGAGTGTAGAAGGGCGGGGAGTGAGGGGGGGGGGGGAGTGGGCGTGGGATGGCGTGTTGTGATGTGTCTGTGATAGAGAGGTAATTGTATTGAAACATTAATCATGTATATGAACTCGTTCAAATATTCCTCTTAATTGCCTTGTGACTCATTTACATTCACCTGTATCTAGTGATTCAGTTTCAACGGTAGGGAACGTACTTTGAATCCCATTAAGTTGCTGCTCGTTAACAATTTCACACAAGCTTTGGGTGACCATTAGTAACATATCATTTGCAACACCATTTGAAAGACATCCATGACATTTGCATACATGACAAAAATGGTCTTTCAGATATAACCACAAAAAATCTCATGAAAGATTTAGTAGAAGAAAAATTGAAAGGGCTATCATTTCCATGAAATGGTGAGCATAAGATGTTGATATCTGAAGCTCATCCAAGCTTTCAACAGCTAACATTTATTCTGGCATAACATTCATTCCATATATTTTGTGTGTATTTTCTTTTCCTATATCCACCCCTTAAAAAGACAGGAAGGCTTGGAATCAGGCAATCCAGGATGCGAGTAACGACGACCAATAGGAAGGCTTCGCGGAAAGAATATTGTCATCCTGACTGGATGATATATGAATGCTTCCCTCTGCTGTCCATGTTTCATAATAAACAAATGACCGCAGGGTTCATTCCGCTCAATCATTTGAGCAATGATTGACTGCAAGAAAATAAGCAATTATATCTTATAATATCAGGCATATGCAGAGTACTACGATGTGAACAATAAATGCTTACTTATTTATAAGATATATAATTGCTTACATCATAAAATGGAATTACCTGTAGTTCAGGATGTTTGCAGGATGCAGCCGGTTGGTATCATGTATACTATAGAACGCTCTACCTGATCGCACATTTCAAAGAAAGGTGACGTTCACCTCCCACACAGTTCACTATGGCAATCTGCATGCATGGCTGCTACAACTGTCTGTAGGCCTACAATGTGTGAGGTGAGGTGCAATCCTGCCTGTGTTTCACTTTGGACACCTATCACTCAAGGCAACCATATGTTACTGTGTATTGGTTTTCATTTTATGCAATGAATACATACTAGACATATAATCCAAATTAAGCACTGTGTAACTCATTTGAAATCATAAGGTAGAGGTGATGAATATAATTAGATTGTAATCAGGTTTTCACTCTGAATAATTAGTTCACCATGCATGGTTATTAGAATAATACAATAAAGCGTTCATATTTAACACAAACACAATCAATGAGATGACTCCTTCAAAAAAATCTACCTCACTGTATTCCACTGGGGTATTCCATATACTTTGCACTACTAATTTGCAAATCAGGAGATTCATGTATTGTCCATTTTAGGAACTTGCTAAAAATTAGTTTCCCTCAAATAATCCAAATTTGGAGTAATAAGTGATTAAATCACAAATCCTCAAATGTTCGGGCTGAACATTTTGAGGATCACCTTTCTGACGTTTTTTTTTTTTTTGTCTTCCAAGTACAGTATATTCCCTTTAAAGTGCTGTAGTAAATGCAACCTATCCACACATTCGTATCTGTTCTTTACACTATTCAGCCCCGGAACACATAAACTGCATGAACTGATGTAACTATGAGATAGTTTGTAATCTGAGGTGAGATAGCTGGACAATACTGACCTACCACACACCCATGCAATCTACACAGCTTTGTCTCTTCAGCTTCCTGCTCCATTGGTCAACAGTGGAGACACATTTTTGTCCCTTTTCTTCTCATCTGAAGCTTTGTTTCTGATAATCTCCTTGTAGGTGTATCGGTATGTGGTCTGAACCATTGAAAATGAATGCCGCCACAATTGGGTACAAGTATTCCAAACACAAAAGAAAGCATTCCGTTTTACCCATCTAGGACAATATATCATCGATCTTTTTCTGAAAAGTGTTGATTTGATACAGGGATTTTGTTTGTTTACTGCTCCATTTCAGTTGATTTTCAAAGCGGTCCGCTTTGATAATTCCTCAGCAGTAAACAGTTTATCGGTATATCAAATACAGCAGCTCTTTGCATGATCTCTTAGAAATCAGGGGTGTTTCATTCTATGATGGCCATACAAGCAGAACATTTTTTTATTTCAAGAGTGAAGAATATATTCACATGCGAATTTATTCATATGACACGAAAATGTAGTTTATCAATGATTGCAATTCAAATAACATCAAATTCTCATAAAAATTTGATTATTTCAGATATTGACAAAGTTGCGAGGGAGGTTGAGAGGGTCGTACATTGAATGCCATAAGTGAGTTAAGTGGCGGTAAAACCCACAGCCGAAGTATGTTGATTAGATTACCAACACATCTGCCTGCTTGACGGGCACACATGTGAAATCATGCATGGTGAACCTTCACAACATAACGACTGCTCCAGGCCCAGCACTGATTTATGACAAGAAGATGTGTTCCCCAAACCCAGACGATGCTGCCAACCAGGATAGGGACGGGGGCAACACACGCCACAAATCCAATAAACATCTGCCCTAAAGATCCGCCTCGTACCCAAGGCGTATAAAGCGTCCTCTCGGATGAAAACCTGGGTGAGGCTGCTCTAAGAATGATCGGGCTGTGCCAGAAACTGCCCCAATTACGGGCTGGATGGATTCAATTCCGATGAAAGGCGTGCTGTTGAATCTAGCACGAGGGCGACGCGGAGTAAAGGCCATATTTGACTGCATTGCAGGGCTGCAATGTCTATTACATGCACAGGTATACAGGGTGTGTACCAGCATATAAGGGATTGATTTCTTCCTACGAATTTAACATCACCTCGCTACAGTATTGCACGGACATGTGACAATCGTATATGGTTACAGTTCAAAGTGTATCATGACATTCAAATACATGTATCCTATTTTTACACATTCTCATAGCTACCCTGTATTTGAAGTCTATAGACAATTCTTAATTGAATTATTCACTTACTTATTTACTTATTAAATTTACTTATTTTAATGAGAAAATCATGAATCTTAAAAACATGATTATCTAGCCCGGCATAATGATTATTTGTTCAGTAAGAGATCTTATTTGTACATGAACATGCACAAGTTCTATATACTCTGTAAACATGTGAAATATAATCTCATTATCTTGTACATTGGAAGGTCACAAACATACATGTGTAAGGTTAATGGCCACCAGTTACATGTACCTCATAACAACTCTATAGTTCAGTGGCTTTGAATCACAATCAACCTTAAAATACAAGATGCTAATCTTCAGATCCACCCATGCATGTGACTCTCTACCAATATTCCTACAATAGGCTTCATGTATACTTGCACATTCAATGATAAAGTTCAACGCCTCCTCATTAGAAAACAGTATTAGAGTTCTTTTAGTCTTGTTGTGGCATTCCAAACACTCCTATTAGCAATCTATTCTTACCAAATATTTGTCTGTTTCTGCCTAAGGCAAGTTTTCATGCAGATCCCTCAAACACATTTTCTAATCTTTAGCCCAAATTGTACCTCTTTGTTTGTCATCAAATCTCAATGTTAGTGGCAACAATACATTCTCCAAATGAAAATTGCATTCCTTGCCAATAATATAGTACAAGTAATTGTGATTTTCACTTCCCAGTACAATGGAAGCTTGTTGTTTGTGCTAAGTGTAATTTCCAAATAATAACTACTGTACACATTTATTACAATGGCTTACCTTTAAAATCAGTACATACATAGGCCTACATATCTCAGTTTTTGAATTTTTCTTGCATGGTATCCATTGACTACTCCGAGATAGAGAAGGGCTAACTTATAATGGGAAAACATACCTTCTCCATGGGTTCGGACATGAACATCACACCAGGTTCAAACCCTGGACCTCTTTTATGAGAGACACAAGCTCTCATCACTAAACCCAATGCATTTAACTGTTGACAATGCTTTTGAAGCATTCTAAATGAAGCACTTTAGTTAAATAAACCCAATTCATTTAACTGTTGACAATGCTTTTGAGGCATTCTAAATGAAGCACTTCAGTTAAATACATCTCATATATTATACAGAGAAGAAGTGTGCACTTTTGAATTCATCCCCCCACACTTCCCTGTGCAGGTTTTAAGTTGGAACCTCTTCCGTATTTCCTTTATTTGAAAAATGCTGTTTTGGCCTCAGTGTTTCCTATGAAAACAACCCTGGTGGTACTTGAATCACACCAACATCTCTATTACATTTGAACCTTTACAGAAGAAGGAACAGAGGAAATATCAAATGGAGAAGCCCCTTTCTGCATTAGCGTATTATTTCTGTCTCCTCCCATGCTGCCTGTTGATTGGAGCCCAACAGAGAGGGCTAGATGATTCCATCATCTGATTATAGCAGCCCCAAACCAAACCTTTGTGGTTTTTCACATCCTGAGGTAGGATAGGATTCATGGCCGTTTTTTCTGCTTTTCTTTTTGAAATCTCCAGCTTCCTTTGAAGGGGAAGAATAGAGTGACACAAGCAATCTAGCTGGCAGCTTTGTGAGATAAGCCATTATCCACTAAGCTGTTCCCCAATGAACAATCACAGCAATGGACTGGTTGAATTTCTCTTGTGCTTAAACCCTCCATCACACCCACTCTACAATTGACACTTTGTAAAGAGAACTTTGTCCAGAATGGGTTTTTTTTTTGAGGCTGTAAGAAGATTTGATCCATCCTTTTATTAACCACTAGAAGAGTCATATGCTTATATGGTCAATATATGAATAGGAGCATTGATAACAAAGCAAAGTTTGGACAGCGAATGATTTTGATTCACCCTTTGTTATGGACAGACAAATCTTATTTCTTCAGACCTTCTGTGTTTTCTCAATCTCTCTATTTACATTGCCCACTTTTTAAATGTGACAGGGAAGGATTTCAAACATGGCAATACCATACTGATTGGAATGAGTTTACTATCTTGGCTGTACCAAAACAAAGATTTCTACACTCTCAAGTCAATGTTCTTTTAGCCATTTATTGTGAATAAACAAATGTATGTATACAATAAGAAACATAAATCAATTATCAGAAACCATTTTAGAGCAATGTCCAGCATGATTTCCTCATATATCATCTCACTTTGAGTCAAGCCAATGCTTCTTTCTCAGCACAAAGAAATTTGTGGGTATAGCAATCAACAAATTAAAATTAATCACCTTGAATTAAAACAAAGGAATTATTTCATACAGTTAAATGAGTCAATTTTGCTGTGTTGAAGACAAAGAAAGCTTTACTTAAAAAGCAATGAAACAAATAATTTGTTTGAATTTAAAACAAAGACTTCCTAATCCCTGCCTGTGTTGAGGACACCCGAGGTCAACCTAGCCCAGCCCAGCCTAGCCCAGCACACCACGGTGTTATCACAAGCCCCCTGTCTATCTCCCAGACAGTCATTAACCTCTTGACCTTTGACCTCACGCTGAGAAGAAAGGGGTCAGTGTGACAAGGGGAGGAGGTTGTGACTGGGGGAGCTCAAGTGTGAAATTAGTCAGCTTACTTCAGGCTGAGACCCAAGGGAAAACAAAACCCCCTATAATAGCTTTATGGGTATCAAACTCCAACCACAGAGGTGGGGATTGGCAGGAGAAGAAGAAAGAGATCATTATGCAGCTCTGAACCACAGATGGACTCGGTGTACTTTAGTCCACACCTCATGTCTCCTGAGATAACACTCACTCAAAAGAGACATTTTCCATCCCCACCCCTTATTTGTAGTATTTATTCAAAAGGCTTTCAAAACATTGCCTGAGGCTTCATGAATAAAATGCAAGATGTCTTCATTCTATATTGATGTGTAAGCGGAAATGCTATTATAGTATAGATCCCTCCCTACTAAAGAGCACCATACTCTTAAAGGGCATATACTGTACTGGGAAGGCAAAAAATCCTTCAAAAGGTAATTGTTAGCAATCTTCTTGCCAATGGTCTTAAATTCATGTATTGTCTATTTTAGAAGCTTGCTGAAAGTTACTTGCCCTCAAATGATCTACATTTGGAGAAATGAGTGATTAAATCACAAATCCTCAAATGTTCGGGCCGAACATTTTGATGATTTAATCATTAATCATTAATTACTCCATATGTGGATTATTTGAGGGCAAATAACTTTCAGCAAGCTTCTAAAATACACAATGCATGAATTTAAGACCATTGGCAAGAAGATTGCTAACAATTACATTTTGAAGGGGTTTTTTTGCCTTCCCAGTACAGTATATGCCCTTTAAACTACAGAAGTTGAATCACAATGTACACTAATTAGAATATAACAAATTTGATGATGCTTACTCAGAAACACATTCAGTTTCCTGATACTCAAAGGGGGAAAAGAAACAATGAGTAAAATATAAATATTTGATTATATCAGCAGAATCTATTAATTCCTTCCTGCAATATTGACTGTTCTCCTCATCAGTAAGAGCCACGTCCATGTACATTGGTCATGGCTGCACACTTGTAAGTCGTGCCCATTGGTATCTCTATAAGCCCATGTGACAACAGACCTCATGCGCATTGCCAACAGAGAAACATGTATTCTACATGTGGACAGTTCTGATTAAAATGTAAGATAAACAATTACATTTGCACACAAACATGCAAAGACTAATCCAGAATGAAACTTGAACTATTTGAAGAGTGGAGGGGGAGGGGGGGGGGGCAGTATTTGTTTAACCCTACAAGGAAAATTTCTCTACAATGAAGCTTTTAAATGTTGAATCACCCAAACCCCCATGTCTTGTTTTCATTGACTTGACCCTTTGAAAATGTAACATCTGCAACATCCTAAATGTATAAATCAAATCAATCCAAGCAAACATAAAGTTAATACGTTTTATGACAGATATTGATGCATGCTACAATCCCACATTTGTCTGGGTATTTTGACGAAAGCACTTATATTGACCCTTAAATAGATAACATCAACAAGTCAACATATAACTGAATCATATCAAGGAATCATTTAGAATATCTGCATGAATACAAATAAACTAATCTCATGACAGATTGACCCATACTAAAATTCCACAATTAGTTGAGTCTACCACTTAATGTACTCCCTGCCTTTAACTCTGCAATCTACTTCATTATTTGTTCAGTCTGCTCCTTTCAATATTTTCCCAATTATGCTAATGGCTGGAATGGCCTCTAACACACAAGGGTAAACATCATATGACTGATAACCAAGAGGTTTGCACAACCAAGGTTAGATTTGATACAATCAGCCCGATCTGACTTTGAGCATATCGCAAAGTAGAACTCATCTCCGGCACTTAAATAAATTTGTATAACCTCTCTGTTTTCATTTAGTAAATCATTACTATCAATAAATGTGATGATCACATTCATTAAAGTGCATGTAGGATGGCCAGCCCAAAGCAAAAGTGTGACATCGCATGAGCATGTTGTCATGGCAACTGATTCTACACATTTTGAGTGGAGCAAGCACTGGGGATGAGAGCAATGACTCTCACTGTAAATGCCCGACACTAAATAATGTTTGACCAGCGAATGGATGTGGCAAAACCAAATCGACACTCTATAATATATACAAATACATGTATTGTAAGTTCATAGATCGCTGGACACTGGGCGCATTATCTAGAAGTGTGCGCATCTTAGTTCAAGCAAGTCATCTTGAGGTGTAACATCCTACACAGATCCTGCTCTGCATCTGGAGGGTGATCTGTTTACCATAAATCCACTCTGGAGAATATCTGGAAGACATCAGCATCCACTTCACTTTAACCCATAGCAAGTGGGAAATGGGATACAGTGTACCTTTATATGTATGAGAATCACACAGGCTGAGAACAGGGGTTGGGAGCATGTACATGTAGGCCAAGCCCTCTTTTTGTCAGTGTAAAGTCCTCTTGACATGTGGTTTAAATGTGCTCTAGAAATCCACTAGAATGACTGGGTGGAACATGGAAGACATCAGTTTGAATTTAGTTTAACCCATCGCAAATAAGAACTGGGATACATTGTATTTGTGTATTCATGAGATACATGTAGACAGAAGAAAAAGGTTCAAAGCAAATAGACCTAGACCAAGACATTTATTGGCGGTTCAAAGTCCTTAACGTGCGGTTTTATATGCTCCAGAAAGCCACTAGCATGACTCAAGGTAACATGGCAGACGTCTATTTTGATTTTTGTTTACCCCATTACAAATAGGAAGTGGGATACAGCGTACCTCTGTATTCATAAGAATTACAGACGGAGGAAATAGGTTCACAACAACTACTGTACATATATATAGGCCAAGACAATTATTGTCAGTTTAAAGTCCTCTCCATATGTGGTTGAAATATGCTCCAGAAATCCACTGGGGTGACCGGGGGTAGCCTGGAAGACCTTCATTTTTATTTTAGTTTAACCCATTACAAATGAGAGCTGGGATACTGTATACCTTTGTATTTATGAGAAATACAACACATACATGTACATCTAGGCAGAGGTAAGAGCTTCACAGCAAATACATGTAGGCCAAGCCCTCTTTTTGCGAAGTTTAAAGTTTTCTCCACATGTGGTTGAAAAGTGTTCCAGAAAGCCACTGGCATGACTGGAAGACATCAACGTCAGCTTCAGTTTAACCCATTGCAACCTGGGATAGCTTTGTGTCCACCAGTATGAGAATCTTGACAAAGGGTGAAAGAAAGGGTACATGAATCATTGGAAGATGGAACACATGCTGAGAGTTGTGGTCCAAATACAGGCACAGGATTATGAGGAGAGCTATTCTTAGAAGTCTGAGTCTCTGAGGTCATTGGAAAAAAAAACAGTGGGTTAATAATTGGCTTCCTCCAGGAGCACACCTCTAGTAGGGAGTCACAGGGGGTTAACAAGCACCAGATGGGGTGTAGCACTGCACCCCGCCTGCACCCCTTAGGACACCAACACATGGGAAGGACCTGGGATGCACCGCTATTGATAAAGATGTCTTTTCTTCAACAATTCAAAAGCTGATTGTATTTGCTTTCCATTTCATTCTTAAAGGTATGGTGAAGGAGTGGCAAAGACAACATGACTTGAAATCGACCGAGCGTCGTTCTGCCTCGACCAGGCTCCACATCCTGTTTGATTTCAGGATCTCATGATTATAAAAATCATTTATATCAAACCAATTCCAGATCTGATGATGACACAAGGCCTTTTCCTGCAGTGTATCTGTGAATGGTATCATCTCAAATAATGCATGTGTTTCTGTAACGATGAGACAATGTCTCAGCTTTTCATGGACTACAGATGTGACCCCAGGTCCAGGACACACACAGTTAAATCGCCACTGTCAGCAACTACTCCATACAGGTCCACACACGGTGTGTTCTAAGAACCTCTACACACGCTAAGAGAACCTGGCGTGATTCATGCAGAGTATCTGCTAAGCAGGTTAATAAAATATGATAAGTCAAGTTTGGTGTGTAGACTAGAGCTCACTTTCTCACTTGCCCATTCAATCATCAGGGGGCATGGCAGGTCTCAGGGAATCCCTTAACACCTCCCAAGCTGTGGACCCGCTCTAGCCACAAGGGTGAGACTCACAGGAGAGGGGCGAGGGGGGAGAGACTGCACACATTCTTACAAGGTGTTAACCAGACATTATCTATCTGTGACTGTATGAAAATTGTTTGGGTGAGCGGGAGGAGGTAGGGGCAGGGGGAAGGGGGAATCACCCCTAAACTGTCTTTACATAGCATACGTTGAAAGGACCTAAAAGCCTGGCTACGCCACAGTGAAACATGAAACAAACGTCCCCTAGTCCTAACATCAACACTGCACACATTCTCACAAGGTGTTAACCAGACATTATCTATCTGTGACTGCATGGAAAAAGGACAAGTAGATGTGTAGTCTGCAGTCTGCAGGCTCAGACTAAATTGCGACATCTCAATATAAGAGTCTGTACGATAAGACTAATGTTTGACTTGCCAGTTGTGTATCAATACATGTAGATGTACAAGCATATAATAGTTAGTCTCTGCATTTTTAGACTCACTGCATCGCTGGCTGGCTGACCAGGGTTTGTGCCTGTAAACCATGAGGTCTGGTTATGCCAGGGTAAAACAGTGAAACACAAGTCCGCCAGTCCTAACATCAACACTGCACTCATTCCTGCAAGGTGTTAAGAGGTGCGTGGTGGGCAGACCCTGCATGCCTGGCCGGTGTCAGGCGTCCTAGAGGAGGGCAGGGTGCGGACAGATCAGCAGCAGTCACTCCTCAGACAGGAGACGGGATCAGACTAGTCTAGGTTCTAAACTATGGAGGGCATAGACACCACCATAGTCTGGTAACAACTTTATCGGATCAGGAAGATTACGGTAGACCCTCCTCTATTACGGGGTAGCAACATGGTACAGGAGGTAGTCTTTGTTACCAGACATAGTTGTTAACAAGTTAAAAAGTCAATAAGTCTGAGAAATGGTAGCTGAAATATGAGACTAGCTCCAATTTGTCTGCACATTGGGACACAAGCACTAAGTCAGACTGTAGTCTTATTACCAGACATATTATTCTAAGATGGTTTTACAACTGAGACTGTTCTTGCAGACTACACACACGGTCAGGGATCATTGGCTTTCTGACTCTCTCTCTAATACTACAGTACTGGGTGTGAAATGAAGGTGTGAGGCTTTCAAGACTTTGTCACCAAACTCTCTCCATACATCATTACAAAAACCACATTTGATTGCAACTTCTTGGGTATGAGGGAGATGCACACCTCATAACACTCAAAAGAAGAAATGCTGGCAAACAAAAATACCATGGTTTCTTTGCCTACTCATAAATATGATCACATGCTTTTCCATATGGCACTTGCCTACATCTCATTTTCTGTTATTCAGAAAGAGCTGTGAATCAGAAAGAAGCAGTTGTGACTTAGGACTGATTGACTGGTGCTGCGTTCAATTGTAACTGTTGACAGTACAGTAACAGGCCCCCTATCTAACTGCAAACACATAGTAGGCCAGGCATATTTAGACAACTGAGAAACAACAATCCAATTCTGAGGAATCCACACATACAGGAGCCTATCTAGGGTACACGCATTTCCTCTGTAATGTACAAGTATGTGTGTATTTCAAGTGGTACAGGAACAATAAAGGCCAAGTAGGACTGCATGTGTGTTTGTATATTTTGCTAAAATTCATCACGTATAGTAGTGAAACCCATTAGCGGCATCTGTGTAATATCGTTTCCGTTCTCCATTGACATGTATTCACACAATTGGACCGTTTATATTTACATCCAGTTTTCAGACCTAGAATCAGCATTTTTATATGGGATTAGTGAGATTTTAGTGGGTATAAACAGGAAAACATTCTTGACAGAATGCTGCTTCAAAACCAAGAAATATGTTTGCATCTATACATGATTAGCCAGCATGAGTTTTTAAAAATAACAAAAGCTGATTTAAAGACATATAAAATGACGTCAGCCAAATCGCTACGATCATTTTCTGCATGAGGAATGAGCATTTGTAAATGCTAATTATGGAAGAAAAATTATACAAAAACACCCTTGTTCTGCTCTACTGAGGTCTTTATTTTACTTAGAATATGAGCAAACCCTTCCTAACACATGTGAACCATGCAAGAAACCCAACACTTTCACACAGCCTCAATCACAATGTGTTCTAGTTCTTCATTTCCTTACTAGTGCGAACAAACCTCTGCATCACAAATGTGAGCCACACATAAAACCTACATGAGGAAACCCAACACTTTCACACAGCCTCAATCACAATGTGCTCCAGCTCTTCATTTCCTTCTAATGTGAACAACCCCACCTAGCACATGTGAGCCACACATGAAACCATCCATATGAAACCCAACACTTTCACACAGCCTCAATCACAATGCGCGCTATGTGCCATGGGAGAATGACTGGTATTATTGTTAGTTTTGTCCCCCGCAGTGTCAGGCATCCTGCTCTTATTCAGGCCCAGGTTTTCTCTCCTGCGGATCAATCTCTCTCAGCAGTCATATCTCAGCTATGTTTCATGATGGGTACCACTGCACTTCAGCTAACCTTACAATTCATATCACCCCCCCCCCCCCCTCTCTCCCCCTCTCGTCATACATTGCAGACCAACTGCATCATATTCTGCCCTCTACCTTTCTCCATAATTCTCGAACGAGCTTGCCTGTATGTATTTGTAAGGAGAGTGGAAGGATAGAGGTAAAACTCAAGGAACAAGTGATGAATAGTTAAAGTCCACTCCAAGATCAGTACCACTAGTCTGTGATCCTTTCAAACTACTGTCTTTATTCTGGCATTCTCAAGTACACTATTGACTTGCATGTATGTACTTGTAGACAGGAGAGTAGGAGGATACAGGTAAGGATTCAAAGGACAAGTGCTGAATGTCTAAGCCCACTCCAAGTGGAAGACAAATACTACTACTAATCCTTGATTCTTTCACTAGTGCTTGGAGGGGTGTACAACTGCATTCCTCCAAGCATTCTCAACTCCCAAATACATAAGTAATTTATCTGTATCCATGAAATATGCAGTACATTGGCACCAAAGCCGAAAGCTCAAAGGACAAGAGATTTGAATGTCTAAGGCCTGCTTAAACTGAAAGACAACACTACTAATCCGTTCCTTCTTTGACCGTGCTCAACCAACTGGAATAAAAGAATGTGGACTGCCTCTTGTTTTCCTTTTAGCCTCCGCTTTCTATAGATAATCAATAGTGTGTAAGCCAAGCTGTATAGCTCATCATTACCGGTATCCATTCAGCACTGAGCCTGTGTATGTCTGTTGGGCGATGCCCCCGATTGCAATCAATGATTGGTAACCGAGACGATAGCGATGTGGGTCAAGAGAGGAAGTCAAGGATGTTTTCTTGCTCCTTCAACCAGGATGCATCTTGCTTCTCCAGTATCACTCACTCCATCCATCCCATAGGCATGCTAATGAGCAGAATGGGCTGTATAAAGCACCATTCAGGGATTATGTGCAGCTTAGTCCTGGCTTGGGGGCTGTCCCTGAGATGAGTGACTGGAATCAATGATTTGGGACATGGGTGATTGCGGGTCAAAAGACAGGGAGGTCAGTGTTGTTTACTATGTGACTGAATCAAGGTGTGAGTGTGTGTTATAAAGTGATTCACATTATGTTCACAGTCATGCAAATGAACACCAGTGATTCTCAGGGGAAATGAGGCTACTTGTGTACTTTGTCTGTTGGGCAACATTGAATTGAATTTCTTATTTCTATTTACAAAGAGGCGTGTCAAAATAATTCAGTTTTCATGGCTTGTAATGTAAGGGTTAATATAGTGATATCCATACCAGGATTACAAGTTCTCCAAATGAATGAACCATGGTGGGATTGACTGAGTGGCATGGATTGTTTGAGATTATGATCATAATCATGCAAATGGACTGATTCAATAGATAGGGCCTGCATCTTTATACACGTCATTCTCTGATCATCTGATACTCCATCTGTGTTGGGAACCATACCTAAATCAATCAATATAGTGTAGCTGAGAGGATTGTGCATGTAGGTCATGAGGCGTTTGTTTCAGGCAGTTGGAGTACCAAATGTGGCATGATTCAGATTATGTTCACAGTCACGCGAATGAGCACCAGCTATTATCTGGGGCTCTAAGGTTACTGGGAATATGACTGTACACATTCACTTCTCTGATCATCTGATGCCATGCTACATCTGTGTTGGGGCACATCCCTGAATTAATCAATGTGTAGCTGAGAATATTGCAATCTAGAGGGAGATCAAGCATGGTTCTGTCAGTTGGAAGTCCGTATGTGGAGTGATTCAGATTATGTTCACAATCACGCAAGTGAGCACTTGTAATTCTATAGGGCCTGCATCTTTCTCAATTTGATTCTGTGATCATCTGGTGCTAAGTTACCAGGTAACCATCCTTGACTCAATCAATAACACGTAGATGAGAGGGTAAGGGATCAGGAGGGAAGCCAACGATGTTCTCTCACTCGGCTGAACCAGGATGCGATCATGGTGTCATACTGTCATCAATCATTCCTCAGAAAGACTCCTACAGCATAGAGGAGACAATTCTCCATACCCAATACATGGAATAGGCATCCCATGATGCACTGTGCAGCTACTTTCAGATTTTGTTTGCTGTCAGTCTGTTTTAGTCTAGTGTACTAGTATGTGAGACCAGAAGTGGATGTGACCGTTGAAAAAATCCTGATGTCACTGATTGATGCATTTTGGGATGACTTTCCCCCATGCATGTGGTATGAATAATTCTATTTTCTGAATCCTTCCAATAGGGCGAGTGGTTCCTTTAAGATACCTGACGTAATGGTTTAAAATAATCAAAAACAATTAGCCAACAAAGAACCAACATGTCCCGCCCACATTCCATGTGGTAAATTACAAAATATGCAACACCTTTTAAGAACTGAACATACATGTATAACGTAGCTCACTTGGCAGTTGGCACTCCCTGAAATTATGGCTTATTACCTGAGACATATTACATCGGGCATGATCAACACTATGTACACACACCACTCAGACAAACAACCAGTGTGAAAGCCAATTTAATCCAAATACTCTGCATGTAGCCATAGCATGAGCTATTTTAAGCTTCACACCCTAAACTTGATATAGCTAGTTGTAAATTTTATAATTGCTGCATTATTGGAATGTCACGTTGAGTGCCATGATTAAAATTAACAATTTTGGCGAGACCGTTCCAATAGCAACCGTTTAGCGGTCGCTGTGATCCCCTGCTTGTACGGCATGCAGCAATTAATTGGAGGGAAAATGGAGCCGGTCGTGTGATGACGTATACATTCCATGTTGAGGTAGTATGTCACATGGATCGCAATGGTTCTGTTTCGGAAGGGTTTACACTGCAGGTGAATTTTTAAAAACTGCTTGAAACCTACACCTACATTCATGAACATTAGTCCAATATTCATGTAATTGCTGCATTATTAGAATGTTACTATGAATTACGTTACTGCAATCAACCATTTTTTCAGTAAGACCTTTCCAGTCTGAAATGTTTAGCAGTTGCTGTATGTTCCCCTCAATCCTTTGCCTTCATGCAGTAGTTGATTGGAAAGAAAATGAAACCAGCAGTGTGTGACGTCCATGTGTACAAGCCATGTTGCTAACAATGGCTGTAGTATTTAATATGGATTGTCATGGAGTCTGTCCTGAAATAGCCTTAGTCCCAGGCTGTGGACTGCGTGGTCACAACCGAGTCCAACAAACAACAAAATCTGAAAACAATGACTACCAATAAGCACATTTACCTACACGTACCTACCCTATGTCTCACAGAGAGCAAGTAGAGACAGGGGTTTAGTCTTATTTTCAGACCCGACTTTGTCCATGCACTCAACAGTCTGGAATCTAGACTAGTATAGGAAGGGTATACACAAGAGATGAATCAACATATAATATTGACTTACTTTAATGACACCTACAGTACATGTACATGTATGTACATAAGTCCAAAGATCATATCCATCTATACAGACTCAGGAGGATACAAAGCATAGTATGTGAGCTTCACTCTTGATACTCATCTCAACTTTTTGCTCTTTAGCATGCAGGACAGGTACTGTATATTTACATATCAACACTTTCATAAAGGGACCCAATTTGCACATCACTGTATAATGTTCCCACGCAGTCTAAACCATTATCTGATTAGTATGAGCATGACACTATTTATTCTTGTGATGAAAACAATTATGCTGTGAAATTGTTCATATTACTGCGCAATGATTAGATTAATCAAATCAAATGAGCTGCCATATATATATATATCAAATACCTATTGGCCTTCTGAAAAATTATGTTCGTAGTTACAGCTCACAATACATGTAGCAGAGTGGGGGGCGGGGGGGGGGGGGGTGAGATGATGGCGAGGCTTTCTTTGGCTGCTTGCCAAGTGCCTCGGACCAAGTTGACCTACATTTACACATACATTGAAGACAGTACTTCATGTTGTCTTGTCATTTCCAAGATTCATATTGCTGCAACTTTACTTCTTAAAATGCAAAACGTCCCTGGGTGTCATATGAAATTTCACTCTCATCACATCCTCCCTCACACACACTCAACCCTTGACACAAAAACACAAACACGCAACAAGCACATACATACACACAAACATACAGCGCATGACATCTGTTTATCCCTTGGGGGCCATACCCTTTCACTTCAATCAATGCACACACCCATGATGGCAATGACGGTGCAAAAATACAAATGAGGAGAGAATGTACTCTCTTACTCTCCCTCTCACTCATTCTCCCTTCCTTCTGTCAAACAGCCCCAGTATGTGTACCACTCTACCCTCGCCCTAACTCAAAGCTCTGTTTCCCTATTACTCTTTCTCTCCATTTTCAATACCCTCCCCACCCCCATTTCTCTCTCTCTCTCTCTCTCTCTCTCTCTCTCTCTCTCTCTCTGTCTCGCTCTCACTCTTTCTCCCTCCGTATCCCCCTTCCTTCTTCTCCTTCCTTCTTCCTTTATCCCATCCCATCTCTCCCCTCTTTGTCTCCATCTCTCTATCCTTCTCCCTTCTCCCTTCTCCCCCCCCCCCCCCCCCCTTCCCAACACTCCAAGAAGCAGGCTGTCCCCTCTCCTGAGCTGAGTCCTGACAGAGCCTGTCCTTGTCAGCTGGTAATAACCCCTGTAATAAACCTTGGCAGACTGGTATCCCATCACATAACCCATCACATTAGCAGCAGGGCCCATACCTGTCATGCTCCTACATCAATCTCAGGGTGTGGGACTACACTCAATCCACAGGAGATGGGGGAAATCACCCCAGCACCTCTCCTTGGAACATGACCTCAAAGTTATAGAGCCCTGTCTACACTAACTCTTTCTGTGCCAGATAAAATACTACTCTATGGGATTCATGTACATTACTGGTGACAAAATATGATACATACAGAGATTGATAACACACTCAACATCAGGATTAGTGCAAAGGGCATACTGCATCAGCCATATTTCATATCTTGCATGCAGAGTAAAAGTCACTTCTTTGATGGACTAGCAAAGATAGAAATGATACACTTCATGTCGCTGTTTGAGAATGCAACATGTTTCAGGAAGAAATCATGCACACCAACCAGAAGACGTTGCATTTGGTAATTCCCTACACATGGATAATCCATACTTGATCATCTCAACACTGTTGTGAGGTAAAAATACATTTCATTTCATCTGTTATGAATCGATATGTGATGTGCACAAAATGCTGTCGTTTTGGGCTCATCCACTATATGTCCAATCATGAAAGCCTCACATACTTGAACTCATATAATAGTACTATTGCTCATCGAATGTATTGCATAATGCATGTCAGGTAACAGAATAACAGAGGTTGTTGTGGCATTTGTGGGCAGAAAGCACAAGACTGCTGTATAGCACATGACCAGCATATGACCATATCAAGGCCATTTATAGGCTGGCTTCCACGCTGAAGGATATTTCTAGACCAAACTATAACAAAAAAAAAGTCTACTCATAAGACTAGTCACTTGACTCACTTCATCATTCCCCTGTTTTCTCAAAAAGGAAAAGAAATTGAAAATGATAGTCTTCTCCACCCAGACCCCTTTATTGATTATTTTGGTTAAGAAATGCCCGACAGCCTGGGAGCCAGGCTAGGCCATTTCCCTTTGCGCAGTTTCCTAGTCCTTCAATCATCAGCAGAAATCAATAGAAATTAGACAAATATCACAAAAATGTCTCACCCACATGTAATCGATCAATCACATGTGAAGTATTTCTCACGCAATCCAACCTACTGTACATATGTACATGTTCTATTACTACAATCACAGCAATAATCTGGTACATGCTGGTGGTAAATGTACTTGTACAATATCTTCCAATTTTCTAATAAAGCATCTCTTTAAAGCTGTGCTATTTTTGCTGATTTGAGCTAACTTAAAATGAGAAGGAAAGGAGGGGCCTAGGAGACCTCACCTACAGGTCAAAGATCTTCCCTTGAATTGACTATTAACAAACCAATCAATACCTTTATATTTTGTAAGAGTTAATTGGGATATGTGTCTCTTGAAGACCGACCCATACCAATGGAACATGGAGATGCCTAGCACCGATCAGCAAACAGCCAGTTTAGCTGAACACATTCCCATTTCAGGGTTTCGTGAAGACCCACCCATACCATGGGGACATGAAGACACCTAGCACCCAGCACCAAACAGCCAGTTTAGCTGGACACATTCCCATTTCAGGGTTTGTGAAGACCCGCCCATACCAGGAGGACATGAAGACACCTAGCACCCAGCACCAAACAGCCAGTTTAGCTGGACACGTTCCCACTTCAGGGTTTCGTGAAGACCCGCCATACCAGGGGGACATGAAGACACCCAGCACCCAGCACCAAACAGCCAGTTTAGCTGGACACGTTCTTACTTCAGGGTTTCGTGAAGACCCGCCATACCAGGGGGACATGAAGACACCCAGCACCCAGCACCAAACAGCCAGCTGGACACATTCCCACTTCAGGGTTTCGTGAAGACTCGCCCAAGCCAAGAGGACATGAAGACACCCAACACCCAGCACCAAACAGCCAGTTTAGCTGGACACATTGCTACTTCAGGGTTTCGTGAAGACCCGCCCATGCCAGGAGGACATGAAAACACCTAGCACCCCAGCACCAAACAGCCAGTTTAGCTGGACACGTTCCCACTTCAGGGTTTCGTGAAGACCCGCCCATACCAGGGGTACATGTACATGAAGACACCCAGCACCCCAGCAGGGCTCCCCACTGGGTGATGACACAACGCCTGACACATTATGTCAGACCAGGCAGGTTTAGACCAACCCTGTTTACATTCCTTCGCATCATCATCGATGGCTACAGATCTATCACTCCTTCAGTCCTTAGGTGTATTAAAGGTAATGATTAGGATTCTCAGATCACCCAAGTAGTATCAATTTTGTGATGCAAAATTTACCGAGCTTTCACAGTTTCAATAGGGAATGAAAGATAGGATAACGCTATTCATACATGTACCATTGTTAATCTTACTGGTAATGTTGCAACACTCCAAATTCCTTAATATTTTGAATTATGGCTATAACATTATAATGTATACTTAATTCAACTGCATTGCAAGTTTAATTTTACAGATACATGTACATGTATTTCAACAGAGTGCACAGCTCTGTTTATCATGCAAACTTCATAAAAATACTTGTTCTCAGGTAATACCGTACATTACCCAAGTAACACTTATCACTTTGATTTCCTGCATCAAAACATACTGTACATGTACATGTATATGCTGTAGGCGTTTGGAAGTTGATTTATACACAGTTCATAATTTTCTGCCTGTTCTCGATACATCAACTGTGGTCAATGGTCAGCACACCATTGTAGCTCAGGAGTTATCTGTAATAGCCATCAGAATTCTTCTCTGGAGCAAGGTTTGATGGTATCAATAAATGACCAGACTTTGTTACAACTTACTAAATTTAGATCAATCTATTGACCCACAAGAAAACCCATTAGTCATGTACATGTATGGCAGTCACACTAAGCTAAGTAAGTTGGTATGAATAAACTTTTAACACAAAACTTTCAGAAAATAAACTCACTGAAAGGTATACTATTATCTCAATATCAGGAAGTGCTTTGATATTGCACAAAAAGAGGTTTAAAATAAAGCAAGAGCTATTTTCAACCTGAGCTGGGTTGTTTATTTGATAGATTGGCCCACAGAGACTGCAGAATCCTGCTGCTGATAATGATCTTTTATCTTAGCCTTTGATCTAGCTCACATGAAGCCAGACAGATTCTTCACAACTTTAGTAGCACAACAACAAAGAAATATGAACTGCAATAACCATACATTACTGTCAATGTTGAACTCCAGTGCTTTTTCAATCTCTTATTCCCATTTGCTCACACATAAATCATCAAAATTTCCTCACATATAAATCATTGGGGGGGTCACCACAATATCGCGTCACGTTTCTTATTGTCGAGTTAATATGTATACCTTACTATACCACAATATTTGTGTTGTTGATCACACCTATTACGGAAATGTGTAAGTAGACATTTTCATTTATTTGAATGCGCTATCACTCAATTTATCAACTAGTCAACAAAATGTCCTTTGAGACGTGTACTTGAGGTTGAAGTTCCTTTGAGTGCAGTATGATCATAGTCTGTAACCTGTGGATAAGATACTGTACATCAATCAAAATACATGATGCATAGATCCGGACTTAGGTGGACTCTGTGCTGCACACTGCAAGGAATAAAACTAGTCTGATTCCAGGCTGTTGGGCATTAAAATCTAAACCATTCAATAAACAGATGCAGTAGATCTATTAGTCTCTCTTACTTCTCCTAGTACAATACAGGCTGAAATGGGAAGAATAGAAAGTTGACTCTGTGAGTACTAGACCCAAGATTACAGTTTAGATTAGTAATATTCAACAGCCTGAGTGTCAGGGTAAGTTCAAACCAGACCTGAGATTTTGTCCTTTCTTCAAGGTTCAACAACTGGTAGAAGTCAAGCTCTGTTGAACTTGACTCCTCACCAAAGGAATCTTCAAGAACACCTGGGTATCATTCATCTCACAGACAATGGCCCAGCTTACACTACAATGAGTCTATTGGGAGTCTGGAAATGGTTAGTCTACCTTTCAGCCTGTTGGGTATTACTAAACCTACTCATTCAATAGAAAGAGTATAGTTGCACGAGACTTATCATTTTTAATTTCTTCTCTTGAATAAGAAAAGAGGACAATAATAAAGTGGCTAGTCTTATGAGGAGTAGACTCTTTTTAAGATTGGATTAGAAATGTCCAACAGTCTTGAAGCCAGGCTAGGCTATAGAACATGTAGGTATGTAATGGAGAGGATTGAGAAGTATGATAAACTGTTCAGAAATGATCAAACACATTTCTTCACAAGAAGCATACCAGTAGATCTCATCCTATTACATAATGGCAGAAGTAAGTTGTATTGAATGAATTCTGCAGGTACAACAGGTAAGACATGATGCACATCCAGTTATAAGGATTTAACAAGTCAAGCTTTGCTGCACTTGACTGGCCTCAAGTCCAGATAAACCAATCTTCAGCTTAAGACTAAACCTCGTCTTTGGAAAAGAGTGTTGAACAGAGAGGACAAAGGATTAGATACATGTCTTCAGAATAAGAGAACAAACTTCTTAATCCTCTTTATCAACAGGTCTTAACCCATTACATAATTCATTGACTTGGTTGAATATGAATGAATACAGGAACAGTGATTGCTGGAAGTTAAGCAGAATTAAGATCCTGTCTAAAGTATAACCTTACGGTTCAAGCTAGGTTTCACATGATTCACATGACGCTTTTTCTCCAACCAGACCAGCGAACACTGTAACACTGTTTCGCACCTCTTCCATTGGAAGTGGGTGTTAACTGGAGAGGAACAAGGATTAAGCCAGTCTTCAGAATGACAGGACAAATTTCATTCACACAAAGTATATCCGCTTCACTGGTGGATCGTATCCTACTGTGGTACGTCAATGCAGATGCAAATCTACTTTGATTTCTTGAGTATGAATAGAACAGTGCTGGTAGCATTTAAGTCAGAATGAACATCAAATCTATCAGTTTGGAATCAATGACTGGTATAGCGACATGCTTTGTTGCACTTGACTTGCTCCACATCAGGAGAAGTCACTTTTCAGACACTGCACCAGCTAACACCACTGTCCTGAACTTAATAGTCCATTGGAAATGGGTGTTAAATGGAGTGTAACAAGGATTACAGTAGTTGCTTAGATTCGGAATCACAAGAAGTGGTATATCCTCCCTATTAGCCTCATTCCATCCTATTCCGTCTTTCAGGAGTAAATCAGATTGTCTCTTTAAAATCAGAAACACCCTGCGCATGCAACGCTGAGTCAATGCATCATTAGGCTTTCTCTCTGAAAAGGAAAAGGGAAAATTCCTTCAGACTAACGAAACCTTATCACAGTTGACAAGTGTTCTTATAAATGTACATGTAGATCAATGTATTTGCTAACTTTTGAGAGTCAAAAGATCTTTGTAGGTAGTAACATGGGCTCTTACAAGATTTTGGGGGCACACAATGATATCCTCTCAGTGAATGCAAAACTATTGTACATAACTATTGTAAGATAGCATTCAAAATTCAGCACAGGCATTATGAACAGAGTCTTCTTTGTGCGACTTTGTAAGATCAGATTTACAGTTCATGATCATACATGTATAATGTCAAGTGAATATATGGACAAGGATATATGTTAAGATAAAAAGCTGAGTTATTATACCTGTCCTGACAGTCCTGGAAATATACATGAAGTTATACAGGTACTACTATGATCCCAGTTCCATCATACCACGAACATATCTCCCTGGCAAAATGCCAGGTACAACAGCAGTTGTTGATATAGCAGGGGTTTAATTTCCGGGAAGAAAGAGGAATATTCTGAACTCAAGTTCAGAAAGATGAGATGAAAACTGTAAGACATGCACAATCATGGATTTATGGTGAAGCTCTACAGATACTGTATCAAGTGTAAATTTATATTGCCTCCAAAATATATGTCCATTACTTCACGGTTATGTCATGCCATCAATGTGTCCACAATATACAGAAACTGGCGAGAAGCATGCTTATAATTAACTTATCATAATGAACCTACTTTCTTTATCAAATCAAGCTGTTTTGTAATGTATTCACAACTTACCCCCTAGCTGCATTGTAACATGAACACTGTAATCACATGCACCTGAACATGTATCTAGTGTCTCAGTTTCAAATGGATGGAATGCACCCTGCATCTATTACTTGTTACTAGTCAGGCAAACCTGCGGCAAGCTTTGGGATTACCATCTATTTTGTTTAAATGAGGTGCGTACTGTATCTTGTACATTCATTTGAATGCATCATAAAAATGGTGTATTACAAGATACAGGATTTCCAAAGATCCACTCTAAATTGCACATGCACACCCTGATTAGTACTGCAAGTAACCCACATTACTAACGTTGTAAACTGTGAATAACCTTTGAACATGTTGCAAAGGGTTTACTCCTGGTCTTATACAATACAAGGTCATACAAAGTTGAGCGTTTTTTGTAGTAAACACAAAGTAGTATAAAATACAAATACAATTCAAAACTTGTCAGGTGTGATGTATGGAGCATCGACACTAAAGGTTTCTTTGGGCTTTGTGAGTTTTCCCTCTCCCTTTTCAGAAATATAACTTTAAAATTGGTACAATCATTACAAAAACTGGTATCCATTCATCAATATTCTACAATTCAATGAGTTCCATAGCAAAAAAATAAAAATGAATAATTTCTAAAGCCTGAAACTCATTTTATTCCCATTTTCTCTTCCTACACTTTTGACCTTCACAGAATAATACACACACTCAGGTAAAAAAAAAAAAAATATAGGAACCCCAAATCTAAAAAGTGTCCTTTCTGAATTATATCAGTCTTAGTGGGGTTTATTGTACAGCAGTATTTCAGAATATAATTTAATGTAAGAAGCCTACTGTAGAATTAGCTCAAGACATGGTGATATCTACAATGCGCATTCATAGCCTACATGCAAAGAACTCCATTCAACCTCCTTAATCAAATAATCAAACAGAATTAACATCAGAAATCTCCATACACTGCCCAGTGGTTCAACCCAAGAGACATGTACATGTAGGCATAGGTGTATCCACACTGACAAGGTGAATATTGACCCACTCTGATAGAAACAATATGGAGCAGCGTCGGATCTCCCCATCCAAACAAAGTGAATTACTCCCCCAAATCAGTCGCAAGTACCGCAAACATCAGACGGGGAAATCTCCGCGAGACAACGCGGAAGCACCCACGGCACGTGCGTCACGATTCACCGGGCAATTACGGGATTAAAATCGCCGAGCTAGTAGGGCAGGGCAGAAAGGGCGCCCAGGCTCCACCGCAATGAAAAGCATCGCCGCTAATTATGCGACACTCATCCACTCTCACCCGTCGGTAGGGTGAATCGGGCCGGCCGGCCAGCGGTGCGCTTATGGAATACGATACGGAGATGATGGAGGACTGTTATTATAGTGATGCTGTGACTGGCAATGGGTGAAGACACGGACATTGTAGTCTCTTGTCTAGACAGATTGGGTGGATGAACGATGGGGAATGGAAGGATGACGTCACTAAAGAATACAACGATGGGTATTATGAGATGCAGGGATGTGAAGGAGAAATTCTGCCTGAAATGTCAAGTTTGATTACAGGTTTCATTGTCCCCTCACTGTTTGTGCATTGTGCAATGCGCCTACGCTCTAAAAGTGTGTACTGTACGTACATGTACATCATTTTTTATAGCATTTTTACTGGGTGCTGTACATGTACTGTACAGTGTAAGCTATAACAGTTAAGAGTTGAATTAGATGGGACTGCTCCCATCAATTTACAAACTATTAAAAGGGAAATAATTCTCCAATATATCCCGGGGTCCTATCCCCTTGAAAGGTTTCTTTCAGACTATAACACGTATTCGCCAATTGAAAGAAAACAAGCTGATCATGCCAGCTAATTTATCCATTTTGAGAAAAGCATGGCTGAAATGATTATATCATGCAGGCCAGCTAGCATGGTTACATGTACATGCATGGGAAAACATTCAATCAACAAACTCAGATCGGATCTCCCTACTCATCGATCCTCCTTTCACACAACACAATATGCAATGTTCCACATGCACATTGTGTGTATAAAGTGTACCAGGACAATGGGAACCAGAGTGAGAAATAAACTATTCTGCATCGGTAGGGTAGTCTATTTTCCCAAGTGATTATGACATGAATGAAACACAATGGCACAATCAGATCTTCACTGACCCAAAGAAATCTCTGTCATTCCAAAAGATTAAGTTCTATTGTTGGGTATCCACACAATGGAAAACAATTCCACCCCCCCCCCCCTTTCATTTTCTCTCTCCCTCCCTTTGTGAAAATATGGGAAAGAGAAAGAGAGAGATGAAAATTGGATAGCAGGCACATAGAATATAGATCCATATATTTCAATCTTGTTTTGACGATGACTCACTGCCAATCAATCTCATTCTGTATATACAGTGTACTCCACTGAAGTTAAGTAGCATGAGAAAATAAGGCAAGTCACAATGTCTATAGATCTGTCTGTCTGTGTGTGTGTCTCTCTCTCTCTTCCTCCCTCCCTCCCTCCCTCCCTCCCTCCCTCCCTCCCTCCCTCCCTCCCTCCCTCCCTCCCTCCCTCCCTCCCTCCCTCCCTCCCTCCCTCCCTCCCTCCCTCCCTCCCTCCCTCCCTCCCTCCCTCCCTCCCTCCCTCCCTCCCTCCCTCCCTCCCTCCCTCCCTCCCTCCCTCCCTCCCTCCCTCCCTCCCTTCCTCCCTCCCTCCCTTCCTCCCCCTCCCTCCCTCCCTCCCCCCTCCCTCCCTCCCCCCTCTCTCCCTCCCTCCCTCCCCCCCTCCCCCCTCCCTCCCTCCCTCCCCCCCCCCTCCATCCCTCTCTCTCTCTCTCTCTCTCTAGAGATCTACCTACCCATCTATCTCCCTCTCTCATTGAAGCTCTTAAGGTCCTTTGAACTACAGTACATAGAATGCTATCATTGTGGAACACTACATGTGTATTTACATACAATATCTGATTTTATATTAACTGTTTGATTCTCCTGCCATAAAATTACATCAAATTTACATGTGCATGTACCAGTAATCTTACTGCAATATGATCATGCTGCATACATGTACACTGCAGTGCTCTGTTTTGCTACATACATGTACAGAAGTCTACACAACAGTCTGTGGGAATGCATATATTTTTCTTTAGTTTGACAAGGCAGGTATGATTCTATTTGTATTGTGTATGGGTATAAAATATGAACAGTACTATGTGACACACATGTATACAATTTGTCTATTCCCTAGAGCAAGCTTCACACACACACTCAGCTTGCTAGAACTACACACATCTTGAATTGGTTACAGACAATCTGGCACAGCTTCAGTTATAATGTAATTCTGACTCTGAACTGTCCCTTCCACAACGTTTCCAGAATTATTTTGCAGAGAAAGTAGAAGTTATCACCCAGGAGCTACGGTCATCATTAACTCACAATGTTCTTGTTGAAGATCAAACGGGCTTCTCATTTGAAAGATTTAATCCTGTTTCTATAAATGAAGTTTTTAATGTAATCAAGGAGTCTTCCTCAACAACCTGTGATCTTGATCCCATTCCCACCTCATTTATGAAAAAGTTTCTTCCTGAATTGGTACCCATTATGACGAACATTATAAATGATTCTTTTAGAAATGGTAGATTTCCTGATAAGTTCAAATGTGCCAATATCATTCCAAAACTGAAAGGCTCGTCTTGTGATAGTGACAATCTGAAGAATTATCGCCCAATAGCAAACCTTAAATTCTTTGCTAAGATTCTAGAGAAGATGGCAGCACATCAGCTACAAGAATATCTAGGTAAATCTGATCTACATGCAAAGTTTCAGTCAGGATACAGGTCATTTCGTAGTGTTGAGACTGCTCTCTTGAGAGTTACAAATGACATTCTGTTGTCACTTGATAGGGGCGAGGAGGTTATGCTTATCTTGCTTGATTTTTCCTCAGCTTTTGATACCATTGATCACGATATATTGCTTAAACGCTTATCACTAAGATTTGGAATATGTGGTGAAGCACTTAATTGGATGCAGTCATACTTATCAGGACGTACTCATAATGTAGTCATTGGAAATGATCGGTCTTCAGGACATGTACTCACCAAAGGAGTACCGCAAGGATCTGTATTGGGTCCAGTCCTGTTTACATTATACACCTCTCCTCTAGAATCTTTGATTGAAAGACATAACATTTTCAAGATGTTTTATGCTGATGACACTCAGTTGTATATTACATTCAAACAGTCACGGCTTGAAAATGTTTCTTCTCAGATAGCAAACTGTGTTCAAGCAATCAAAGAATGGTCTCACCAAAACTGTCTCAAGTTAAATTGCAGTAAGACAGAGTTCCTTCATGTTTCATCCCGTTTTAGAAATACGACTCCAGTAATTCACTTGGATCTAGCCGGAAAGCAAATTAAAGCTACCAAAACATGTAGAAATCTTGGGGTAATTTTCGACAATAAGCTTACATTTGACAATTTCATCACACAAAAATGCCGGTCAGCTTCGTTTGCACTCTACAAAATTGGTAAAATCCGTGATTTTATTGATAGAAGTACAACTGAACGTTTGGTTCACGCATTTGTTATGTGTCATTTTGACTTCTGCAATAGTCTCCTTTTTCAATTACCACTTCGCCAAATTCAAAGACTACAAACTATACAAAATTCAGCAGCGCGACTTGTTACACGTACGAGGAAACATGCTTCAATATCCCCTGTCTTACGTAATTTACATTGGTTACCAGTCCAGTCTCGCATTAAGTTCAAGATATTGTTATTAGCCTATGAATGTTTTCATGGATTAGCTCCTGCTTATCTAAATGACTTACTCACTGTATATAAACCAACACGAAATCTTCGATCATGTAAAAAGAATTTGTTTATTGTTCCTCCTATACTTACACGAACATATGGTGAACGCTCATTTGCCCATGCTGCTCCAGTTTTATGGAATAGCCTCCCTGACAGTCTTAGGAATATTAACACCCTAGATAGGTTTAAGTCTGCTCTTAAAACACACTTATTCCAAATGGCAAAATGATTTAAGGAACTCAGTAACCTCATTTCTCTTTTTCTTTGCTCCTTGAAGCGCATAGAGACTTTCTTATGTATATGTGTTATGCGCTATATAAACATGGTTTATTATTATTATTATTCTTTCATTCTGATTTCTAAAGATTTGAGCCACCTAGTAATCCTTCATGGAAAATGACTTCATGCAATCAACTTGGAAAATGCTTTAAAAAAAGTGCTTACAGGGTTCAATTTTGTTTGTCTTTTGGGGGAAATTGGTTAATTTCCTGTTCAACTTTTTTATGAAGGCATTGAACCACAACACACTTGTACTTTCCTTGCCATCCCTGTGTACATGTAAGTATTGCTTGTGTTGTCTTCATCATGCTCATATAAGTCATTTTTATGCACAAAGATGTACATGTATGAACAGTTGTTTTCAGAACTGACAATATAACCTCCTTGCAAAACAAATTAGTTTGTTGTGTAGTGAAGCTGTAGTATGCTTCAGTAGGCATTACCACCTTCAAAGAAAGAATGTGGGTTGCAATTGTATTATTCTTGTTCTCATTGCTTTACTTCATCCATATGCATACAAAAAGGAATATGTTTACAAATTTTGAGAAAAGAACACCACACTGTGCGTAATGTCACATTTAACAATGTAGCATTCATGTTGCAAGCACGTTTCTGTGCAAGCAGATTGTAATCACAATGTACATGTATAACACATGTTCTCTTTTCATACAGTAGATGTGGCTTTACAAAGAATTGGTTCAAAACAAGGATCAGATATGTCCTGCAGACAAATCTAAATCAAATTTTATCTGTTTTTGTGCTTATGCTTACGTTTCTTTGAAGTCTAAAGATGTAAGCAGATGCCTGTCCATAATGGTAGAACCAATCTAGAAGGGTAATGTATCTCATCTCCGCAAAAGCCATTCCATTGAATGCTAAAATTGCATCTTGAGCCCGAGGCTTATGCCAATATTATGCAGGAGCTAATGATCAGAGTGCTCTGTCTCCCTCCTACCCTCCCAGCATACACACACACAAACACACCGCACCCCTCAATCTTCTTTCTCATCATTTCTTCCACTCAGTTGATCACATGCATACTAACACAGGTAGTGACTCATACAGTACCAATGATCATGAAAGACTTCAATCGACCCTATCCATTCAGCCACTACCAGACTCATGCAAGAGAACAACTCACATAATATCAGATATTGGATCAACATTTATTAAATATATACAATCATAAGACCAGTCACTGCATTGAAATGTAATAATGCAAAACAAATGCAAAATAATACCGGTAGTCAGGTCATCAAAATGAGATTAAGTTTGCAGTATATTGCGTATGTATGCTAAGCTTTATTGAGAGGTCAGTGTCACGCATAAAGTACTCGCTCCCTTTAAGAGTACGCGTACGCCAACTCTATTTCCTGAGCGTGAAACAGAATGCAATTTGCCAGTCGAGCTCACTCCACATTATACTAGGTAGGGAAAATGCGGCTTGATTGGTAGAGGACTGCGTCCTTTGTCAAGCTGGATTATTGTGACTAAGACTACGACCCTGAGTTTTAGTATTCCACTCTTCATTGATAACGCAAATACAAATTCATCTATTTGCATAGGTTTTTTATGAATTACGATTTGCAAAAATAGTGCAGAGTGTGGTGTGCTGTGGATTTGGAATCATGTTGCCTTGACCAGATAAATTATACTGTTTGTCTTGAACTGCGGTATTTCATTGAAAGGAAATAATCATGGCTCCAGTTAAAAGCCTGTTCATATTGTACACGTATTTGTACAGAATGGTACTGCAAAGAAAGAAAGATTAACAGACAGGCAGACAGACAGACAGACAGACAGACAT
Organism: Arbacia lixula; assembly: GCA_963669155.1. Classification (NCBI taxonomy): domain Eukaryota; kingdom Metazoa; phylum Echinodermata; class Echinoidea; order Arbacioida; family Arbaciidae; genus Arbacia; species Arbacia lixula. Next base: position 29,440,696 of record OZ022578.1, read on the forward strand.
AGACAGATAGACAGAGACAGAGAATGAGAGTAAATCCAACTCTAAATATGAAGGATTAAAGAATAATTATCTATTTGAATACCCTTTTTGCTTCAGCACAATTTTAGTTCACGATTCATTCCATCTCTACAAGATTCTCAGGGGTAAACAAAGCCCAAATCCATAATTGAAGCACACTGTCGTTTTTGCTGTTGTACTTTGTGCGTGTATTATACTACCTTTCTCCCCAGCCTTCCCAGTAAGAGAAGCTTGACTGCAAGTCTGTTGGAATCCCTCCTGAAAAATAGAGTCTAGTACTGTACTCAAAAGATTAGTCACTCCTCATTTCTCCAGCAAACCAGACATGAAATTGATAATCATTAGTCTACTGTAGCCAGACTCCTTTATTAAATAGTTTATATAAGTGCCCTTGAGTCTGGAATCCAGACTAATCCAGAGTAGATATGGAACTCCATGATTCACTCTATGAAGGCAACCCACTAAATATTTACTGGTACCCTACTCACCAAGGCAAAAATACTGGTACGTGCAGAAGTAAAGTATATTTTTCAGATTCCATTTTTAACAAGCCCTTGCCCACATCCCAAGTGTTTCAACCTCTCATTGGACGATTGTGAATGACAGCCTTCCACGTACACCTACACGCGTAGATACACCAATTCCCTTCTGTAATTATGTCAGGTCTCCGAGGCAAAAATTCAATTTCGTCTGCACTGAGAAGAAGAGACAACTAGACAATGGCGATGACGTGAATGCAGGCGCAGGATGGAGGCTGAACTTGCACTTAATAAAAAAGTCTCTTTGACCGATTCACGGTAATGTGGTTCGGAATTAGAAAGATGGACTCTAAATGTAATCACGAGTCAATAGGGGAATGCATTTAGAACTAAATGTTGTAAACCGCATTAAACTTGACACAATCAAGTAACCTTACTATTTAAATACATTTTAGCATGGAATTTATTACAAATCCACTTCATATGATACCATTGTTATAAAGCTGATGCAATATGGTTATAAATGCACTCCTGAAAACATTTCTTTTAAAGTTTCACTATATATTGCATAATGCTGCTGCCAACATCAAAGAGGCATTATTCATCAATTTTGTCTTTAATTCATATTAAGTGATTTAGTGCCATGTACATGTACATGTCCATATTTACCTACATATTCTAAGGACAGAATTGAATCACTTCTGATTTACATTTTTAATCATCTTCTCTAAAGTGATACCCCTAATATCATTTACATCATGCATGTACATGTATTTCTTTATTATATCTGTATATAAGCCAAATGTAAGAACACAGCTGTAGTGTCCACATACTAGCTCCTATACATTTTATATTGTTCTGAAAGATAGTACCATTTCCTACCAGTCAACGTGAACGCTATCTTTTGTAGTGCATTAGTATCACATGTCTGTTGAGACTGATTTTCTGATTGATCACATCCCTGTAATGGCCAAGTTCAGCCCACCACTCCTCATTTGTTTAAGACCGACATTGATTGATCAGACGTCTGTAATGAGTCTTGACAAAATGCCTGATTTCCATCATGTCATGCAACCAATTACCAACTCAGCTTGCCACGTTCATTCAGTGAAATACAAGGTGGGGGGGGGGGGGGGTCAGGTGGATTTACATTGGTATCCCCCTAGTCTGTCAATCAGTCAGAATTAATTGGGTCTGAAATGCAGAGACTACATGTAGCATTAATGTCTGAATAAATGTGAGCAACAAGTCAGGCTATAGCCTTACTACCAGGCATATTTGAGACAAAATTACAATAAACTCTGCACATGCAGAGAATCACCCCATCATCACAATGTGTTACTCCTTTCTGGGACACTAAGACTGCATTATGTACATGTTTGTACATTCAACTTTAAATAGCATTTTCTTAGTTGGCTGAGTATGGCAAGACATACACTGTACATGTATTGTTTAGGGATCAACAGACTGATATTGCCAATCAATTTAAGGTCAGGTATTCTCCTGATTAGTGGAAGTAATTATTGATATACATGTAGATCAAGCCATGGAATATATTCACTAATTAATGAAGTCTCTGTTAGTGTAATGTCTGGTAGCCTTGAATCATGAGTTACATAATGAAGCAAAATCCATGAGTACACGGCACATAATGTAGTACGCTCTCACTATGGCACATCTATGGAACACACCTTTGGGAGTACATTCATGGGCATGTACAGTATGTATCTAATGGAAAAATCATTAGTCGTCTAGTGGTTATTCTGGAGCGTACATATTAGAGCTCTATGCACAAGTAAGGCTATATCCTTTTGTTTGTGGATTTGATTTTTTTTTTGTATTGGAATTTTTTAAGGAACACATTAAATAATAATGATATAACGCATTAAAAAAAAACTTGATCAAGGGGTACTTCGTTAATCAACTTTTAAAAGTTAGAATCAGCCTTCTTAACCACGTTTGAAAGTGCTGATTATAGGCTGCATGTAGAAAGAGTTGATAAATACACCGAAGAACAACAACTGCCTGAGGATTGCCTGCATGTACATGTACATAAAATGGGCACTCAACATAAGGTTCAAGGTTAGTCTAATTTACATTGCACATTACCTCCCAGAAATCAATAAAAATGTTTTTTGAAAAGAGCATAAATCAAACACCAGTTGCAATCCATCATTCTATAATTGTTTAGGTAGTTCTAGTCCACATTAACTTGAACAATAGTTCATATCCCCTCCATCATCCATGCTAGAGAGGATACTATACACTGTAGGGCTGGCTTTTAGTAAAGGGCATAAGGAGTTATTGTTGTCCAAATTTTCTAGTGCTCGTCCAACCATGGGAGATTGAGGGCACGATGGAGTCAATAGTCTTGTTAGAATCATACGTGTATGTTGCTATACACCCTGAAGTAGCTGTAATTTGAGAATCTACGATTAAACTCTCCACCAGCCTGGAGAAAAGGCTACATAGCAATACTCCAGCTGAACAATCAAACAGTTAGACTACTTGAAAAGCCTCATTCATCCAGACCAAAATGTTTCAAAATGTGGAGCGAAATATTTGGTCTTTATGTACAGACTACTCCATCATCTCCTCTGTAGGTCAAGTTGTAATTGGTAAAAATTGAAGATCCTAACTTGGGGCTGCAGATGTTAATGGTAGTAGAGGTGCAGATCGTAGCAGTGGGTGTGGATTGGACGCTATTGGTGTGGGCCCCCGTAGCCGCATGGCGTATTCTGAATCAGCCAGCGCCCCCGGTAATGAGCCAGAATGAATGGGGAGAGGGGTAGGGTTTCAACTTTCCACCAGGTCCGAGACCAAGAAGGGACAGGTGTTTCTTGTCAAGTCTGCCTGTGACCAACTTACACGGCCAATCAGAGGTTAAGGTCACCAGCATTTCTACTCTTCAAATGACCCTATTACAGCTTAACATTTGACATAAGTTCAACGACAAAACTAGCAAGTATATAATCCGCACACAGCATTGAACATAAAAGAGAAACAGGTTTCCTTGATTCACAAAATGTGAAACAACATTGCAAAAAACTTGAGTGCAGCAAATTGTTATTTCATGTTTATATCATGATGAAGCAAAATGAAAAACCTTTCATTGTATCAAAATCCTTAAGTTTGTGGAAAGAGAATTCATATTTTATATTTTTATAAAAAAATGAATTCAGGCTTACAGTTCTTCAAAAGGGTTTAAAAAACTTTGGAAGAAGGAGATAATGTGTTCTTCGGATCTTCTTAAAAATTAAAATTTCATGAGCGTGTGAAGTCATTGACACCACCAAAGAAGTCCACATGCTGAATTACTTGTAGAAGGACCTAAGTTCTGGCGTGAGATGTGACCTTCTTGTCCTGAGTCTGATGTCAAGCTGTGTGAATGGTCAGGTCAATTTCACCCGATCTCCCTCTGAGCCCCAAGCCGACTCCAACTCACACAGCGGGTCTCAACTGCCACAAAGGTGGCAATTTATCGCGATTACCACCCTTCAGGAAATTACACATTTATAATAGATTTCGAGCTTTATTGTAATACTGTGGCCTTATGTTAGGGAAAATAAAGCCATACTACATGTGCGACTATGAAATATAGAACACACAGGAATATGATATGACATTATGTTCTTGTATCTTTCCAAAAAAATCAACAAATGGGAGTTTACATGAACGAACATCAGGTGACTTTTTTTTACTGGATGTAGTATACGGGATGAATTGTCTGGAAGACAAATTTAGAACTTCACGGTTCGAGAATGTGTGTCCCTGCTGGTAATACATGTATACATATAAAATGTATACCCAAATGGAGTAATTTTGTTATTCATGTCGAGAATAATTTCTTGCCTTTTGAGGAGTGAAGACACCTCCCCTGCATACTAAGGTAATAGATAGGGGCTACTCCATTTACACATTGCGGCTATAGGAAATCAATTGAACTTCATTTCTACAGTCAGCTTTCTGTTTGTAGGAGTTGTCAGGAGGGCAGAATTTCTCACAGCATTGAATTACAGCTCAAGTGAAATGAAAGAGTTGTCAAAAATTCAAAAATTTCTTTCATTGTAAACTTGAGATGCATCCAATCACCCATGCTGATTTATGGTGGCTACAATAATGTGAAACATCCTGTAAAAAGGGCATTTTCATACAATAATGACTAAAGATGATGGGACAATTTTGCACAAAAATGTAAAAAATGTACAAATACATGTATGGTACTTATGTGTACACATTATAAATGTCAATATCGTATTCTACTTAATATCGCCATAGGAGCAGGTGCGTTTGGTGTAGAATGATTATAATGATGATGACGATGATGCATCATAGCAAATGTTCGACTGCTGTTACCATGGATACGATATTTACTTATAAAGGGCCAAAAGTCAACAACGCCATGATCAATCATGCCAAGGAGGAGAAAGCCATCTGTTAAATATGTACAGAAAGTATTAAGTCTGCCAGGCTGTGGCCTGTGAACATGCAGTATTCTAGATTGGCAGGCAGCTAGATTGGCATGACACAATGTCAACCAACATGCGTCACCGTGATTGCTAGTAACTGCAGTCACAACCACAAACAAAGTCTCCTTCACTATACAGGTGTAAATTGTACATACACTACAGCTCAAAGGAATTGGCACGGGTAAAGGGAAAGGGAAGAAAAGGAAGGAGCCGCAGTATTAAACCGCGGTATAATTAATCCAGTTCAGCATGAAACAAGAAGCTTTAGCCTAAAAAGCATCATGTCTCATGCTGAACTGGACAAAATATACCGCGGTTTAAAACTGTGGCTCCTTCCCCTTCTACCATTTCCCTTTCCCTATGCTAATTCCTTTGAGCTAGAGTGTACATGTACTTTTCGATGCAGTTCTATAGATGGAATATGTTTTGGGATGTTAAATTACACGTAAATTTGAATTTTGAATGGATAACATGCAGTATTCAAATACATGTAAGAAGTTTTTCCTAGAGCCCTTATCAAGTCACAATACAAATCATTTCCCAATTAACAATAAATAAGTACTCTCCAATGAACTTTGACCATCACCATGCACAACTTATCTTCTCCATACTACAGTTATACTAGCAACTCAAGGTCCAACAGATTGAACACAGAACATGTAGTACATTGTTTCTCAAATTCAAATCTTATTACACATGTAAGTGAGTGAGATTAGAGTGAGATTAATGCTTAGCCGTATTGGCAGATAACCTGCATTTCTGCACGTTCATGTACCATAGACTGAATACAACGAATTCTCTTTAGCTGTGTAACGTCAGTGCGGGAAATTAATCTGTCAAGTGTTAAGTATGGATGTAAACTGCATACTGTACATGTACATGTAAGAACCTACTGTAACTGGGAAATATGCCAAAACAGTGATGAAGAGCCTCAAACTTTCATTAGTAAACTCTCTGCGAACCAAGCCATTAAAAAGCCAGTCACTTTGTACAAACTTGTGTGCTAAATGTAACAACAGCATTGATATCAGTCATTTATTGAACCAGAAAATCAAAATTCATTCTAGATACTGTACATGTACCTGTATACTGGTCCAGCCCTTTACAGTGCATTATCAACACCACAGGTTACTGGGTTTGACAAGACATACCATGTGTGTGGTAGAGTGTGATGCATGAATACAGCATCTTAGGCTCTAAGCACCCTATAGTGCTTGAGTCACTGATTAACCAAACCACATGGGGTTGTTAATTACACCCATGATACAAGCGATAAACCCACACACACACACACCCGTAATGCCAAAAGGACAACCCAATTTCATGGAATGGAGTGGGAGGAGGAGAGATGTTCAATCGTCACGCTTGTCACTTGTCACCATTAGAATGTGTGAGTGGGGAGTAGAGACCTACACACATCTGACCCATTCTTGTGGTTGATATCATCTACATGTACAGCCATATGATCATATTAAAATTTAAGTGTGGCATATTTAAGATATTTTGCAGAACTAGATACGTAGCTAAGATCTATTTAAGTGCAGGAATAACAGAACTATGTCGCAGATAAGGTACATATTTATGGACAACGTTTGTGTACACTCTGTAAGCATGGCAGCTTTCTTCTTGTTTGGGGGCAATGGGTGACGGTCTATATTACACTTTTCATATTGACTGTCTGAAGGGCAATAAAACCAATGTTGCCCTCGTTTACACAAGGACAAGGACAAAGGAGGACTTCAGATAAACAAAGCATACGTCATTACTACACGTTCTTTATTTACTTAAAGAGTGAGTAATGGCTCCTCACACTATAGTTTATACTGTAGTGTGTGAAGTATGTACACGCTAGTGTGCATATTGATTGCACTACAAGTGGTACCTGTATCTGTATGAGTTTGAAGTTTATAGCGCAGTACTATACAGAACAATCTACACTCTACATGTATATTATGTATGTAACCTTGAGGGTGTTTCACCAAGCTGTTCGTACGTTACGAACGACTTTACGAATGACTGGTGATCCCTTCTTTTGCTAAATGCATTACCACACTTTGTTCATTGAGAATCTGATTTAGCATAAGAAGGGATCACCAGTCATTCGTAAAGTCGTTCGTAACTTATGAACAGCTTGGTGAAACACCCCCTTGACTAGCTCAATTACAAGGATGTCTTCAATAGCCTTCAATATCATAGCATCATATTCATGACGTCAACAGGGCTATTCAGGTACTAGTGAATGTATAATGTACGTAAAAAGGGAGTTCAGACTATATGAATATTACCAATATATTGATTACTAGAATTTTCAATCCCGCTATTTTAATAGTCTAACCGCATAATTACCAGCAAGCATTCAAGTCATAATTGTAAGTATGCAATTTCCTAATGCAACTCGGTGATCATTTAACACCAAATGGGTATTGACCCATTCCAAGTCACGACTGATAAACATGCACCATTTACCCTGATATACCAGCTACCCTAACTTTCCAAAATGTCCATGTAAGAAAAGGATTGAATTACTCTTCCATCAAATAACCATCAAATATAATAGCACGTCAATGCTTGACATAATGACTTGTTTTTTTGTAACAGCATCATGTTGTTGTTGTTATGCAGGTAGCGTGCTGTGTACCTGGTGGATACCAGCATGTTATCCTATGAACGGGACCATGGAAACAATGCTCCATAAAATGTTGACTCCCCTATCGGTCTGTCAAACCCAGGCAAGCCAATCCAACCTTCTGACAAATGTTTTCTTGAACAAGGAGTTTCTGATATTTAAACAACAAAGGTTTGCCTCTGCAAATTGTATGGAACAAATCCATACTTCCTGGAAAATTTTTGATATTACCGTAAAATACTATTAATGTCAAGATGCAGCCTGGACATAAGAAGAAGAATATTTACAGGGATATTTTTTCTGTTTTGTCAGGACAAGAAGGGGGATTTTGCCATATTTTCTCTCTATAACATTGTTCTTAGTGCAACTACCCCATTGGAGCATACATAGTATCTAGCATGCTCATGAGTATTCATGTGTATATTATCTCTGCAAATAGACAATATTAGGGATCAAGTAATCAGATGACTCTGTTATGTGCGCTCATGTTCTAAGACTGTAAGTACTGGACTTTGTCACTAGCGTCAGAGTGCACATGGCTAGGGGCAACATCACGCAGCTGCCATGTGGCCGTACCTTAAGCTGGAGTCAGCAATCAGAATATGTTTTCAGTAATTTTTATTTAAAATCATATTTGACTTACCTCGCTGTCTTCCCTCACAAGCTCGTCACAAGTGAACAATGTGTTTGGATCCGTAACCGGAGGAACACTCATTTCATTTACCTGCAAAGAAGATAATGGGTGGATTGATTTATTCAATTATTCATTTATCTAAACACAAAGACCCAATTCAGTTCAAGGGCTTGTTTTGATCAGGGCTGTGTAGCAAATACACACTGTAAAAAAAATAATAACAGACATGTACAAAAGTCATCAATAATTTATTAAATAAACAACCTTCATTTTATCATTTTACACTGCCTTCCTTCCTATTGAATGTGTGCCTACCATTTCTTGACAAACTGAAATTAGCCCAGAAAGCTCTTCTACTAAAATCTGGCCATAAATATAATTAGTTCAATGGATAAAAATACAATACAATAAGAAAACAAACATCTGCACACAAAAATAAATACATTGTGATAGATAAACCTTTGAAGGATATTTTTCTCCTGTATTTGCAGTGAACCATATTGTGACTGTCAATTAAACAAAAAATGGCTGCCTTGGTTACCAGAGATTCGTAAACATACAGTTTTGTGAACATCCTGAATCATTTTGATTTATACAATACATTTCAAAACAATCATTTTATCTCAGTATATAGATTTTGTGTGCAATGTGATGCAAGCGCATCCTGTTATTGTAGAGTGCAGACAGCCCGAAACACAGCCATGCTCTACGTACTACGTCATACACACGCAACCCGAGACTCTAATCGATAGCATCATGCCATGTCGTAAGTGTCTGCCACAAACACAGAGCCTTGCAGGTTGCAGACAGGAGAGAAAGGGGCTTGCACCTTGGGCATTATTCAGACAGAGTGCAGGAGAATGAGCACTCTCAAAGGTCGCTGGCGACACCAGGTGCTACACATGCTAATGCCTTTCCTTCTCACCCAAGCCTCGCAAGTCTCGTCATCGGCTCTTTAAAAATCCCTTTCTCCATTACCTGACCCATTTCCAATTTGAAAGTTCTTTTTAGCATCTTGGCCTTTGATAGTCCCTTCTTTCATTATCTCACCCATTTCCAATTTGTGTGAGTTACTTTACAGTTTCTATGGTGTTCATGAAGCGTAATTTAGTATTTTTTTAATGGGCATTCAAATTCATAATTCATGCATGCAACGAAACTACATGTCTACTGTAACTTCCTCAGCAGTATCTATGACAGTCCTTTGTCAATTACATGTACAACACAGTACATTGCCTGTGGGACTGAGAGAGTTAACAGAGGTTTGTGACTTACTAATGACAGGTCGCTGAGGTGGAGCTCAGTGAGTGTGTTGCGCCCTCCAACGTACATGTAGCCATCGACGCCGTGGTCCTGGTGGATGGCCAGGATCTGGAAGTAGGACATGGGAGGGTTGGCTGCCGTAGGGTAGTGAAAACTACTCGGCACATCTGACAAAAAAAAAGGTGAAAATACATTTTAAATATAGTACAAAAATTAATCATATTAAGATGAGTACACTAAGTGGATAAGTACCTGTGATAATTACTTGGCACATTTGACAATGACAGACAATGACAAAGGGGATACATCAGTGGGGTTAGGAAGAAATAGTATTATAGTAAGAACAAGTGACAACTACTTAGCACATTTAAAGGGACACAAGGAAATACAATAAAACCAGAAAATTAATATTCAAATGATTACACTACATATGTACATGTATGTGGGTAAGCACCTTTGATAATTACTCGGCACATCTGACAACGACAAGGGGGCGATATGAAATTAATAACATTCACATGATTACAGTATGTGGGTAGGAACTATTGGAGAAGTTCCACAGGGCTCAGGATACTTAAGCCCCCGCGATGAAAGCACGAGAAAAGAAACAAATCAAATGACAAGTATGTCTACTACTCTAGCATACATAACATGTACATACTCTTTCTTTGTATGCTTTATGCAGGGTCTTATATCACATACAGTACATACCGGTATTAGAATGCACACTGATATTATTTGCCACAACCATACACTACACATGCGGTGCTCGTACCAGTGCATACAATTTCTTTACTTTCATTGATTTTGTTTAAATTGCTTGTGTATGGTACTGTATGTTCATTGATCTGATACTAATGCTTCAGCATGGTAATTGGATTTTAACATAATAGTACATACATGTAATGTATGCATAAATTTGGGACATTGACAAATTGCACACACTTTCATTGGCCAGGCATGTAGTGCATTGTTCTGCATACACTCAGCAAGTGGCACCTGTTCCATAGCCATTTTCCAACATCCCTAAAATAGCCACTACTGGGTGATAAGTACCTGCACTCTATAATAATTGATCCCTATTGTCCTGAAAAGATCTTAAAAGGTCAAATAACAACAACTATGAAGAGAGTGTTCCAGGGGGAATAAAAGAGCACTCCTTAATTACCCTGGACCATTCTATACAAAGTTGCAAAGTTCTCATCTCCCTGGGCCCTAGCCATTGTGCCCTTAATCTAGCTGACAATGGGCCCACCAGCCTGCTGGGCCCCAATCAACCCAGCCCAAGGTAGCCCTGGGTCTCTATTCATGAGGAGGTGGAGGAGATCTATTCAGCCCAGGTGTAATAAGTAGCCCCAACATGCTGGTCTACCCTTCACTCAATCAGTCAAGTTTGAACGAGGATTGAGGAGGGGCCAGGTATTTACCAACACCTCTTTGTGTGCAAACTGGGAGGCCCAGTCCCACTGCTTGGAATAATTGATGGTTGTTTGTCCTATTTCTTTTATTCCTCTGCACACAGCTTGGGGTCTAATTGAATTAACTCTACACATGTACATAACCAAGTACTGGTATACATCAGTGACCTGTAGTAACATTACACTATCTGCATACGTGTACACAGTACACAGGCCTATAGATACTTCATACCTTTCTCTATACTGCACTTGCTGTTGTTCAAGTAGCCTACATGTACATACTGTACTTCCAGAGACTTTTGAACTTGTTTTTGTGTGGTCCCATTACGTACACAACAGCTCAAAGGAATTGGCATAGGGAAAGGGAAGGAGCCGCAGTTTTAAACTGCCGTATATTTTATCCAGTTCAGCATGAAATAGGCCCTTTAGCCTAAGAAGCATCATGTTTCATGCTAAACTGGACAAAATATACCGCAGTTAAAAACTGTGGGTCCTTCCCTTTCCCTTTCCCTATGCCAATTCCTTTGAGCTGGACTGTACATAATATAAGTCTTCTGCTACAGTACTAAAGAACTGAAATGTCCTTCTACCAAATGATCTCATACTGAGCTGTTAAAGTACTTGATTTTAAATGTGTATCCCTGATTGCAGAGAGTTTTTTCTTGGCAGGAAGTACCCAAGGAGAGGAAAAAACGGTAATGCATCAAAGGTTTCAATAAGTCACAACAAAATGTTCTTGCAAATATAAGCAACTAAACAAATTAAAATGATTGCATTAAATACCTGTAAGTTATACTGTCTGTACTGTTGTTATGAATTCAGCAACTCTGAAAGGTGTTTTTTTCTTTTTACAAATGGATGTAATAAGTATATATGCAATAGTTTCAAGCAGTCTCAAATGGCACCAGCAATGCTCATTTGATTACTGAAATTCTCCTAAATCCATCAAACGCGTGCCTAAAATTGTAAATGTTTGTTGTGTATTATAAAAGATGACAACACTCAGACCAAAGAATCAGAGGTCATAGAAAGTCCCTTTGAATGCCAAGGTATTGAAAGCAAAAATGACCCTGAGTAAAGTGTGACCAACATCTGCCATCTGTCTGTCTGCACATATTCATAAATATATCAAAGTACCTTGAAGCTCCAGGCCTGATAGATAGGGCATACGGTGGGACCTTGGGTTGGGGAGCCAGTTCTCTTTCTATACACGCAACCCACATACAATGTACCTTAGCATTGACAATACATGTACATAGGGCCATATTCAGGAAACCAGTGGCCATATTCATAACACCTTCGTGGAACCTTACTAACACAGTAAGTTACTAAAGTGCATTCAGAAACATGCATTTTTAGTAACTAGCTAGGATAGTAGGTTTCATGAATATGGCCCTGGGCCTTTCTTACCTACATGTAGTTAGTTACTACAATTATGTACTGTAGCTGCATGCGTTTTAGTTACACACTAGGCTTACGGCAGTAATGTTCCATGAATATGGCCACAGGTCTACATGTATGTTTATCTACATACATACACTACAGCTCAAAGGAATTGGCATAGGGAAGGAGCCGCAGTTTTGAACCGTGGTATATTTTGTCCAGTTCAGCATGAAACATGATGCTTTAGCCTAAGAAACATCATGTTTCATGCTCAACTGGACAAAATATACTGCGGTTTAAAACTGCGGCTCCTTCCCTTTCTTCCCTTTCCCTTTCCCTATGCCAATTTCTTTGAGCTGTAGTGTACATGTACATTTCTCACGAACAACCACTGTATACATGTACATTCAGGTCTGTGTAACTTTGTACCACAGAAAAAAAAAAAGAACATCACCTTTCACTGAAGAAAACAATAAACCTTCAAGTACAGTACATGTTAATATCAGGCACTATTCTCACTAACTTATATGTGCTATCTCGAGATAGATTCTGTCTAGCTTATTAGAGTTGATATCAAAGTACAAGCTTTTTGTGTTGTTTGCTTTCATGTGGTTGAACATGTTGAAGACCCACAAAACATGCTAAAGGCCATTGATGATAATGCTTTGGTGTGTTGAATTACATAATAAATAGTACCTACAATGTACACGCACACATGCGGACACACCTTACACTACCGTAGCTGACACAGTTTTGCCACGATTCTACAGTTGTTGGGTCGACGGCTAGATATAACATCACCATTTCTTGCACATATCTAAAGACTGTGTTCAGCCAGTCGTAGAGTAATACTGCTGATAGATTGTGTCATTTGCAATAGCCTCTAATAATACATGCGCTGCATTATAACTGTGCCTGTACACTGCAGTACCCTACAGTCCATTGATTTGATACCTTGACCCATCTATATACAAAGCCTTGTCCCCTGGTTTGGTTTGTGAGGGTAGCCATGGCTCAAACTACTGAGCAGGAAATGGACGCTTTAAAACAAACATGGCTACACAATTAGGAAGAACCTTCCAAGGCAAAATCACCGGATGCCTAATCAGATATACCTTATCCATCATGTACAGATACAAGTAGTAAATCCTGATATTACAACTGTATGGGGGAGATTGCTATATAGTGCACGGCTGGCTACAAAGGGAGGGACCAATTCAATTTAGGAGCATGACATCTGATAATCATTCATGTCCATACATTTATGAGCTTCCTTTATAAATTACCTACTATAACTCCAGTCATAATGGTATCTGCTTTGAATCAAAGAAATTAGGTGTTTTCCATACATTGTACAGTATAACAGAGATTGAATGTATATGCACTACATGTCTAATGTCTGCATACAGACAATAGCAAGGATTGGACTCTGACCTTGTGAACTACATACATGTGTACATACGCTAGTGACTCAGTACTATTCAAATTGAACTGTTCTTGTTTAAACACACTTTTGTACAGTTTGGAGATACAGAGAATGTTTGTTCTTGTAAAAAGTGACCAAATGTGTTGATTCTCCAGCACACATATCTCTTCTCAGAATTGACCACCTGACTCAGTGGACAAAAAATAAATGAACCGAGGAGAGCACAATGTAATTAGGACTCCCTCTTTGGTCAAGGTAATTTTCCGATTGATTCCAGGAGAAATGTGCGATCCCTCATTGCTCACAACAAGCCCCAATCCCACCTAGCATGACTTTCAGGCTGCTTGACTTTTCTCAGCCAAACTGAAAAATAAGAGTCTAGTTCTCTTAAAGGGCATATACTATACTGGGAAGGCAAAAAAGCCTTCAAAATGTAATTGTTAGCAATCTTCTTGCCAATGGTCTTAAATTCATGTATTGTCTATTTTAGAAGCTTGCTGAAAGTTATTTGCCCTCAAATGATCTAAATTTGGAGTAATGAGTGATTAAATCACAAATCCTCAAATGTTCGGCCCAAACATTTTGAGGATTTAATCATTAATAATTGATTACTCCATATGTGGATCATTTGAGGGCAAATAACTTTCAGCAAACTTCTAAAATGGTCAATACATGAATTTAAGACCATTGGTAAGATTGCTAGCAATTACATTTTGAAGGCTTTTTTGCCTTCCCAGTCCATTATGCCCTTTAAGACTAGTCACTTGATCATTGTCCTTGGAGGCAAGCTGGAGAAGTAGGATTAGTCTACTGCAGCCAGACCCCTTCATTCAATAGTGTGGTTTATGAACACCCAACAGCCTAGAACCCAGGCTAAATCCCTCCCTGAATCTAACAGGACATCAATAATGGACAATGCCCATATCTGGCACTGAATGCCGCATGCTGGCTTAGAATAGCGTCTTGTTTGGGGCTCTGTCATGGTTGAGCACTTCACAATCCTCGTCTGCTCTTTGTCATGCAAATAGGCCGACTCACTCACACACACATGCCAAGGAAAGGCACAATTATGACTCTACAACAGGCAGTCAGCAACTCACAATTTGACCCAGCCATTATGAAGTAACCTTCTTACAGTTAAGTGCTATTGTTCATATTGTATTAGGCGAGAAAGAGGGAGGGGGGGGGGGGGTATTCAATGGGAAGTAAACAGAAAGACACAGTGTAAAAGCAATCTAATATGTAATCTGATGGGTTATAAAGAGATGGAGCAAAAATTGCTTGAAATTACACCAATAAAGTCCAGTCCATTGTAAGAACCCATCTGGCTGAAACATTTGAAATCCAAAAATGTGACTCGGTTATAGAGAGCGGAACGTGAATGAATCTGCTTTAACACAGTAATGAATGGAGTGTAACCTATGATCCTGCCTTTTAACTGTTTACCTTTCTAGTCAACTTTCTGTAGTTTACCAGCAACTACAGATACTATTTCCTTACATGTATATTATCAAGTTTGCCAAATACAAATTATCAATTGTCAAATCAATCACAAAAGAGAGCATCTTACCTTCAATATTCTGGCTCTTCTGACTGAGATATACGGTATCTACGTAACTAGCTGCATAGATTTGTTCCATTATGACAAGCGTCACAATAATGCAATGTATACAGTTCCTCAGTAGAGTCTCCATGTTTGTGATATTCCTTCAAATATTCCTCAGTGTGTTAGGTCTCATAGGGATCTGATCCACACTCTATCTCCAACACTCCCCAAGTTGTCCCAGCTATATCTGCAACAATCTGTCAAAAACACGAGAAAATGAATAATGATGATTGACCAGTAGATGGACATGTAGATATTCAGTAGTAAAAACATACATGTAGCTGAAAAGAGCTCACAGCATGCCTGAGTGTTAGTATGAACCTTGAACCTTGAAGAAGTAACCCCTTAAGCAGCTCTTCCAAGCTATGCATGAAACTCATTAAGAAATTGTGATGTAGACTCTAATGCACCCCAGTTTGATAAATCACAATAATTTTGCACCTGTGTACCGGTACAATAAATTTTTAGTGAGTTTCAGAACATCTTCATGATTTAGTTTCACTAAGAGTGTATTTTGTCATGTTTACAGATCAAAGTTTCAAACCCACAATCAAAGATGAATGTTTCATTACTGGTATGTCAAACTTCATATTCATAATGATCAGTCATCTTACCATTACACAGTTATCCATTAATACACAGTCTGAAATCATTCACATAACGTTTGCAACATGGAGTTATTGGTTAATTGCTTTGTTAAGGTTTTTCACATCTTTCATTTGCTTAGAATTGTTTAACATGACAAAATGAAATGCTGAAGTTTGACACGCTGACACTCTGTATGCCCCAAAATGGAATAGGAAACAAGATAATATTGTTATTTATCACAGATTGTAAACACAAACATTTTAAAAGGTTACAAATTCCCTGTATCTGTTTGAACTTTGAGTTATAAATAGTGAAGAAATAAAACAAAATAAAAAAAGGTTTATTAAAATTTTTAATTTATAACTGTACATTACCAAGTCTCCAAGACCAAGCAAGTCAGACCGGAGTTAGAATCTCCCGAAATTACACTTTAATTTTCTATCACCAAACTACCCCGACAGACGCTCGCTACTACACTAATTTAAGTAGTCTCTGAATCCTCATATCTCGTAAATCAAATGGCATATTGCATTTCATATTCTGAATTTGTAAGACTAAACATGAATGCCGTCCCGTCACTGTCGTCGTACTAGAAAACTACCGACTAATAGCGTACCGCATCCAAGCACGCTCCCCCCGGCCGCGGCCGGGCTGTCCCCACTCAGGTATCACACCGTAGCTTCCCAACATCCGTTACCGAATGCATACATACACAGACAGTAGCAAAAACGTAACGCTAACACATCCCTAGTTATATCTCTGAAAATTAGAAGTTACTGAAGTAAACTTCATCTACGGTAACACATACCTTTCGATCAAGTTGAACACGTTTTCGGAAGTATCTTCCACGAACGAACTTTTAAATGTTTTAGACTTGCAGATGACGATGTTTCCTCGGTCCTCACCCAGTTACAAACAATCATTCACTGGCGGCGCGCTGCGCTCAAATTACTACACTAGCACTGTGTGTGTATGCATTTGTGGCGCATGCATTGGCATCGCAAATGCAAAATGCAGCCAGTTGGCACGTTAGCTTCGAGCGCGGCGCGGCGGTGTGTCGTTGAACATCACGTTGTTTCAAAGGGGTGGCTTTCTACCAGTACAGTACCAGTCGGTAGCGGGAGGCAGGGGGTACTACTAAAAAAAAAAAGTATCGTTGCATCCGTATGGGACAACTCTTGAATAGGAATTTATACACTTTAAAGAAGGATTCTCGAATTAGGAGATATTCATCTAGTTCAGCTGTGTTACATATACGTGATAATAATGTCTGACCCAATTTTACGGTTTTACCTGTAAATCAAATGTTCGGATTCTACCGTTTATATCGTACTTCGTGTGGAGAGATGGCGCTATGACATTTTGTCGTGTTATGGCAAGATGATTTCATACGACTCCCGGAGAGCGAGACTGGATGTGTTGTAGTTTTTAACAAATTTTTAACTACATGTATGCTGAAAATTGTCCTGGGAAATATGATTTAATAATTCCGTATCATTACTTTATGAATCCCCGAGGCCCCATCAAGATGAACTGCTAATAGTCATGATGTTTGCATTTTCGAGTTTTTAGTAACATTCAATTAGACCATTTTTTGTAATGTATGCACATTTAATACACGATACTAATGGTAGCCCCAAAGCTTGTCCGAGGTTTGGCCGACTAGCAATAACTAATATATTACAAATGCATTCCACTCATTGAGACATAATAATTATATACACGTGGCATGTCATAACGCTAAACTCGCAGTTAGAGATAAAGTGAATACATTACGAAAGCGAAGTTGTTATCAAAATTCAGCGCATGATTGTGTGTGGGGGGGGGGGATCCTTGCATTGATTAGGGGAAACGGGCGTGTTTTAAATAAAAGAAAGACTACTCCACAATTCTTATCACAAATTCCATGTGCACTCCATCAAAATCATTTATTACATGCCTCATATCCCGATATCCCGGGAGATGGGTGATTCCATGCAGGATACGTCATATGGCTGGATCAGATTCTGCGGGCATACCCGCATAGCCAGACTGGGGAGAGGAACGATCGTAAGATAATGATATGAATTCGTGTCCAAAGTTCATCATTATACAGCATTGTTCTGTACCTGTAATGCTACGTAACGAATGAATTGTTGTTATATAGGCCTGTAATGGTTGTGTGATTCAGTATATCATTACATGTACCATTTCTGCGCCTGATAAACATGATAAACGACTGTTCGATGGGATTCGTGTACATTGTTGGTGACAAAATGCAGTCAAAACATGGTGCATGATATAGAATGGATGATCTTTAGGTGACTAACCTTCTGCATCAGACAAAGCAAAGGTTGGCCAAATTTGAAGAGTCCAATGACCATAACATACATGAAGCTGTAAACACGATTAGTAAGCGAGGAGACTAGGGGATGAGACCAGAGCGCATCATGCCCGCAAAACACCTAGTCAGACCTTCTTGGAAACCTAATGTAGAGCTAATTAGAGTCGCGATAGTTTGAGCGACAACCTTTTATTTGAGACTAATTTGGACAACACTATACTATTTAAAGGTAAGTTCCTCAATTCAATTGATATTTACGATTGTAGTCGGCTAATTGCGGGCCAATAATAAATTGTGTGCACGATTATGCTTGAATTCAAGCTGATATTTGAATTACCATTTAACACTTCTGATTCTTGCTCACAAGTGGTAAGTTAATGAATGCTTCACATTTAGCCTAGTGTAAACACCAGGTGGACGTGACACAATCGCGTATTTAATGGCAGCTGCATGCCAGTCACAGTCAGTCGGGGTAATGAAAACAACTTTCTAATACTTGGGTGGAACTGGGAGGTGTATGGAGTAGGCAATCCCGTTCGTTATGGTTAAAACAAGTGAAAAGCACATGCTTAGACCACACAATTTTCGGCGGTGCCACGCATGGGCTCAAAGAAAGAATGTTGTTTCATATCCTTCCATAATATATCCCTGGTATAATGATACAAATCTGTGAATTTCAAATTTTATTGTTGCTTTGTTTTTTTTTTTTTTTTTTTTTTTTATATAAATGGAGAATACTGTCGAAAACATGTCAGAGAAATGCCTCCATGTCGCACAATTGGCAATCATATTTCCTTACAAATATCTTGTAAATCGTTTATTGAGTGTTTCACCTTCCATGCAAACAACCTCGATTTCATGTGCAGAGATGTCCGAAAAAAAGATACGGACCAAATTCTTTCTAAAATTTTATCAAAATTTCCCTTCGCTCACCCCAATCTAATTTCCAGTGTGTGGAACAAGATCAGCTACGAACTCCCAGCTTTTCTCAAACCAGATATTCTTTTGTTATTCAGAGGAAGGCACTGCCTAATTAGAAATACAGCGTATTGTTAAAAAAAATGAATTTCTAAGTTATAGAGGGTTCCCACGAGCAGCCCTATTGGAGGACAAAACAATAAAAACTTGTGCACCAGACCATGAAAACAACGACTTTTCATGGTCTGATGCACAGGTTTTTTTATTTACAAAGAAATTTTTAGACTTACACCCAGTAGTAAGGATAGCGTGCTCCATCTTGTCAGACATAAGTCTCGGAACCAGACGGGATTTGAACCTCATCTACTGCTTACCGGGCAGCGACTTAAGCACGAAAGCTACTTCTAGTTCACGGGTCAAGACACGAAAACATGGAAACAAATACCCGAAAGAGTCTAATTTCACCAGACTCATTACTACTCATAACAACGCAAGCTCCTCATGACTACTCATTGTACTCATAGCTACTCATGGGTACTCGGACTACTCATGAATATTAATGAGTCGGGTGAAATGAGACTCTTTCGGGTATAACGCTTTATTGCATTCACCTGTATCTTGTCATTCAGATTCAATGGATAGAATGCACTTTGAATTTATTAGTTGTTGCTACTCAGACAAACCTCGGACAAGCTTTGGGGTTCCCATTGGTAACGTATTGTTTGAATGGCGTGAATAAAACATTTTATTTACGCCGTTGGTATTTATGGCATTTTGACTTCTCATACGTCACTGGAGGCGTGCGGTTTTTTTTTTTCAAATTTTCGTCAAAATTAGACTTTATTGCGGTAAACGAATGTGAAATTCGTTTTTAGTGGATAATTTTACATCGATTAGTGGGTACTTATTTTTCTGATTTAGTAACCCTTTAATTGACCTATTACGGATGTTGAAACTAATATGGTATAGAAAGGGACTGTCCCTCTGTGTACCCTATAATGCGTGTCAGACCTTTCCAATGTAACATCGTATGTTAGTGCAGTCTTTGTGGTCACTTAGCCTCAAGTGAAGCAAGTGTTTTTACTTTGGGCTAGTGTTGAAACAAACCCTTGATAATCACCAACCTTTTTGCGTGACAGGACTTATAGAGCAATTAGTGTTGTTTAAATAGTAATAATACTTGTTTTTATTATTTACCGGTAGTCGTCAAGTCATATGATAGGTGAAGTCAAACGATGAATAACTTAGAATGAAACAGAAACCCATAATTCTATAATTTTCATGGGGAAGTCGAATGATTTATAGCTTATATTGAAACAGAAACTCCGTGAAAAGAGGTCTTCAAAACAAAAAGACAAAATCTAATTGCACAATATTTGTTTCCAATCATCAACATGAAACTACAAAAATTGCTAGAATTAGCTGAAAGTGAAAACAAATTGTGTCTACGTCCTCGGGAAAACCATAGTTGCTACAGTGACATGCCATCACTTTTTGGACAAGTCACGCTAGAGAGTGTTCGATAATCATTACTTCGATGCAGTTGTGAGAGCACCGGTCCCTCAAATGCTGGCGTACTATTCCTAGCGAGAACATCGCCGGGTAGGCTATCGCAGCAGTCTGTCATCGCAGAAGGATTCTCGATCTAGACGAATTAATCCCTACAAATTGAGTTTAACTAAATTTTATCGGACAACTACATGCACATATCTGTGTGCCAACGAGGATGTCTGCGATGTGCTCATGATTAGATGATCATTATCAGTATACCAGTAACTCTTATTGAGAGCGGACATTCTACATTCTGTACGATGGCGTGTGGAGCAATGACCCGCCCCCTTGTTACTATGGTGACTGTGCTCATGACGTATGTCGTGTCATGTAGCCCGCTATCTTCTCAAGAAATCGAGTTGTTACCCACCGCTTCCTACAAGCAGAATGGCAGCTTCGCCAGACCATGTTCATATAACAAAATGGATAAGCAACTGAACTGCGACGAACGGGGATTAAAACACGTACCTGCAAATAAATATTACGGTGTTTTGGTTCTTGTTCTGGACAACAATGATTTACGGATTCTCCGGAACCAGTCGTTCGAAACATACACCACTGTTCAACAACTGAACGTCATGTTATGCAGCATCAACTTCATTGAGCAAATGGCGTTCCGTCCCTTGAATGACTTACATACTCTAGATCTACGGCACAATAATTTGACCGAATTTTGTATTGATCTGATACACTCCACTAAACTATCTAATCTGTATTTATATTACAATCATCTAACACAATTTGATGATACGCACTCTCGGCACACGGAATATTCATCGGATCTAAAATACATGCTCTTAGGATTTAACGATATTTCCCAAATTAATATCACACAGTGTCCTGAATCAGATGTGCGCATGTATTTGTGGAAAAATAAGATTCGACATCTCACAGCTGATTACTTTGTGTTTGACTGCCCGGCTAGAACTATGAATTTGCTGGATAACCCTATACTAACTATTGATGCAGACTTGATAGCTTCCTTACACGTCACAGATCTTGTTATTGGAGGCACACCTCTCACATACACAAATCTACAGAATCTGTTTATCGGAGTTTCGAAGTCAGATGTAGTGGCGTTTCGACTTTGGTCTGCCGCACTTCATGATGTACCTTCAAACTTTTTCGACGCTTTGCAACACAAGGAGCTGACTTTCCTCGATCTCAGGTGCAATAGCCTGATTCTTCGTCGGGATCTCTTTGCTAATTTGTCTCTAGTGACGGTCCTCCACCTTGACGAGAACCGGATACGAACCGTGTATCCAGATCATTTCGATGGAATGTCAAGTTTGGATGTTTTATATCTCGATGACAATAGCATAGAGGAGATCAATCCAAATAGGCAAGTTTGGACATTGAATGTACGGGAACTTCACTTGTCCAGGAATCTCATCAGACACATAGAACCATTCGCTTTTCAAGGTTTACATCGCTTACACGCCTTATATTTAGATGGGAACAATGATATTGCTGTAATCGTACAATATCCCTTAAACATTGATACCCTGCATATATCACATCTACGCTTGCGAGATATAACGCTGAAAAACACAACTCTAAAGTCGATAATTTGTCAAGGAACCCAAAATGCTCATATTTACTTCCCTTGGACCCCAGTAAAAACCTTCGCGCATGCTGGATCCCTGTTAAGTATCTCCATGGACTACTTGTCAGTCGAATTTCATTCTCTTTGGGACGAGATACACAGAGTATCGCTTTTCAAGGGTTTGGTCAATCTGAGAAATCTTCAGTTAAGTTACATTTCTTGTATAGAGCACGTTCCGTATGGCTTTCTTAGCAACCTTCCGTCCCTCCTGGTTCTAAATATCAGTCACTGCAATATCCAGCACATCCAGTCAGGCTCATTTGATGGGTCGAAGGCAATTCACACACTCGACCTCCGGGGTAATCATTTGGTATCACTCCCTCTTCCATTGAACAGGGAATACCTCAATTTAGTCAACTTTTTCTTAGACGAGAATGAACTGAGATATTTTGAGGAAGGTTTCTTTACAAACATGCGTAATCTAACCAACCTGACCCTTTCTACAAACCAAATAGGTAGTTTCAATAGGAGCGCTTTCAATCCACTGAACTCTACGTTAAGGTTGCTGGACATTTCAGGAAACCCTTTGATTTGTGATTGTAGCATCGCATGGCTCATAACCATGTTCAAGGATCCGTTGATCAACAGTACATCGACTATCTGCTCACCCACTCACGCTTCTTTGAAGCCTTTGCGAGGAAAGGCATTGCTAACTTTTGATCCATCGCGGTTGTGTGGTCCCGATGTAGCAAAGTACACTTTGATCGCGGTTTCACTAGTTGCGCTATCTGCCTTATCCGTGGTCTTATTCTACAACCGATGGCTCATAAAGTACAAGTTTTTCCTGTTGAAATTAGCGCTTCTAGGGTACGAGGAAGTTGAGGACGCTCGTAACCACGAAGACTTTGATTACGACCTCAACATAATATTTTGTGACGAGAATGAAGCATGGGTGAAAGACACGTTGTTGCCAGTCATTGCGGACAGGCTTCCAGGCTTCCAGAGGATCGTGTGCGGCGACGACGACTTGATGCTATGGATGTATTACCTGGACGCTGTCTACTACGCAGTGTCCAGAAGCTTCAAGACTGTCCTGGTGGTCAGCAGGACTGCGGTCCAGCAGAGCCTCTTCGTGACCAAGTTCCGCACGGCCTTCAACCACGTCCAGGACACCGAGATGGATAGCATGGTGGTCGTCTTTCTGGAGGACATACCGGAAGCGGAAGTGCCGTTCGTGGTGAGACTGTTTCTCAGCGGGCATGGGCAGTACGTACACTGGGTGGAGGACGTCAGAAATCAAAGGTTCTTCTGGGATGAACTTGTGAAACGTCTCAGCGTCGCTAACGCTCGGCACAATCACCGCATCCCTCCAGAATAAGTCGACGTCTGGGAGGGCCAATGCAGGCAGGGTGCTGGAAATGCATGGGGTCAGAACTCAGTGTGGAGGGAACGTCGGCGATAAGTGGAAAAGGAAACCCGTCTACACACTCCAGCCGATCGAACGCTACCGTCATTTACCGGAATATATCGGTTCCTTGGAGCATTGTCGTGGACGGTGCGGGGCCGGAGTGATAACTGCATTAATGATAATTTGTCATGTTTCTGTGAGAATATATTTTCCTCCCACTGTGTACACGCAGAGGAGTGTAGTATGTATATTATGTACAGTGAAGAGATGTATTGTGTATCTACAATATGTAAATAGTAAAGTGAAATGATGTATGAGGAGATACAGTAAATGAAATCAGCTGAAGTGAATGTGTCCCGTGTTGGATCGCTTCTATAGTTTTTATTATTATAAGTTTACGTAAGTTTCATTCAAATTCATGTTGAAATAATCATGCGTATGAACGGAAACGTATGTCTGTCTGATGCACCATATTTACGAGGTTGATGGAGTTTGATATTCATGATTATAATTTGAATAGTCCAGTAGTTACTGGAAATTAATGCACTGATGATTGTTTTACAATGTCAAGGGCATGCACAATTTCCAAAACAAAACATCCGTTAATCAGATGATTAATAATAAGTCTGCAGGGGTACGCCATATTTGGAGAGCTCATATTACATTGACCCTTCAATGATATATAATAATATATAGGCTATTCACCATGTCTAAAGATGTGTACATTCACAGATGCCAATACTAGTAGTTGTCATTATACACCGGCAATACCCAATATTTTTTTTATTGTATGTTCATGTACGCGTATGATTTATTACAACTATATTGCATGTGGATTTTAAACTTGTCACCTCAATATACAGTGTTTTTGTGATTAGCTTATTGTAATTCTGCGCCGGAACAAAATGTTCGGCGTCCATTCGTGTATCGGTTACCATGGCTATAGGCACAAAGCCATGTTAGATGGTTGATGGGTCTGATGAAGGGAGACTACTGGTCACTTTCTCTGTACAGGCATTGAGACATGGGACACAAGAGGCAGTAGTCTTATGTTACCAGAGTCAGAGATATGTTTGAGGCAACGTCAAACTTTAGTCTAAGCATGTGTATTAGGTCATAGGGAAAGAAGGAAAAACTGCGTCTGATATTACTGCTGTCATTAACAAGGTCAGATATCATTCAGGGTTCAGCTTTGATCACTAGCCATTTCAAATGTAGGTGCACCTACGGGTCCCGCGATTACCACAATCATCCTCATGAGGATGATTGTGGTAATCGCGGGACCCGTAATATATCGCAGTGCCGGCATTTCTCTCTCTCTCTCTCTCTCTCTCTCTCTCTCTCTCTCTCTCTCACACACACACACACACATAAACACACACACACACACACACACCCTCACCTTTCCCCTTTTCACTCTTACTATACTCACTCCTCCACTCCCCTACTCTCTCATGTTCATCTCTCTCCCTCCGTCTCTCTTCCTTTCTCATATTCTCTCCCCCTCCTCCTCTTTTGCTCTCACCATAATCACTCCTTCCACTCTCTCATTTTCATTACATTTACCCCTTTACTCTCATCTTATTCCTTAATCTCTCTCCTGCCCCCTGCCCCCTCCTTCCCTCCCTCCAAATGGATTGTCTCCGCTAATAGGTTGACGGCCTGCTCGTCCGGGCTACGAAACCCAAGACCTCCTTAAGATGTCGAGTCAAGCTGGCACGATGACCCGGAGGTCGATAAGTGGACTGGTTCTCGCCTTCCTATCGGGTTTAACCCTATCGGTCTCTTCCTTGATGACCAAGCTAGCCAAGGAGTCCACATTCCTACAGATCACCTTTCTGCGAACGCTCCTCATTGGCTGCTCTCTGGTGCTGTGGTGGATCCTCAATGGTCATTGGACGAAAACGCGGAAACTCGTTTTCAATCTACCAATCACAACAGTCGCGTGGCTTTTCGTCCGGACTTTTTCGTCTTTCGTGGCGATGACGACAGCCTATGCCGTGTACCAACAGATACCTATGGGTAAATAAACAGTTGATATGATTATGGAGTTTTGATTAAAGAGAATCTGAATCCTTTTAATGAATATTGCTTAAGATAAACACGCGGAAAACACGATGGGATGTATCGGTATGGAATAATGAAAAACGCGAAAGAGGGGAAAGAGGCAACAGGAAAGTAGAAGAAGAGTATGATGAAGAGGAAAAGAAGGAAAAGGGGGAGAGGACAAAATTAAGGAGAGCATTTGACAACGAAGTTAGTTCGAGGTTTTATCTTTAAACACCATTATTTGTATCTTCAGGCGACGCCACTGCCGTCTTTGGTGCAACGCCCATATTCACCGGATTGGTGGGCGTGGTCTTACTTGGGGAGCCATGGCAACATAAGCACATCACTCTCACCATCCTCGCATGGACTGGTATCTCCCTCATCTACAAACCTCGCTTCCTCACAAACCTCATGTGGAACAGCGAGGAAGGACACTCTGAGGCGGGGTACCAATCTCCGGACAAGTTCTACCTGGGACTGGCTGTACTGGTTCCCATCGGATCGTCACTATCATTCGTGCTATCGCGGAAGCTCTCCCGATCGATATCCCCGTCGATCATCATCTGCCTGACGAGTATCGGCATTGCCATCTACGCAGCGGTTGCTCTGGCTACAACAGAAACTCTCAGACTACCACCAGTAACGGACTGGAAATACCTCCTACCAGAGGTCATTGCGGGTGTGTACACATTTTCAGGCAATACGTTCGATACCTCTATTTTCTAAATCATTCTAAATCTATGTTTAGAACTTAAAACCCCACAATTTGGGCACCATATTGAGGCATCATTGTATCAGTAAGTGACACAGCATGCCTATGGAAGCATTGTGTCTGCTATAGATTGGGGTAATATTTAGAGTTACTTGCGTTTGTGAAGATTGTGTATTCTCTCTTCTTCTTCTTCTTCCTTATATCGTCATCAACATCACCACCACCACCACCACCATCATGACAATCTTCGAATGTAATCTTCTTCATTTCCAACCTTCTCTTCCCTCTTGTCATCCTTCTGTCTCCTTCCTTGTTCTGATTTTGTTCTTGTTCATCCTCCTCTTCCTTGTCTTCTTCTTTTACGCGTTCCTACCTTCCTTATTTTCCTTCTTCTTGCTCCTTTTTCTTCTGCTTCTTCTTTCTCTTGCTTTCTTCTCATTTTCTTCTTCTTGTTATTATCGTTCTCTTCTTCTCCTTCTCTTTCTTCTCCCTGTTCTTCTTGTTCGTCTTCTGTGTCATATTTTGCTCCTTTTCTTAATTCGCGTCTTTTTTCTTCGCGTCTTTTTTCTTGTCCTTCTTGTTCTTTTTTCTTCTCCTCATTCTTCTTCTTTTGCCCCTTCTTTTTCTTCTTCTTCGTTTTCTTCATCTTCTGTATCATCTTCTTCCTCTTCTTCGTTTCTTCCTTCTCCTTCTTCTCCATATTCGATTCTTTCCTTTGCCACTCGCCTTCCCTGCAGGTCTGACGTCACAGAGCTTGATGGGGAAGGCCCTGCAGAGGGAGCGAGCAGCGCCAGTCACCCTCATGAGGAACTCGTCCATCATCGCCTCCTTCATCCTCCAGTTCGTCCTGTTCGGCGTGGTGCCTGGATGGGGTAGCATCGTGGGCGCCGCCCTTATCGTTCTTGCCACCGCCCTCCTCGCTGTATGAAGCCATGATCAGAGATCGCCAGCAGCGGCCGTGTCTCCGAGGAGGAACGCATCCACCATCGCATCTTCTATCCTCGGCTTTCCTGGGCCCTGTTGCATAATACTTACCATTGATAGTAACTTTGCTACCAATGACAATTTCCATGGAAACCTTTAATATAATTGGTTGAAGAGTACCATGGTAGTTACCATCGATGACAGAGTTACTATCAATTTTATGCAAGGGGCTACGGGACCCTGGTTGTTTAAAGAAGATGGGAATTGCGTTCACATGAAAATGAATTGTCGCTGCTGCTAGCCGGGTGTGGTATGCTTAGCCCTGCTACCGGCTGATACTCTAAAGTGGGTTGTCATTGCGACAAAGCGGTAACAAAGACATTACCTCATCAATCTCAGCGTACTAGGTAAACTGCTGTTCTATGGAATATGTGTGTCTTATGCAAACATATATCAGTGGTGGAAAAAGTTAAATGCTGATATTAAGACGGACGAGAAGAAACGATGTGAATGTACTATACCCGTGAAATGTATATTTTGATGTAACTGTGTTAGGCCTATTTGCATTCGTTCAAGTGAATTGTCATTTTAATGAAGATTTTGTAAAATACTTGTTAGCCAGCTTTGTCGTCCTCTCGTTTATTTGTAATTATGATAAACGAATGATAACAAACACACACACACATACACACACACACACACACACACATACACACACACACACACACACACACACACACACACACACACACACACACACACACACACACACACACACACACACACACACACACACACACACACACACACACACACACAAGCATACCAGGAAATACATCTTACTCTTCTAACTCAAATTAAAGGTAGGTAAAACTTTTATGATATAAGCACTTTAAAAGTTGAATTTTATGAAAGTGTAACAGTGAGAGAAGCAGATTTGAAAGACTTTAGGAAAGTTGTGATTTTTTCTTTGAAAACATTAATAACAAGCACTAAATTCTTCCCGGGCAGTCGCTTTCGTCCAAATAACGGAATTGTCAATGCTCTTGTGGAAGCCTAACTCACGTAACAAGACATCACCCAGAATATCACTTGTATACCTTATATTTGCAATGCAAGACGAAAGGGCTACATATTAAAACGTTTAAACACAACTAATTTGAGCCGACCTGTTTCTCTGATTTATGAACTTTAATTTCTTAAATTCTACTTCGTATCAAGGTTAATAATGAAGTTCCATTAACAACTGTGCCGGCATGTATAATCATAACGAAATTCCGAAATTGCTCTCCTGTTTTTTTTGTTTTTGTTTTTTACATGTGTCTTATATTTGTCTGTATGTCTGTCTGTGTTTGTTTATGTGTGTGTGTGTGTGTGTGTGTGTGTGTGTGTGTGTATGATGTGTGTGTTTTATGTCAGTTGACAAACTACACTTATATTATCGTCGAATAGTGAATGGAAGTGTACATTGGAGAGGGAAAAGAAAAAAAGGGGGGGGGGGGGGGTGTTACACCCACAAATGTAATAATCGCCCACAAATGTAATAACGCCCACAAATGTAATAACAACAAAACGCATTTGCCTAGGTATCGTCTGGTGGCTCTGTCTCTTTTTTCTAGGTATAATTTACATCATCCAAGTGCAGCTGACAGCAAATGTGCACGTGTTTGTTGAAACCTAATTATTTATTTTTTGTAGGTATTTGCATCATCCAGATGCAGCTTACAACAAATATGCACGTTTTTATTCATACCTAATGGTTTAATTGATCTAAATGAATTTAAAAAAAAAAGCATGTGTGTGTGTGTGTGTGTGTGTGTGTGTGTGTGTGTGTGCATGTGCGCGTGTGTTTATGTGTTTTTGTGCATGACTTTGTGTGCGTATTTGCGTACAAAAAAGATATGTACATGTATGTTGATGTGTGCCACTCATATATTTTACAGAAATATGCTGCTCATGTTTGGATGAAATGAAGATAAGCTTGGGGGGGGGGGGGGGGGGGGGGAGGGGCTCGAAAACGATGAAAGCTATAAGTTCGGTTCAAAGTCAGGAAGCGTTTTCCGGGCCGCGTGGGCCCAGTCCGCCTTGTGAAATGTGTTTCCTTTTTAGTGGAGCTCTTGAAGATACCGTATTTGATAGCTGATCTGAGTTCCGAGTTTGATGATAGCAACCAGTGGAAGATTTATCGTCAAAAATTTTATATCAAAAGAAAACACGTTAAAATGACGGAGTCGCAGTTCGATAGACAATTGCTGGACAGATTGACAACGGGTATCACCAAAAGTCTGGGTAAGTGTGATATGACATATAAGTAAAAATCCTGTGAAATTTTAATAATCCGCGTGATCGGTCCGAAATGTTGCATTTTGTGTAAGCCGTCCTAGACCTAGACCGAAAAATCAGTCTCTTGTGTGTAGTGTAGGACGTTGGATCCGCTGAGATTGCATCTGGCTCCTCTAAACGCCCTATATATTCGGGAGGTATGTCCAAAAATGTAATTTCGATTAAAGAATGCCCCGAATGAGACGGTTATTCCTGTCTAAAGCCGTCCATACTCTTCGCCTGCATTGAACTGACTGAAAAACATGAAAAATTAGACTCCGTCTTGGACGAAGTTCTTTAATCTAACACTGTTAAAATTCAATTCTTTTCCAAGCTGACTTATCAAAGCCTGAAGAAAACTTACAGATACTTGGTTTTGGCCCAGTCAATACCAAAGTCTAGACCTTAGAGCGCTGCAAAGCAGTGCAAGACGGATTACTCGCGCATATTTACACACAAAAAGTGTAGTACGCGAAACCGCCACCATTTTACGGTGCTGAGACGCACGCTGGCTGCATGGCTGCGTGCACTGCGAGTATGATTTTTTTAAAGAAAATAAAAAAATGATGGATGAATCCAGGAATATTTCTAAGAATGAATGCTACCATAAATAACATGACCCCCCCCCCCCCACCCTCTCATCCCCCCCCCCCCTCACACATCCAGGCCCATATTTATTTACACCTGCAATCTATCATCTAGTAGCCATAAGGTTATAATAACTACACTCGTCTATGATTAGGGAATTCCCGATCCTCCATAAATTTTTATTCTTGCCATAGCAGTGTTATAAAAGGGAGAAAGACTGAATTAGCCAATATTTTTGCGCACAGATATTTTTGCAGATTATGTTGTCAATTTGTTTTCTTGAATTGTTCTTAAGGGATCAACGCCCTGGCAACTTCAGTATTTTATACATTGTCCAATATTGTCTAGCCTCTACTGACTGCATCAGTATGAAAGAAAGACAACTGGGAGAAAACATGCTTTTTCTGCTGTAATTCGAAAATAGCAGGATTATTTTTGCACTGCTAATGCTTAAATATCACCTATGCAGCAATATTTTTGAGTGTTGTGAAATTCATGAATCTGCAGTGATTTGCGAAATTCATGTGCTTAGCAGTTATTTTGTCCAACCCTGACTTGCATTGACTTTATTATAGAGAAGCGAGCTGGGGTTTGTAACATTGAGCTGGTGCCAAGGCCTCAAGCACAGCGTCATCAGCTGGTGTCATGGGAACAGCGCAACTCCTGCACCTTGCCAGAAGACTTCAAACATTTCTACCAGATGACAGATGGCCTACTACTGCATTGGAGTGTCAAGTTAGATGGTAAATTAGGTTATTGCTTACTGTAATGGACAGTTATTTCATCATGTTAATGGTCTCTTCAGTTAATTCCCAACCTTAAACTAATTGAAGGTTAGGGCTAGGATTTGGGTTGGAACAGGGCTAGGGTTAGCCGTGGTTAGGGTAATGTTTAACTTAAAGTTTTAATGTAAGTGAGGCAATGATGTGGTTTTATCACAATTTTGAATTGATTGTTAAAAAGACAAGCTTTTTGATCTTTCAATTACAACAATGCTTTCAATGATTACTGCAGCATAAATGATAAAGTGCCATCTGTTGACCAGTAGATTTTCAAAAGATTCAGGCCCATTATCATTCTTTTAGACCACGATGCTTACAGGAGTTTATCATTTGAGGGTTACTCTTTCCTGTGACACGTTTGTAGTTAAGAGTTCTATATAATAGACATAGAATGAAATAGAAAGCTCACAAGCCAGATTGTTAGTATTACCATTTCTACCCCTGACCTTGAAGCAAATCTTGCTAATTGCAGCAGCCTTTACAATGTATGTTGTTCATATTTATGTTTGATTTGTACTTCTAGGAGATACCATCCAGCCGCTGGGAAGGATGGAGCTCAACTCAATCAGTGACGTGAGCAGGATTGGAGGAGAGAAGATCACGAGGAGAAACACTCCAACCATCGCCGACCTGGAGGAGGATTCAGATGAAGAAACTCAAGGTGATGAGACCATAAAACAAAAGTTAGAAGCTTACACTTATTCATCCAGGCAAACTCCAGATGGGTGTCTGTTGGTTCTGCGATTATCATCAAGGAAAATCAACTCAAATTATCAGACTCCTCATTTCCATTAAGTGACAATTTTTCCCATGCTATGGGATTGAATTTTGTCTTTCTTTAATGCCCCTGTTCCACACAGTCCAATCTGTGAACTCAAATATTAGCAAGTTTGGCAGACTGATATGAGGAAGAGACTTGAACAAGCAAAAGTAATGTTAATGTACATGTATTCTTGATTTTGGTAATGTTATCTTTTGATTTGAAAACACAATTCAGAGTAGAAAACAGACCCCTGCTCATAAAGACCACATTCCCTTGAGTGGTCTTCCTGTACAGGTTTGACTGTATTTGTGTGTTTTCTGTGTCTAGATGAAGCTACCTGTGATCCCTGTCCAAGGTTTGACTGTATTTCTGTGTTTTCTGTGTGTAGATGAAGCTACCTGTGATGCCCGTCCAAGGTTTGATCACCGCAGCAGAGTCTTTGAGCTGGATCCCTGTCAGGGCTGCGGGAAGGTCTGCCTAGTCTACCGGAACACAAAACAAGGTTCACTCCTGGATATCTTACTGCTTTTGATATGCTCATACGGTTCAATAAACATTATGTGAAGAAGAAAAGAACTACACATATTGCTGGGTGGGTGACAAACTTAGTTGTAACTCAACTCAATTTTTTGGGAAAACTTTATTTTGTTGATTAAAGGTGGAAGCTAATGACTTATATGATGCATATGTGCAATATTATGATTATAATATACATGTTACTAAACATCCTCTAAGCTTTTAGTATTTAAAAGCAGGTGTTTTGTTGTTGTGAATGGTAATTTGTTTTTATTTAT
Source organism: Arbacia lixula (assembly GCA_963669155.1). Taxonomy (NCBI): domain Eukaryota; kingdom Metazoa; phylum Echinodermata; class Echinoidea; order Arbacioida; family Arbaciidae; genus Arbacia; species Arbacia lixula. The sequence goes on from OZ022578.1 coordinate 29,473,286, forward strand.
GAGGTTTTATTTCCCACTGATGATATATCAAGTTCATTTGTAGTACAATGGAGCAAATCACTTTGTCCTGACATTTTTGTAATGCAAATCAGTTGAACCTTTGAGATAGCAAAGTCTGTGATGGTTGAAATGATTAGTTCCTCCTTAAGTATACCTATTTTGTTTTATGTGATACTTTGAACATGATGCAGATGTCATGCAACATATAAGCACGAAAGTGATGTTACAACTGGAGAAATGAAATAAGTAGGAAATGATGTAGTTTGCATGATGAATGTCCACAAGTATTCTCATTTGCATAGACATTCAAAGATATGAAATAAGACTGCTGAAGGGAAACGAGATGTGGACTTTATGTACAGGTTACCTCTATGCAGGTTTACATGAAAGACATTGGCCAATGGAAACAATGAATGTGGTCACTATAGGCAGATGGTCCCTAATGCAGGATTCTCATTTATATCATCGTCAGGTATGCTGGCGCAAGGCTCGGAGATCTGGTTTCTAGATACTGCCCTCAGGTGGCACTTCTTGTCCAGTTCCTTCTCACAGTACTTCCGTCTGATGATGGTCCATATGGGGCTCCCTCAGTGGCAGTATGCCTTCACCGACGTTGGTCTCAGTCCTCAAGTCAAGGTAGGTCAGGAGGTGGTATGCTTATAAGGAGAACATTCAACTTTAGACCAGATTAGTTTGTATGTCCTGCAAGAGACAATCTTTTTCCAAAGAGTTCCAGAACATCCCAAATGTATTTTCAGTTGGAAACAGTTGGGCTAACATTTAAAATGACTAATAACTAAGAAAGCACCCTTTACTTTCAAAATAACATTTTAAGAAAACACATTTTAATAGTTTTGTCAGTTTCTTTCTGAGTATATTTCTTGAGTTCTTTTAAAGAAACATGCTATTTTCTCAAATCAAATATGATATAAACATTCTCATGTTGATTAACTTTATCTTGTGATTCCCCCTCCCCCCTCCCCCAGCAATGGTTTAACCTGTACGGTCCACACAGGCTTCAGCGGAATGTTGATTAACTTTGTCTTGTGATTGCCCCTCCCCCCTCCCCCGCAATGGTTCAACCTGTACGGTCCACACAGGCTTCAGCTGAATGTTGATTAACTTTGTCTTGTGATTCCCCCTCCCCCCTCCCCCAGCAATGGTTCAACCTGTACGGTCCACACAGGCTTCAGCTGAATGTTGATTAACTTTGTCTTGTGATTCCCCCTCCCCCCTCCCCCAGCAATGGTTCAACCTGTACGGTCCACACAGGCTTCAGCTGAATGTTGATTAACTTTGTCTTGTGTTTTCCCCCTCCCCCCTCCCCCAGCAATGGTTCAACCTGTATGGTCCACACAGGCTTCAGCTGGACTCAATCCTAGTTGAGATCTTTGGCCCTGAGGAAGAAGACGAAGGGAGATCTCCTGACGACAAACACATACAGAAGCTGGACGTCAACAGAGTCTTCAAAGGCAAACCTGACAAGAAGTAGGCACATGGATTGTTTGACTGTTTGACAGAGACACAAATAGATTACACTATAAACCAATATTTTCATGCGCAGATATTTTTTTGGTCACAGGCTCTTTTATGAGTTGTTCTTTTGTGATTGACATCCTGGCTACTTACCTGTTATTACACAGTCCATGAACAACCTGTGTCCACTTCTTACTACTTTCTAGTATACAACTTGGAAAAAAAAACATACATGCACTGTTGTGTATGATTAGTTATCTCGACATGTGAGTGGCATGAAAATAACATGCTAATGTTTTAGCACCACTGCCCAGTATGTGCATTCTATATTATGTATGTATTTTTGTATGTTTTTGACTTCCCAACCCTACAGTGATTCGCAAAACGTCATAAAGATGAAACCCTCCCGAAAATAACATCTTGTACATTACTCTACATTAAGTGCAGCAGCTACTGGGATGCACTGACATCAAGGATAACAAAATCCTGGTTTCCAATTGTATTTTTTATAATTGAATTGAAAAGGTTTTATTAAAAATCAAACATCGCAGCCGGAAAGCTGAATTGGGTTTGATATACAATCATGACATGTATAAAAGTTTGACATACAATTTACTTAGAAAGCTTAAAGACAGCTAGTCCCTTTTTCAGATCACCACAAAACCATCGAAACATTGGCAAAACATATAGAGAAGTGTTAGCAAGCTCTATATTCACAATTTGAAACTGATACGTAGTGTAAAATTCAAATAATGCACGTAAACAACGTCTGATTAATAGTCTTTACCTCAGGCTCTTAGCAATTTGTGTTGAAATATCTGCTTTATTGATTGATCTGTTGATTAAATTATAAAACGCATTATGAAAAAAAATTGTTCTATGGAAGGATTCATCTCCAAAGTTTGGTAGTTACTCATAAAATTTGGATTCCACACACGCATAATAACCACATAGATACTGTAACAAAGACTAATACTTTTTTCGTGGTACGAAAAAAGTCGGTTTGAAATTTAACGGCTGAAATTTTTAACATATACAGAAAGCTTTAACATGCTATATTTTTAGAAATGGTCTTGAATCACACTTTCTTCAATTTACGATCGTGATAGACGATTTCAATTTTTAAGCTTGCAAAAGGGACGAACAATCTTTAAAGGGCATATACTGTAATGGTAGGGCAAAAAAGCCTCCAAAATGAAATTGTTAGCATTCTTCTTGTCAATGGTCTTAAATTCATGTATTGTCTAATTTAGAAGCTTGCTGAAAGTTATTTGCCCTCAAATTATCCACATATGGAGTAATTAATGATTAATGATTAAATCCTCAAAATGTTCGGCCCGAACATTTTGAGGATTTGTGATTTAATCCCTCATTACTCCAAATGTAGATCATTTGAGGGCAAATAACTTTCAGCAAGCTTCTAAAATAGACAATAAATGAATTTAAGACCATTGGCAAGAAGATTGCTAACAATTACATTTTGAAGGCTTCTTTTGCCTTCCCAGTACAGTATATGCCCTTTAAAACCACATTTACTCACCCTGAATGCTCTTATTGTGGATTCCAGCTCTTGAGAGTTACACACTAGTGACTACCTAGATTGCTCTGAAGCAAAATGGTCCACTGCCCTGGCATTAGCCAAAACTAACCAGACAATGTGAGAGGAAATGTGGCAATTTTAGTAAAATCATCTATAAAGCATGTTACGAGATTGATCTTGTGTCACTTATATGTTTGAATACTTGGATGTCAATGAACATGTTCTGAAATGGCTACTGTCTTCTCTTTGCAGATCTAAAGCTTCATCTGGCCAACAGAAAAAGAAATCAAGCACAACAAGCAAGTAAGTCCATGTTCCAAGATTTTTGGGAAATTCAAGCTTTGTTGGAGTAGCAACCCCCTTCTCCCTCTCTTTCTGTCAAATTATATAATGATAGGAGAAAGTAAAAAATACCAAATATTGATATAAACCATGCTTTTTACAAATATGGGTCAAACTGGTGTGTCACTTATTAGACTTTATCAAGTGTGACATTAATTTATGATAACATTATCATGGATGTGTGTATGAGGTGGAAATGCGGGCACTGTAAGGCATTAGTTAATGTTTAAATTCTATGTTTTCTTTATGAATAAATTAATGGACTTATCGTGATGGATAAAAAGAACAATCATTACAGATTTGTATTCATATTTGAGACATGATTTGTTATTTTATTATGATTTCTCCTCTCTTCCAGGCCTTTATCTGGTGGGCTGAGCGGGCGGCCAGGGCAGCTCCAGACGACCAGCCGCTTCAGATGAGCTGACTGAGAACCAGGAATGCCTCGCTGAGTTAGAAGCTAGGCAAGAAGGACCAACTCTGCTAGGAGAGCAGCTACTACTAGAATACCAGAATCTCCATGTGGCATCTCTAGGCCATTGCAGACAACATGATCCAATCTCTCTGACTGGCTGAATTGCATGGCCCGGTCATTGTATGTGGACAAGAAAGTGATGTCATTTTGCCAGTCGTATGCCCATTCGACTGCAGAATCGTGTCATGTGTGTTGGCCTCTATTCCTCTGCTACCAAGCACCTTCCCTCAAATGTCTCTTTATTGATAGGGCTCATGTTCCCTTAGTCCCTTCTCTTGAATAGATCTGGAATAAGACATTCTGTTGAAGCTGCTTGTGTTTGGTGGGTTTGAGAGTTCACATCAGTTCTACACTTTCTTTCATCTGGTAATATGTGCTTCTCTTTCATTCGAGGGGAATATAATCTCGAACAAGGGCATAATATTGCTGGACACTGTACTGACCGTTGTATTAGCTGCACCCCCGTGTTTACGGTCTCATGTATACCGCCATCTTGTGGCCGCCGGAGATCAAAGAAATTGCGGCCTCCATCAGACGGAGTTTACGAGTTTAAGCTTTTTCATCAACGGTATACTTGAGTTGTCTCGGACAAATACTACTCCTAATGCTTTCTTAGTACCGGTAATTATGCTAGTGATTGAGATCTTATTACCGGTACATCAATTGTGTCACACTGGATGGCTATCAAAGCCATCTATTTTGTTGTTAAATGTTGTCACACAATGCATAGTCCCATACATGTGTATACATGTTGTTTTGAAAGACCCAACTTTTGCTAACGCCGTGTAAAAGTGGCCCTCGGACTTTGATGTGATTTTCAAGGGAAAACCTTGTGGCTTATACGGCGGTCAGTACGGTACCAATAGAGTGTACGAGTATGGAATGGCAGCTGTGTGACTATAGAATACTATGGAGTACCAACCATAACACTCCCACCAAAATTACGCCTATAAATATATAGTCACAGCTTATCTATATCAAAATAAGCTTCAAAGGCAAACCTTGATTGTTCATCTACATGTATGTATCAAGTACTTTTCAAAGCGAGTACTCCATGTGCATTCATCTCGCGCACAATCAAATTGACATCGTCAAAAGTGACTTTAAACATTATTAGCAACAATAGTTTACAATGTAAACATCAACTAACCAAACAAATCTCAAGAGAAGGCGTAGTGTGAACGAAACGGCCCAACTAGTTGGTTTAGATATAAGCACAATGACAAGTATGGGTGTAAGAGGCCTAGGGCTTGGGAGATTAGCGACATTCCAAGAGGAGAATCACCTTCTGCCGACCTGCACAGAGTTCTCTGGTAGCATGGTTTGGCACTTCTTCCGTGGCAACTCTTCAACACCCGACTATTCAATTCCTTGTCTGCTTCGGATTTTGCAGAGCCTACAATACTGTAGCGAATCTGGGGTGTTTTCTTTCCGAGCAACTAAGCGGGTGGACTCTTGCCACAATATATGGCTAAACGACCAGCATCTCATCTTACTTTCAGACTCGTACATCACACAAGAAAATAACTGTCTCTCAATGATACAAACTGACTGAATAGATTGATCAATAAAAACAATTAAACAATTATGTAAACAAGTATGTACCATTCAATTAACGTTGATGCAGCATTTATTCAGCTTGCAGTCTTACAGAAACCAGTAGTGAAATACACAAATATAGTTGGTTGAAGTCCAGCGAGAGAGTACACGAGTTAATAAACCTACATGCACAACAATCTTGTATGTTGTCACTATATACAAATGTGCCTACAGACACCAGTTTTACAGGTAGCAACCTTCATCAACCTCTCCACTAAATCCCAGCATAACAATCTCATAAAAGTAACTGAAAGGTAATGTATGATATACAGGAACACATGTTTATGGAAACAAAGGTTACAAATTATATCTTTGGTTACCTTTGCATAGACAAAAAATGTTTTAGCAAGTTTTTTTTCTTCAAGTACCCAGTTGCAGAAGGTATATTGAAGCTGCATGAAATATCAATGTACTGGTATAATATAGCACACACATAAATTTGAGTCCTATGAAACAAGACTTATTCTACACACATATCTTTGAATACTAGAAACAGTTCAGTAACACCTGAATGGAAATTTCACAGGTAAGTTAAACACACTTGTTCGTAATAAAAATTGCTGGCCTTCGCTACCTTTCCGTGAAATGTTGCCACGCAATGTACAATGTGGCTGGGTTCAGTATGGCTGGATAAAAATCCCGGGCTTGGGTGATGCACTCCACACCTTCCCCTTCTTTCGCCACCTCTGCAATTTCTCTGCAGCAGAGACAATCTCCAACATTGAACGATGGTAAAATCTCACAACGGCCGCACTGACACCTGTAAAGGCAAGCACACATTGAAAAAAAAATTAACATTTGACATAGCGCATGTACACTAAAAATGAGTATCCAAACTGCCCAATAAAATCAGGAGAAGAGAGACATAGTCAAGGACATGGCACTAACGCTAACGAGTCGGTACAATTGAACTCGGGTCAGTTCAATTTCGATGTTGGCAACAGACATGACAGACAGACAAAATAGTTTGTACTTTACACTCGGCCTGGCTGTCATCCATCAAGAATCAACAAAAAACTCACAACATGCAACAATCAAGAAAAATTAAAGATTGAAAAAAAAAAAAACTTGGTCGAGACGAGTAACCTCTCTGTTTCCACGAAAGCCCACACCATCACTTCTGCCAACTGTGCGGTAGGGGATATGATGTGAAAGATTCTTCAACAGCACAACTCTCCTTGCATATAGACTGTGACGACTGTGGCTCTGGGATAACGTCATTTGTTGAAACCGTCTGCTGTTCATTGTCACTTCCTAAATCCACCGGATTTTCCACCCGTATCTGATCTAGCAACTCAAAAATCCACCTCTTACGTTCTAAACCCTTGTACGGCTTGAGACGATCGCACAGTACAGGCTTTGCATGTTCCGAAGCCTTAATTTGATAGGTTACATTGGAAAGCATAGTTAGAATTAGATATGGTCCCTTCCAGCGTAGATGCAACTTTGGAGAAATTCCCTTGTTCTTTGATGGATCGTATAGCCATACGAACATACATGTACCTTCTTCAAGCTTTGGATTACCAGCATGGCGATCAAAGTGCTGCTTCTGTCTCTCATCACTTTTCTTCCAGCTTCTCTCAGCTCTCTCATGGGCTTTCTGAAGGCGAAACCGAAGTCCTTTGGCAAAATCTCTGTAAGTTTCATCATCACGAGCGATAGATGGCATAGTGAGTTCTATAGGCAGACTTACTTCCCTAGGCAACATCATTAATGTATTGCAGCACCATTAATGTAGTGATTAAGTGCAAATGACAGGCACTTACTTATTTGTCGTCAGGTACAGGAGTACAGCAGTCCGGAGTACAGCAGTCAGGAGTACAGCAGACCTGTCGTAGAAAATGACCTTGCTTGTCCGGTACTTGAACTCCAACTGGTTTTACTCGGCATCGATCATGAGGGTAATTTGGGGGGGTAAGTGGCGCACGCGCGCCGTGCGTAATGCCCATTTGATTAAGGTGAACGGGGGGGCTATCTGTGTGTATTTGGTGGTGTTTTATTGCCCGTCGGGTATTTCCAGGCGACGCTTCATATTCACATACTGTTTATACTTCATCATCATATTTGGACATTCTCCTGTTGATTCCTGTGGCGTGGTCCGATACGCACTTGTTGCATATGACAGGCAGGCATCCCTATATTGGTTACGTCTGTAGTATTGCTATGCTAGTACTTGGTGCTTGGTTTGCTCTCTTGACTTAAAGGGCTATATCCAGTGCATCTTTCAATGTTACTCCCCTAGTTCAATTATCTTTGTCCGCAAAGTATCCTCAAGACCAGCGATGAAACAACGAAAAGCTTCACCTTCTTTGGCATCGCCGTCATATTTTGGAAAAGCTTCTTCAACCATCGCGGTGATTGGAGAGGCAAACACTTCCAGAGGTTCACCATGGTGCCGCTTGTGTACCATAATGCAGGAACGGAAAGTCCGTAAGAACTGTGTCTTGCCAAACACTGCGGACAGTTTTTCCTTGATTTTCCTAAATTTCTCGAATTCAGGATTCTGACTTGGGATTCTATGCTGTTGTTCAGGTCTTGTGAATTCCCAGCAGTTGAAATTTCCTTAAAAAGTTGTGACTCATAGTTAGATTCTTGGTCAGAGTGCAACTCGTGAAGTACCCTGAATCTACAAATGAATTCCACTACTAGTTTCTTGGCCACCGTTTGAGCTCTCACATCCGGAAGAGCATAAGCCTCCATCCACCTAGTCTCGTAATCACCCATTACCATTATCCATTGGTTGCTCTTAGGTAGAGGCCCGTACAAGTCTATTGCCACTCGCTCCATTGGTGCACCAACCCTGTACTGCTGTAGAGGTGCCAGTCTCCTCTATGGGGGAGACTTTCTTTGCTCACATAAGTCACACTGTCAAAGGAATAATCACACATCAGCTGACAATCCAGGCCAATGATACCTTGCCTTGGCCTCTGCCAAGGACTTCTTCAGCCCAAAATGCCCACCCAAAGGTCCTGTGTGCAAATCCATTAAGGCGTCCTTCTGGAGTTTACGTGGCAATCCTACCTGCCACCGCAGAGAAGTCCCATCATCTGCCTCCCCACACCTACACAACACACCTTTGTGGAATTCTAAACGATCCCACTGTGACATAGAGTTTTAGCCATTGCTGATATGTGCGAAACTGTTTTCCACTTTGGGCGTTCCTCTCCACCCTTTTTTGCATGTATCATCCACCGCAGTGTGTCGTCTTCTAATTTGTTTATTGTTTGTTTATTTATTTCACCATGCATAATAAACAATCACATTGACAAGAACAGCGTATTACATCAAAATAGAATACATAGTAGGAACAAAGCATAAACATAAATGTTTGAAGCGCAGAGTCCCTAGAATGACATAGTAGGTAATAAAATCGTTTCGTAAAACATGGCTTGAAATAAAACATTCATGATTTCATTTAATCGACAGAAATAAAAACAAATAAAATAAGAAAAAAAAATGGTAATCGTGCCCTTATATCGTACTATACCTCCTTACCCTGTCATAAAAGGACAGAAACACTTAAGTGTACCTCAAAAGCTATTATGATGAATATTTGGAGAGGAGTAATTCTTTCATATTCCTTTTAAATGATATAATAGTGCTACAATTTCGTATATGAGATGGTAATACATTCCAAATGTCAGGTCCTACATATCTAATTGATTTGTGTGCTAAAGCAGTTCTTGGTGTAAACAAATGAAAATCAGAAGAATGTCTAGTTGGATAGTTATGAATGTCTCTATTTAAAGTGAAATCGTCACAAAATGATACAGGCAATTCGTTTTTGTTTAAGCGGTACATGAACACTGCAATTTGCATGAAATGAATGTCAGTAATTTTCAATGTTTTTAGTCTAGAAAATAAAGGATCAGTATGATCAAAGTATCCAGACCCAGTACAGAGCCGTACGGCTCTCTTTTGCAGTCTTAAAATAGTATCAGTATTTGCTTTGCAATTTGCCCACTCTATGTTACAGTAAGAGATGCGAGAATGAATAAAAGAATTGTAAATAATAAGCAAAACACGAAGCGGGACAAATGACCGCAGCTTGTACATTACACCAATATACCGAGACAAACTTCGGGAAAGGTCACGTACGTGCTCATGCCAAGAGAGGCACTCATCGATTAGAATTCCTAAGAATTTGGTGTTTTTCTTTTGTTGGATGGAAATGCTATTTATCTTTAATGTAATACTTATTTCTTCTTTCTGAGCACGACTTTTAAAATATATGAAGTTGGTTTTATCCAAATTTAACGACAGTTTATTACATTTAAACCAATTTGATAATTTGGGCAGTTCAGTATTCAACATATGAACAAGAGTTTGTAAGTTTGGATTGGAACAAAAAATATTGGTATCATCCGCAAATAATATATATTGCAATGAGGTGGAGACATTAGGAATATCATTAACATAAATCAAAAAAAGAAGCGGACCTAAAATAGAGCCCTGCGGCACACCACATGTGATTGATGACATAGATGATTTTGCATTATTGAAGGTTGTATATTGACTTCTACAAGAGAGATAACTACGGAACCAATCCAATGGTATGCCACGAATCCCATAATGGTAAAGCTTCTTTAAAAGTATACTATGATCAAGGGTATCAAATGCCTTACTTAAATCCATAAAAACTCCTATGACATGTTCATGATTGGTTAAGGCAGATGATACCCTATCATATAACTTCACAATAGCATATTCAGTTGAATGAAATTTCCTGAATCCATATTGATCATTATTAAGTAACTTATTGGCAATCAAAAATGTATATAACCTATCATAAACGAGTCGTTCTAATATTTTTGAAAAACATGAAAGTATAGAAATGGGCCGATAATTGGTAAATGAGCTAGCATCACCTTTCTTATAGATGGGTATTACTTTTGAAATTTTCATCATTGAGGGAAAACTACCAGAGGATAATGACAAGTTAAAAATGTAAACGAGAGGTTTAATTATACTTCCAATAATATTCTTTAGCAAATGTGTATTCATCTCGTCATGTCCAGTTGAATGACTGGAATTAAGTGATGCAACAATCCTCGTGACCTCAACTGCATTTGTTGAGTTAAAAAATATACTATTTACGGAGGGATTAAATAGAGAGTCTTGGAAATTTTGACTACATCCCTTAACTTTAGAGGCCTGTTCGGCACCTATGTTTGCAAAGAAATTATTGAAACCATTTGCAATTTCATGTGGATCACTTACAATTCTATCACCTTGTTTAAACTGAGTTGAATGGGAAACATTACCCCTTTTCAGAATATCATTTACTATTTTCCACTTTGAAGAAGAGTCATTAGCCTGTACAAACTGTTTAGTGTAATACATTCTTTTGGATGTACGTATAACATGAGTTAGTTTATTTCTGTATTGCCTATATTCCAGTTTCTTCAGGTCGGTAGGATTACAAAGGCTTTTTTTATAAAGCCTATTTCTATGTTTAATAGATTTTAAGATTCCTTTAGTAATCCAAGGATGTTTTGGTACATTTTTCCGAGCTTTGATTTGAACTTTTGGTATATTGACATTCAAATAGTTTGTTAATGTTTCTATGAACCTTTGATAAGCAACATCGATGTTATTGCTATTGAAAACATCATTCCAGGTTTCCGACATTAAATCGGTTTTAAACTTTTCTATATTTTCTCCTGTGAATTTACGAGTTTCAATGGTATTCCTATTAGTTCTTTTTTTTATATAACTGGGAAGAAACAAGAAAATAGGCAAGTGATCAGAAACTTCAGAATAAATAAGACCTGATTCAATATCGGAGTCAGAAACATTGGTAAATATATTATCAATTAAGGTACTAGTATTTTTATCTATTCTTGTTGGTTTAGTAATTGTCGAGAACATAGCATGAACATTTAATAACGTATTTAAATCATCAGTAATATCATTGTCAGAAAGCAAATCAATATTGAAATCCCCCATAAGATGCATGTTTTTATTTTCTTGATTCAAGTCATGTAAGAGGTTATCGAGATCGTCCAAAAACATTTTCTTGTCCTTGCTTGGGGGTCTATATATGATACAAATTACATCATTTTTGCCAGAAAGACAAGAATCAATTTCAATAGAAAGTAGTTCAGCACTGTCATTACGAAGAGAGAGATCAGAGCGAAGTTTAAATGACAGAGCGTTGTTGACATAAAAAGCTACCCCTCCTCCTCTACCCTCTAGTCTGTCAGAACGTATCAATGAATAATTAGGAATGTCATACAGAGGAGGTGAATTACTATGTAACCACGTTTCGCTGACACCTACTACAGAAAATGTGCAGTCGAGAGAATCTAACAGCAGTTGTACATTGTCAAAATTCCTAGCGAGACTACGAGCATTCATATGCAAATAAGTTTGCCGTCGACCTTTTTTCTGGAATCTTGTCTTAAACTCAGCAGGTAAATAATATTCACACCTAACATTTGGAGATATGATGGGATCAATGTCACTCATAGTTAAAACCACACATCTCAGAGTAGTAATACTTGCTGAGGTACAAGTGTTGCTGAATAATTATAGTCATTTGAGGTACATACTTATAGTAGTAAAATACGATGGGGCAACATGAAAAAATAAGAACAAAAATCATTTCTATCAAAATACATGTACGTTTAGCGTATAGTGGCATTTGAACGAAACATGAATAATCTGCCATTTATACCCAAGCTAGAATTGTCAATAGAAGGTAACAACAATATGAGCACAATTAAATAATTTGTACAAAGGAGTAAGGATATCAGCATTTCTAACTTTTTACCCCTTATCATCAATACTATGTTTTTTTTTCAGTTTTTTTTACTTTAACATGGTACGTTTGTATGTGAAAAAAGAGAAAATGAACCCTACCTAAAGACTTCTATCAAGGTTTTAAATAGTTATACAATAAATCAGAGTCTTCATACTCGTTAAATTGTAAAAGGTTGCTTCACCTACATGTATGTTGTTATTACACAACTCAATAAATAACAGTTTCAATATTTTACTGAGAGCACAAAAAGGTTAAGTCATCAAATAACTTGTAGCATAACAAAACAGGCGGAAGAAGATTTCTCAATATTTGAAATCAGGAGTTTCAGAAATAATATTTAGATTCACACTGGATCGTGGGTGTCAAAGTTGGTAACAAAGCAATTACAGGAAATGAGTTAGGAAGAAAAATCAGTACCTTGTTGACGGGTGGTAGTATTAATCCCGGTATTAATCCTTGTAATCAATCCACTTAGACGTGCCTTTTTCTTTTGACTGTAAGCACACATCCGTGCCTCTAACGAAGATTTTCGTAGAAAGCCCGAGCTCTTTACGCATCTTGTAGGCTTCTTTCGCGAGGAAAGCGCGACGACTTTTCATGGATGGTGGGAGATCCGATCGCACGGTGATCCGTGATTGGGGTTGGGGCTTGGCGCTATCCGGAGAGGCTGCAGTCCCGGCTCGATTTCCCCGCCCGCCTTCAAATGCAGCCAAAACGGCGTTTCGATCCTTCATGTAGCAGAACCGCGCTATGATTGGGACGGGTCCACGCTGGCTGGTCTGATCACCCGTTCCTCGTCGAGGTAGGCGATGAGCATTGGCGATAGAAATAGCAGCTGCATCTTCAAGGCCAAGGGAAACAAATACATCCTTCAGGACCGTATACACATCTTCACCTTCAGCTTGATTTACACCATAGAAGAGGAGATTAGATTTCCGATTGTGGATTTCCAGAGAAAGGAGTTTAACTTCCAAAGATTTCACCATCTTTTGTGTTGAATCTTTCACTTCGGGTAACTTCTGATCCTCAATTTCTTTGATTTTCCCTGCGTTGAAGTTCACACTTACTTCTAGGTCGGTAAACCTTTTATTGATAGCGGCCAAATCAGTAGAGATGCTATCAAGCTTGGTAGAAATGGATGCTTTAAACGCAGAGATGTTATTATAGAGGTCAGTTAGCGTAATCTCCTGAACCTCAGGAGGGCTGTCGATTGGGTCGTCCGATGAGCCATCAGCACCCCCAGCTGCCGCGAGGGCTGTTGCCTGATGATGAGGAGGTTTCGAGGCAGCACGTGTGCGTGTCTTCTTCCTGGTCGCGTCAGCCATGCTTCCAGCAACAGATGAAACAAATTGCTTTAGTATTTCCACAAAAATAAGTTAATTGGTTCACAAATTATGATGAGAAGGATGCCAAATAAGTTCACTCCATAGAAGTAAATGATAAGATGTAAGAATGTACTCAAAATCGAAAAAATAGTGGGTGAAGGCAGAGAGCTGTCAAACTACACGTGCGTTCGTGCCGGCGCCATGTTGAACTATTTGAGCTAATTTGAACTAATTGAGCCTCTCTTACCGGTATGTTAAGAACGTTTCACAATAATGCCCTACACAATCTTTTCACACTTCTCTTCAATATGTGAACTTCGATTTTCATCGACGTAGGCATCTTCCATTCCTTCTACTCGCCCACACTGCTTACATTTTATACGAGAAAGCCCATCAGCATGGCTATTTGACTATTTGCTTGAGCCATCTTGCCATCTGACCATCCGGGTTCTTGAAGTTAAGAAGCCACGTGAGGAAGGCATGGTCTGTTCGAACCGTTATTTTGCGCCCATACAAGTACTGTCGGAACTTTTTCAGTGATGATACAACAGCCAGGAGTTCACGCGGAGTGACACAATAATCCCTCTCGGTTCTGCTAAACTTCGTGCTAAAATAGGCGACGACCTTTTCTTCCCCATTTTGTATCTGCGACAAGACACCTCCCATGGCATCTGCACTAGCATCGGAGTCCAGCAGATAATCGCCTTCTGGCAACAGGTATGCCAAAATAGGAGCACTCTCTAATCTCATCGAAAGCATGTTGACAGCTTTCATTCAACTCAAACTTTTTCATCTTTCCAGTCAGTTTGTGGAGTGGGCTAGCTATCTCGGCAAAGCCTCTAACATAGCACTGATAATAAGAAGCAAGCCCCAGGAAGCTTCTTAATTCTTTCTTACAGGTGGGGGATGGCCAGTCAGCAATTGCTTTCACCTTCTCAGAGTGACCTTCCACTTGTACAAACCGTTCCTGACTAAAAATGCTGATTTTTCTTGAGCTTGTTCATCTAGGGCTACTTGCCAATATCCTGACGATAAGTTGACTTGGCTTTTCCTAGAGCGTCCAGCGTTTCATCTATTCGAGGTATTGGATATGCGTCTTTTATTGTTACCTTGTTTAGTTTTTTTGTAGTCAATACAGAGTCGTTGGTACCGTCCTTTTTTTTCACAAGGACAACATGGGGGAATCTCTTGGTTGGCTTTTACCACAAGCTTATGGCTTGGCCAAGTTCTTGTCGTGTTCCTGTCTGTTTCTGCCTGTGATGTCTAAGTTCAACCAGGAAGTTTTCTGAGATCATATACATACATACACATTTAGCAAAATTAATTAAATAACCAAGCTCATGATTTTGAGCTACAAACCAAGCTCATTGATTTGAAGCTCACTTTTCCCAACTCACAAAATGAGCTCCTCAACTGGTTCACGAGCCAAGCTCACGATTTTGAGCCCACTTTTTGTGCTCACTTTTTGAGCTCACAAATGCAGCTCATTTTTTGAGCTCACAAAATGAGCTCCCCTCTTTGTGTACGAGCGGAGCTCACAATTTTGATCTCCTCAATTTGTTCACGAGCCAATCTCATGATTTTGAGCTCCTGAGCTCACAGCTCATAATATTTATGCATCCGACTCATAAACTGAGCTCACAAACTGAGCTCCAAAATGTAATCATAAGGAGCTCACAAATTGAGCTCACTTTATTTAGACAGTTGCAGATCAAAATTTTACCATGTTTCTTTATGAGACACTTTATTGCCTCTTCATCAACTTCTACCTTGATGGCTTCTCTCGCCCTTTTTATGTTGGCTTTCGGTAATTCATTACACTTGAAAAACTTTCTCTCTCTTTTGACAGTCTCTTATTTTTGATAGTCTGTTGTTTTTGAAGTTGTTCTGCGCTCTCTGGAAGACTTTCGTATTGGTGATTCTACTTGTGGCTTGGCATTCAAACATGATAGGTGAGATCGACATTCGTGGAGGGCTTCGGTGTGAGTAGCGGTTACCTGATGTATTTATTTACTTCAGTTGGATCTGAAACTTCAGTAGGTTTCGCCTGCAATGCTTCTATTTTCCCTTGGAATGTGCCAATCTCACCCTGTGCTACCCCCATTTCTGAATTTGAGTCAACACCTGCCATTTTGCGATATGAAATGGTACAAATGATTCAACATACTGGGAAAACTAACCACAACTACATGAACTATGTGCTGTCTGTAACTGTGTACCTAACTCTCTAAACATCACTATCGCCATTCACTTCACACTTGAACCTTCTCTGAGATTACAATAACAAGGACTCTGCATATACCAGATAGCAGATTCCTCCTGGTTCTTGAAGGCTCAGAGCTATCATGGTGCAACACCACTGCATCAGTATCTCCTCGTGTAGGGGTCATCTAATACTTTAGGAGAAGGTCAAACGTCATGAACATTCAGATTTTACATACTTTTATTATTTAAAGGGCATATACTGCACTGGGAAGGCAAAAAAGCCTTCAAAATGTAATCTTCTTGTCAATGGTCTTAAATTCATGTATTGTCTATTTTAGAAGCTTATTGAAAGTTATTTGCCCTCAAATGATCTACATTTTGAGTAATGAGTGATTAAATCACAAATCCTCAAAATGTTTGGCCCGAACATTTTGAGGATTTAATCATTAATCATTAATTACTTCATATGTGGATCATTTGAGGGCAAATAACTTTCAGCACGCTTCTAAAATGGTCAATACATGAATTTAAGACCATTGGCAAGAAGATTGCTAACAATTACCTTTTAAAGGTTTTTTGCCTTCCCAGTACAGTATATGCCCTGTAAACACTTATGTATTAGTTGAGAGATGTCTAGATCATGATGGTCAAACATCCATCTCTTCATAAAAATCTTTTTTTTTTTATAAGGATCAATGTGATTGGAGATTTACACCCAGTCAATAGAGACATATTTACTTGTGGGGAGGAGGCTGGGAAATTGTTAGAGATGTTTGATGCACATGTGCCTAGGATGTTTGTATTTATTTTATTTTAAATGATGTACATATCTGTTCTGTTGAAATAAATTTGATGGCTATTTATCTTTAAACATGTTATATAATTGTCAGTTTATTTGATGAGTTGTTTGTTTTATTGATTGTGTGATGGATGAATGAGTGAGATGGATTGATTTGTAAAGAATATTCCTGGTTAAAGACAGCCCGTCCCTTTTTCAGATCACCACAAAACCATCCAAACATTGGCAAAACATATAGAGAAGTGTTAGCAAGCTGTATATTCATAATTTGAAACTGATACGTAGTGTAAAATTCAAATAATGCACGTAAACAAAGTCTGATTAATAGTCTTTACCTCAGGCTCTTAACAGTTTGTGTTGAAATATTTGCTTTATTGATTAATCTGTTTATTAAATTATAAAACGCATTATGAAAGAAATTGTTCTATAGAAGGAATCATGTCCAAAGTTTGGTAATTACTCATAAAATTAGGATTTCACACATGCATAATAACCACATAGATACTGTAACAAAGACTAATACATGTACTTTTTTCGTAGTACGAAAAAAGTCGGTTTGGAATTTAACGGCTGAAATTTTTACATATACAGAAAGCTTCAACGTGCTATATTCTTAGAAATGGTCTGGAATCACACTTTCTTCAATTTACGATCGTGATAGACGATTTCAAATTTTAAGCTTGCAAAAGGGACGGACAATCTTTAATAACAATTTAATTTAATTATAAAAGATTAGTTAAGATCATATGGACTGATATTGCCAGTGAAGCAATTGATTTGAGTAAATATTTTGTTAGTTTATTGACTGAAAATATGAGTTGATGGAAAGCTAATGTATTGCATGATTATGAATGATACATGTTTTTGTGTGTGAATTATAATGACAACTGTTAATGACAATGAAATGCTGCTAGACAATGGAATTTGTTTTTTTCCTCCATACACCCCTGAAGTATGATTCATTGAATTATTCATCTATTCATCTTATATATATAAACTTAATAGTGAGTACACTTTTTAATTCTATTCAATTCAATCGAATTCTCATTCATCTTTAAAAATTCATACAAAACATGAACAATCAATAAATAATCATGATATATAAATAACAATGAACACAAAACTTGAAACAACTAATAACATATTACTTTGAACAAGAGGGTGAAGGGAAGACTAGAAATTAGGAAACTCAATCTCGATTTCAATATACATGGAGTTACACAAATACAATCACACATGTAAAAGAACATGGAAAGAAGGTTCATTAATCAGTTTCTTTCTGAAATGGAAATAACGATTGATCCATTTTCATCAAGACGACTACCGGTACGTACATCATTATCTTGATCACTAGGTGGCGCTACACTTAAATGAGCAGTGTGTGAGCAATGGTTGTGAGTAGCTGCAGCCTTTTGCAACTGATCAACAATGGCTGCATAGAGTCTCTGCAGAAGAAGGCCTTTGGTACGGTAAACTACAGGCGAGAGCTAGCTAAGCAGTGTATATCTTCTACACGGTCGACAACCACAGTCGCAGCTGGCAGATCAGAGCCGTGACAGAGATTGAGGTAGACGGAACTGACACTTTTCGATCAAGGTGATAAACTATTTCTTCTGACTTATGATATGATATGCTGAGGCTGAGCTGCAGCTGTGTACTACTACTACTGTACTAGTAGATCTACATGTCAATTTACAGCCGGTTACCATCGTTAGACTGTGCAGGCATGGCAGGTTAGCCGTGGTTAGCAAACTTATTAACGTCGATCCGACCCTCGACTTGTACTTGTGATATTGATATTGATAAAGATTGGATGAGTCTAACTTATTTAATGTAATTTGAGTCTTGTGTCTTGAGTTGACCATGGTCTTGGGTCGAATCAAAAATTGATTTAGATCTAATTGTTGTATTATAATGTTAAATTTTAATTAAACCCGAGTCGAATCGACATGTTGTAAACCGGGCCTCAATCGAAGCTATCGAGCCCTGAAGCTATTTTGGTGAAACCGGTGCATCGATGAGAATTGAGGTAGAGTGGGTTCAACCCACTCTCTGCAGAGCTGAAGAGCTATTATGCTAGGGTCATGCAGAAGAAAGTGAAACTTGCTTTAGATTTTTCAGAATAACAGTACACTCATTGGCAAGTGAAAAGGCACAAAATCTTACCCTGTACCTCGGAACTTCAAAAACATGCAAATAATAGTATAAACGGGGCTTGCAATTTGATAATAATATGTAACAAACTAGGTGTAAATTTTTAAACCTAACACCATAATGATATCGCGTGATAGCTATGATCGGCCCGTGCATACTGCAGTGCAGGGAAGTCACCGTTTCGCACAATACACACTCCCTGAAGTACCGGCAAGTAGGCCTAGATCACGCTGTACTCGCTCGTATGCAAGAGGCTAGGCGAGCGGCGTGCGGCATGCAAATCGAATGGGAACCCCTAACCGCATGATATGTGTGCTTGTGTCAATGGCTACACAGAATCAGAAGGAATATCTGGCAGAATTTTTTTATGTGAATGTCAGATTGATTCTATTCTGGTTCCTCTCATCTATGTGACAAGAATAAGTTCCTCCACCAAGTTACACACGGTTACACAGTATGCACGCAATAGAATTATCCGCGGATGATTTCCTCTTATCGCTCTTGGTATTCAATCAAATCTGTGGCAAATTTATGAAATGACTATTGGAACATTTATACATCTGGAGGAATAAGTTACTGTTATATCAAGCTTCCTACTCACCAGAGCTGTAGCGGAAAACCGCTGGAGGGTTTCTCGTTAGCTCCAGAGAGAATATCCACTGGCGTAGCCGTAGCGATGTCTTGAATCTTGCGGGTGTCTTCTGTAATAGATGGGAATGTTCAGTTATTGCATGTATCCCGAAAAAGTATTTACAATGATGCCTGTAGCTTCGCGAATCATCTAAATATAAATCCAAAGGTTTCGCTACTTCAAAATTATATGCATATGATGAAGACACGAGATGTAAGTGTACGGTTTGTGACGGCGGTATAAATCCATGTGGAAAGATGTGCATGCTGACTCGACTCCTTGCGTGGCTCGTTAAACGTAGTGTTTATCCGACAAAATCCCAGGAGCGAGTGGTTCAAGAAGACTGTGAAATTTCAGAGGTGAATTTCTGCCAACTTGGCAAGTGGTGACGCTCATTGGCCGAGTTAGACCATGAGGTGAACATTAATGTCTCTGATTGGTGACTTGATAAAACTGGAAAGTGCGTGGAGCGAGCGTGACTTATGGAATGTTGGCCACGGGTAAGAATGTCCCGCATGGAAGTAAAAACAAAGAATAGCTGTCCTTTACACTTGTAGACTGTTCGATGAATATAAACAAGTCAGTACAAAATCCATAGTAGAACAGATGATTCCACACACACTCTTTTATTTTGTATGAGTACATTTCTGAAAAACATGCCAACAATCGGATCCCTTGCTTCCCCTGTATGAAAAGTTACACAAGTACTACATCCTCTAAATAGAGGTCGGTCAAAAATTCTGGTAGAGTCATGAAGAAAGGTTCGTCTGAGGTGTGGTACAGGATTTTGAGTTCATTCTTTTCAATGCTTTTGATGATGCTCTCATATCACCTCCTTCCTCTCGTCGATGTTGAATGGTCCTATTTATAATGGACTTAGGGTCTTTGATGCAGGGCACATCTAGTCCTGTGTCTGACAAATCATCCAGAAGACTTTGAAGAACTTCTTTCAGTTCTTCCACTGAACACTTTGAGAGAGCAACTTTTTCAACTTTTTGGCCAAGGATTTTTTGTGGAAGCTGATTTGTTTCCTGAGAATGCCTGGTGCTTTAGTTTTTGACATATTGGTTAATTGCTCGAAGTTGTGGGGAAATAATATTCCAAATTCTACAACATGCTCCAAAGGTTCTTCCACCTTGTCCCTTTCTTTTATGTAATTTTCACTGATCTTTTGCTGTTTAGCTCTTATCCCGTTCCTTACTTCAGAAACAGATTCTGTCCCCTCTGTGCTGTCATCTCCCTGTGGATATAATTTGTCTACTTCTTGACTCTTTGGATTTACTTTCCAACCGCTTCCGAGTTTTGTTCACATGGAACACAATTTTGCCTTCCAATTTTGGAAGTGTAGCATTTGGTGCGCGATAAATTTTTGAGTCTAGCAACGCAAAATTTCGTTCACCACTAATGTTTGTGGTAGAGCAAGAACGAGACTCTTCTTGCAGCTTCACAGATGGCGACCAGAATTCGCCATCTGGAAGCTGTCACCCTAGTTGTCTGGTCATCACATCCTTGAGTCCTCCAACTAGGAGGGACAACACACGATAGACTGCTGTGGTGTCTGTGTCCTTCTCCGTGATGTTCCTCAGGTTACACCACTGGGCATCATTGTTGATGATCTCTCCAAATGCTGTGAAGTCATCTAGCATTTTTGCAGGATCTGTCTGCCATTCCTCAAGCTTCGAGTAGATCCCGTGGTACACATCATTGAGTTCTAGGATGGACTCTTTGTTTTCAATCACCTCCATCCACGGTCCAGAGAAGCATGGGTGCAGTATACCCAGACATCTGAGGTGTATACTGTATGGGGGGAATTGGCCCATGCGTTAATATAGGCATGTTGGAGGTCATTTTGTGGACAGGCAACTTTACTGAAATATTCCATGATGCCTTCTCCAATGCCTAGAAGTATGGCTGAATTGTGAAACAATATTAAACTGGGGTATTTAAACCCCTGCTTACTACATTTTGTATCACACCTGACGAAATGTTGCAGCGGCACACGAAACGTCGTGATCTTTTCGATACCGTTTACCTTACATTGCGAGACAAACTATTATCAGTAGCCATCTATCCGCAATGAGTAACATATTTAGCAATATTAAACTGGTTTCCCACCCACCTCGGGAGGGCTGACTCAATGCCCCTGTTATGTTTTAAGGGCAATGATGTCTCCACTTGCAGCATTGTTAAATGATTTATCAGCTGCTCTTAGTAATGCTTAGCAGGGGCTCTCCCCCTGTCTGTAGCATGGCATCAGTCCTGGTGGTGGTGGTCCCCGTTCTTTGTCTATTGAAATCCAAACACTGTCTGCCTTTTTTGCAAATGAGTCTAAGGGGAAGAGGGCACACCAAGAGAGGTTGTGTTTCCTCCTGCCATTTCCCCTAGCTGGACATCCACCACTGAATTTGTCACACAGTGATCTGTCATAGTGTGAGTTGTATCCTGAAGGACTCCATGCCTTATCTTCTTAACATTCCAACCAATTGATTTCACATACCGGTAATCGGATGCCAGCGAAAAACTGAAATCACCCACTGCTGTGATTTTGTGATGAAAATTACAAATTTTGTCACAGCATCAAATTAGACATTTTGTATCCCATTAAGTTAGCGTACGTTAAGTCTGATTTACACCATCATGAATATGAGTCGTAGAATACATACATGTACAATAGAAAAACAATAGGTGTTAAAAAAAACAACTTTTGATACTTCTATAAAACAATATAAAAATAGTGATGACTCGAATCAAGTCAAAATGTACTCATCTTAAAATCGAAGGATGTCAGTTTTTTTTTTCAAAAGCAAGTTTCTTGTTTTCTTCCAAGTTTCCTCTCATCTTTAATTCGAAGGATGTCATTTTTTTTTCAAAAGCAAGTTTCTTGACATTTTATTATTCTTATGATTTATAGTTCTTTGAATATTTAATGAGATTTTCTATGAGATTTTCATTTTGGGACAGTTGTGCATCACATATGTTGGTCCACAGTTGTCTTTCCGGCTAGAAGCATCTTGCACTGTGAATGACACTGTGATGATAGTTTCTAGGCAGTCAGAGATCCTATCTCTGCACATGGAATCCATTGGCTGCTGCTTGCATGTCGAACTTCAGTGGAAAATGCTTGTAAATTTAATGTTTTTTTAATAAGATAGTGTAAAAGTTATGCCCTCATATCATTTACTACTGGGTGTATGGCTAAGATTTATTTTTAAATATGTTTTATTCTCAAAAGAAATTGATGGCCATTGTGATGAACTTTCTTATACATGTATAACGGCACAGTGAAGCAATGTTGTTCTTTTATTGAAATTGCAAACACATTGCAAAACACAGAATAAAGCCAACAATGTCAAACTAATCCTGATTACGGTAGCTTTGATATATTGATAAGAAATTCACTATTGAGCACAAAGTACATATCGGAACTCTTTTTGTAGGAACTGGGGCCATACTGTAAAAACGAAATGTTACTAAGCCTAGTTAGTTATTAAAGTGCATTCAACTACTTGCTAGGCTAGTATGGCCTCTGCAATCGATATTGACATGAATACAGTGCAAATGGAACAATGTAAGTGATTGAGTTGTTGTTAGCATGTGCTGTGAGCCCATCTTTCATTACTGATCTCCTGTCTTCACCCGTTTCCCCTGACAGGACATCACACCATGCATCAACCTCCCCCTCCCCCACAGCAGAGGAAGCGCAAAGCAGGGTAAGACAAATCACTTCTTCCCTCTCTCATCTTTTTCTTCTTAGAAGTGAGTTCTTTTCTCTCTCATGTTTTTTCTTCTTAAACCTGTTTCTCTATATTCCACTTCCCCCCTCTATCTATTTCTCCCTCTTCTTCTCCTCTCCCCTTGACGTCTTTGCTTTCTTCCCCTGCTTATACTTTTTTTTTTTCAATTTTCTCCTCCTGCATCCCTTCTTTGTTTATTTTCTTCTTTTCTTTTTTCTTCTTCTCCTTCTTTCTCTTCTTCCCCTTCTTCCTCTTCTTCTTTTCCTTCTCCTCCTTCTCCTCCTCCTTCTTCTTCTTCTTCTTCATCTTCTTCTTCTTCTTCTTCTTCTTCTTCTTCTTCGTCTTCTTCTTCAGCTTCTTCTCCTTCTTCTTCAACGTCATCTTCAGCTTCTTCTCCTTCTTCTTCAGCTTCTTCTTTAGCTTCAGTATTTTAAATCTTGAGTTTTGCTGATTCAGAAACATGGTAATGGCCATTGCATATTGTACAGGCTGTTGATTTGTTATTTTCCAATACGCTATTTAACCCTTTTATGCGCCATTGATGTAGTTTTGCACAATCAAGATGCATAAATCAGATACATGTAGACAAATGATGCACAGGTTTATTTCGTGGGTCAGTAGGAATTGTGTGTACACACAAGGTACCTCTGAATTGCCTGGGCAAAATTCAGAGGTACCGCATTTAAATGCTTAGACACGTTTAAATGTAGAAAATGAGTGTTCGATGCTTTGGGGTGAATTTGTACTTACTGACAGCGTCTGAATCGTCCAAAATTTGTTTCAATTCTTCACGTAACTTTAACGAAGCTTCTTGAGATTTGTGGATGCCGATATTAGCGTTTATTGATATCGATAATACTAATTCTTGTTATCGCGATATCGTGTTGATATCGCGTATCGCGTGCTGCCAGGGGAAAAAAATTGCATGGTAATTACAGGAAATTAACCAATTAGATTGCAGAGATTCTATACCCATTCTATAATATGTGTCAGATTACATGTAAGAATGCGCATCACTCATGAATATGGAATTGTTGAGCCATGCAAGCAGTTTTAAAATGTCGAAGTAGTGCCAAATACAATACGGATATTATGTTCTGGTGCCAATCTCGCGGTAGTGGGATTTTTTCCCGGAACTTTCTGAAATTTTCCCGGTAGATTTCTCGCTCTTTTTGCACTTAAATACCGCTACAATGACCCAATACCCGGTAAAATATTCCGGGAAAAAATACCGCTAGATATCAGCTCCGGCATCGGCTGAACATAATTTATCCCGGTAAAAAAGAAAGGAGGTCACGAGGCAAGCCAGACACTGCGCGCGCGGTCACAATGATGCGCGCAAACCTCCCGGGAGCCGGGAGGTATGCGCACATCGTTGGAGATGAAGAACTAAAAGGTAAGGCCTACTTTCAATGTAGAAATAAAGGGTAATCTTGTATCGGTCATTTTATTATATTTATGGAGGAATGAGACTTTGCTAAAATGAAAGATAACGCTTTACTATTTTTGCGGAGGAATGAAACTTTGCAAAAATGAAAGATAACGCTTTATTACATTTGCCGAGGAATGATACTTTTTTTTAATGATAGATAACGCTTCTCCATATTTGCGGAGGAATGATACTTTGTTAAAAATGAAAGATGACGCTTTATTATATTTGCGGAGGAATGAGACTTTGCTAAAATGAAAGATAACGCTTTATTATATTCGCGGAGGAATGAGACTTTGTTAAAAAGAAAGATGACGCTTTTTTAATATATATTTGCGGAGGAATGAGACTTTGGTCAAAATGAAAGATAACGCTTTATTATATTTGCGGAGGAATGAGACTTTGTTAAAAAGAAAGATGACGCTTTATATATTTGCGGAGGAATGAGACTTTGGTCAAAATGAAAGATAACGCTTTATTATATTTGCAGAGGAATGAGACTTTGTTAAAATGAAAAATAACGCTTTATATATTTGCGGAAGAATGAGACTTTGCAAAAATGAAAGATAACGCTTTATTATATTTGCGGAGGAATGAGACCTTGCTAAAATGAAAGATAACGCTGTATTTGTTTGCGGAAGAATAAGACTTTGCTCAACATGAAAGATAATGCTTTATTATATTTGCGGACGAATGAGACTTTGTTTAAAATGAAAGATAACGCTTTACTCTATTTGCGGAGGAATGAGACTTTGCTTAAAATCAAGTTAGGCTTTATTATATTTGCGGAGGAATGAGACTTTGCTAGAATGAAAGATAACGCTTTACTTTTTTTGCGGAGGAATGAAACTTTGCTTGAAATGAAAGATAACGCTGTATATATTTGCGGAGGAATGAGACTTTGTTAAACATGAAAGATAACGCTGTATTATATTTGCACAGGAATGAGACTTTCCTAAAATGAAAGATAACGCTTTATTTTATTTGCGGAGGAATGAGACTTTGTTAAAAAGAAAGAAAACGCTTTATTTATTTCCGGAGGAATGATACTTTGCTTAAAATGAAAGTTAACGCTTTATATATTTGCGGAACAATGAGACTTTGCTAAAATGAAAGATAACGCTTTATTATATTTGCGGAGGAATGAGACTTTGTTAAAAAGAAAGATGACGCTTTATATATTTTTTCGGAGGAATGAGACTTTGGTCAAAATGAAAGATAACGCTTTATTATATTTGCGGAGGAGTGAGACCTTGCTAAAATGAAAGATAACGCTGTATTTGTTTGCGGAAGAATAAGACTTTGTCAAAATGAAAGATAATGCTTTATTATATTTGCGGATAAATGAGACTTTGTTTAAAATGAAAGATAACGCTTTACTCTATTTGCGGAGGAATGAGACTTTGCTTAAAATCAAAGTTAGGCTTTATTATATTTGCGGAGGAATGAGACTTTGCTAAAATGAAAGCTAACGCTTTACTTTTTTTGCGGAGGAATGAAACTTTGCTTGAAATGAAAGATAACGCTGTATATATTTGCGGAGGAATGAGACTTTGTTAAACACGAAAGATAACGCTTTATTATATTTGCACGGGAATGAGACTTTGCTAAAATGAAAGATAACGCTTTATTTTATTTGCGGAGGAATGAGACTTTGTTGAAAAGAAAGAAGACGCTTTGTTTATTTCCGGAGGAATGATACTTTGCTTAAAATGAAAGTTAACGCTTTATATATTTGCAGAACAATGAGACTTGGCTAAAATGAAAGATAACGCTTTATTATATTTGCGGAGGAATGAGACTTTGTTAAAAAGAAAGATGACGCTTTATATATTTGCGGAGGAATGAGACTTTGGTCAAAATGAAAGATAACGCTTTATTATATTCGCGGAGGAATGGGACTTTGTTAAAAAGAAAGATGACGCTTTTTTAATATATATTTGCGGAGGAATGAGACTTTGGTCAAAATGAAAGATAACGCTTTATTATATTTGCGGAGGAATGAGACTTTGTTAAAATGAAAGATAACGCTTTATATATTTGCGGAAGAATGAGACTTTGCAAAAATGAAAGATAACGCTTTATTATATTTGCGGAGGAATGAGACCTTGCTAAAATGAAAGATAACGCTGTATTTGTTTGCGGAAGAAAAAGACTTTGCTCAACATGAAAGATAATGCTTTATTATATTTGCGGACGAATGAGACTTTGTTTAAAATGAAAGATAACGCTTTACTCTATTTGCGGAGGAATGAGACTTTGCTTAAAATCAAGTTAGGCTTTATTATATTTGCGGAGAAATGAGACTTTGCTAGAATGAAAGATAACGCTTTACTTTTTTTGCGGAGGAATGAAACTTTGCTTGAAATGAAAGATAACGCTGTATATATTTGCGGAGGAATGAGACTTTGTTAAACATGAAAGATAACGCTGTATTATATTTGCACAGGAATGAGACTTTCCTAAAATGAAAGATAACGCTTTATTTTATTTGCGGAGGAATGAGACTTTGTTAAAAAGAAAGAAAACGCTTTATTCCCGGAGGAATGATACTTTGCTTAAAATGAAAGTTAACGCTTTATATATTTGCGGAACAATGAGACTTTGCTAAAATGAAAGATAACGCTTTATTATATTTGCGGAGGAATGAGACTTTGTTAAAATGAAAGATAACGCTTTATATATTTGCGGAAGAATGAGACTTTGCAAAAATGAAAGATAACGCTTTATTATATTTGCGGAGGAATGAGACCTTGCTAAAATGAAAGATAACGCTGTATTTGTTTGCGGAACAATAAGACTTTGCTCAACATGAAAGATAATGTTTTATTATATTTGCGGACGAATGAGACTTTGTTTAAAATGAAAGATAACGCTTTACTCTATTTGCGGAGGAATGAGACTTTGCTAGAATGAAAGATAACGCTTTACTTTTTTTGCGGAGGAATGAAACTTTGCTTAAAATGAAAGATAACGCTGTATATATTTGCGGAGGAATGAGACTTTGTTAAACATGAAAGATAACGCTGTATTATATTTGCACAGGAATGAGACTTTGCTAAAATGAAAGATAACGCTTTATTTTATTTGCGGAGGAATGAGACTTTGTTAAAAAGAAAGAAAACGCTTTATTCCCGGAGGAATGATACTTTGCTTAAAATGAAAGTTAACGCTTTATATATTTGCGGAACAATGAGACTTTGCTAAAATGAAAGATAACGCTTTATTATATTTGCGGAGGAATGAGACTTTGTTTAAAATGAAAGATAACGCTTTACTCTATTTGCGGAGGAATGAGACTTTGCTTAAAATCAAAGTTAGGCTTTATTATATTTGCGGAGGAATGAGACTTTGCTAAAATGAAAGATAACGCTTTACTTTTTTTGCGGAGGAATGAAACTTTGCTTGAAATGAAAGATAACGCTGTATATATTTGCGGAGGAATGAGACTTTGTTAAACACGAAAGATAACGCTTTATTATATTTGCACAGGAATGAGACTTTGCTAAAATGAAAGATAACGCTTTATTTTATTTGCGGAGGAATGAGACTTTGTTAAAAAGAAAGAAGACGCTTTATTTATTTCCGGAGGAATGAGACTTTGCTTAAAATGAAAGTGAACGCTTTATATATATATTTGCGGAACAATGAGACTTTGCTAAAATGAAAGATAACGCTTTATCATATTTACGGAGGAATGAGACTTTGTTAAAAAGAAAGATGACGCCTTATATATTTGCGGAGGAATGAGACTTTGGTCAAAATGAAAGATAACGCTTTATTATATTTGCGGAGGAATGAGACTTTGTTAACAAGAAAGATGACGCTTTATATATTTGAGGAAGAATAAGACTTTGCTAAAATGAAAGATAACGCTTTATATATTTGCTGAAGAATGAGACTTTGTTAAAAAGAAAGATGACGCTTTATATATTTGCGGAAGAATGAGACTTTGCAAAAATGAAAGATAACGCTTTATTATATTTGCGAAGGGATGAGACTTTGGTCAAAATGAAAGATAACGCTGTATTATATTTGCGGAGGAATGAGACGAATACATGTATTCTTATCCCTCATGTCTGATGGGTAAGAAACGAACTCCCGACTATCGTTTTGACCACTCAACGAAACTAAATAGTACAGGGATTCATGTCTGACGGGCGAAAAACGGACCCCCGACCATCGTTTTGACCCTCATACGGAACTAAAATGTAGAGGGATTCATGTCTGACGGGTGAAAAACGAACCCCCGATCATCGTTTTGACCATTATACAGAAATAAATAGTAGAGGGATTCATGTCTGATGGGTAAGAAAGGAACCCCCGACCATCGTTTTGACATTATACGAAACTAAATAGTAGAAGGATTCATGTCTGATGGGTAAGAAACGAACCCCGACCATCGTTTTGACCATAAGACGGAACTAAAATGTAAAGGGATTCATGTCTGACGGGTGAAAAACGAACCCCCGATCATCGTTTTGACCATTATACAGAAATAAATAGTAGCGGTATTCATGTCTGACGGGTGAAAAACGAACTCCCAACCATCGTTTTGACCCTTATACGGAACTAAATAGTAGAGGGATTCATGTCTGATGGGTAAGAAACGAACCCCCGACCATCGTTTTGACCATTATACGGAACTAAATAGTAGAGGGATTCATGTCTCATGGGTAAGAAACGAACCCCCGACCATCGTTTTGACCATTATACGGAACTAGACAGCAGCGGGATTCATATCTGACGGATGAGAAACGACCCCCCCCCCCCCACCCCCGATAACGCTTTAAAATTTTGTGGAGGAATGAGACAAATACATGTATCCTTATCCCCTCTGGTCCCTTTGGCATTTATCGTTCATTTGAACAAAGTTTCATTCCTCAGTAAAATTACTAAAGCATTGCTCATGTTCACAAAGTCTCATTCTAGCAATACCCTTGCAGATATTGAGGCCGGTGATGAGCTGTGATGTTCTTAACGTTCACACTCGTAGTGCTCCGTGATTTGATGACATGTACACACACACACACACACATATGTACCCGCGGTATACACACACATATGTACCCGCGATGTACACACACATATGTACCCGCGATATACACACACGCCTCTTCGAGTATTGGCCATAGCTTCCTGGATATATTAAAAGTTATCGGCGGCAGTTTTTATATTTTGCATTTTCTTTTAGTGGGTAGACTTTCTTTTATACTTTAACCTTTTAATGGCCCTTACGTCACAATGGCAATCTATCGCTAGTCCTTGAAAAGCAGCAAGCATCGCGCACTCGACCGAAGCATGCGCGCACTCGGCGCAAGCAGCTGAATACCACGCGCTCTAAGTTGATACATTTCTCGGTAGGTACCGGGATTTTTGCGGGAAGATATCCCGGTATCCTGACAGAATACCGGGAATATTTTGTATACCCGCTAAATTTCCTGTGAGGCCTGCACTTTTCCCGGTAAAAATACCGCTAGATTTGGTTTCATTTCCCGGTAAAAATACCGCTAGATTTGGTTTCATTTCCCGGTAAAAATCTCGCAAACGGTTAGCGGGTACCCGTTACCGCTAGCTCTGGAACATATTGTCTGTATTGTATGAAATCATACAACTATGCTAAGATTGCACACTACTACATGTACGTATGTACTGTAGGCCAATTTAAAGTGACAAAATGATGTTCCCCCCACAAGATCATATTATAAATGCTGTGTGGGGAAGCACTTGTTATTCCGAAGGTTCGTTATTCTGAAAGTTACGCGACAAATGCTCGGATTAACGAACCCTTTTTCGTTTTCGGACTAATGAGCATAGAGGTATAGGCAATATTCGTGTTTCAGAATTACGAACCTTCAGAATAACGAACCTTCAGAATAAACGAACCTTCGGAATATCGAACTGTGACCACTGTATGTAAGAAAATGGACTTACAAGGTAGTTCAGTCTTTCAAACTACATGGGGTATAAGCAAGTACATTGCTGTATGCAAGAGTGTACAGTACTAAATACTACACGCACTGCAGGCCAATATAGATTTACCAGCGACACAATTTATTAAAATCAGATGCTGTACGCACTATGAGATCATATTATAAATCGTGAAAGAAAATCAACTTAAAGGCCCCTTGATCTTTCCTTTAAATGCATCAGGTACATGTACTAAATGTACTTACTAAATGTACTTGCTGTATGGGTTCATGAGCTTCCTGTTCTACATACATGTAGGAATAGAATGCTAGTACATAACATACTACATGATCTAATTCAAGAGTGGAACAAATTTAGTCATGTTCGAAAGCAAGCATTGGACTCCATATTATGCAGTGCATTGTATTCCAGTGTTTTCCGGTCAATTATGTCCTGGAAATGTTAATTGTAAATGAACGAAATGATCATGATAAGATTGAAGAGAGTCCATGTATAATAAACATGCAGTGTGTGCATTTGCTTCATACACAGTACGTACATGTACATGTAACTCCAAAGAAAAAACAACTGATTGATAAACAAGATGTTGTGAGTGGTACAGAGAAGTAGGGTAAAGTGAATGAACAACAAACATGTTGTGTATCAGGGTTAAAATTGATGTTTTTATGGGGGCTATTTTTCAAGCAATGTTATGAAACTCAGACACTGAATGTGCTTTTGCATTATATCATTAGAGATTATTTTAAATTTTTTGCAAGGGCTGCTTTTTTTAAAATTTACATGGGCTCTCTTTTGCGGGTGCTTAATCACTCTTTACTGCAGTATACATGTTTGTATGAACAAACAAACTTGTACACATTGTACAGCATACAGTACATGCCTTGCATACAGTGTGATCGCATGACTGTCACGGGGCATTGTGGTAATTTATGTGTACAATTCAACTCTACACACCACTTGGCTGTCTGTTGTTCTCTATGGAAGATTGCCATAGCCCTTTAACAGCCCATTTGCCATTCATGTCATGAGTGCGTGCTCTGCTGGCCAGGCACAGCTCTCTGAGATCATCGCTACGTGCCTGCGCATCAAACCAGCACGCTCCCTCTTTGTTTGCCCCTGGGTGTACAGTAGGCTGGCGGGGAGGTCTTCCTTACAATGGCTCAGGCAGCTCTGTATGGAGCAGGTTGGATTGAGCAATCGGCAGGAGGAGGAGGAGGAGGGGGGGGGGGGGGGGGAGGGGGGACTTCACTCCAGTCATGTACATGTACATGTAGTAAAGACAGGGTCTTCCTTATGATGGCTGAGGCAGCTCAGTATGGAGCAGGTTGGATTGAGCAATGGGAAGGAGGAGGAGGAGGAGGAAGAAGAGGAGGGGTACTTCACACCAGTCATGTAGTCAAGACAGGGAAGGTCTTTTCCTTACAATGGCTCAGTCGGCTCAGGCTGGAGCATGTTGCTGTGAGGAATGGGCAGGTGGTGGAGAGGATCACACCAGTCATGGTGTCCAGACTTTACACCCATACCGTGGCATTGCCATTAGGAGATACTAGTACAGTAGAGGATTGAATGAAAAATTTCCTCAAAGCGAATCCACACTGTCAGTCATAGTCAAAACTTGGACCACAAGGATATATGTGTAGTACACGTGGGTACATTATGTAGAGTGGAATAGAAAGGAGTCAGAAGTTAGGAGGGGAACTCCACACCAGTCAAGTAGTCAACATTTAAGAGCCCTACGCTGGGATTACTAGCAGAAACTTACAGGTGTATAAGGTAGAATAGACTTGAGGGTGCATCCACACCAATGGTGTCATCAGAACATCAGAGCCTTGATGGGAGCCTTGGGGTTGATCAATTTTAGTACAATTTAGAGATGTGAAAAGAACCATGAAAAGGGAGCATACTGTACTCACTTGTCAGAATTTGAGATCAAAATTCTAATGCTATTAACCCTTTTTGTGCCAGATAAACAATTCCTCTGTGAAAAAACATGTACATGTACAGATGAATCTACACAAAGCATTAGTGTTGCTCTATAGAAGAAGCACCATATTAAATTGCAATGTTGATGTAAATATACATCATTGAAACTACAATGTGAGGTGTCACGACCTTGGAGGCTTGGAAGGATTTGTAAAGTGAGTATTGTGCTGGACAGATACTGATTCGCATGAATAATGACTTGCATACTTTAGAAGAGGACTTTGCTCAAAGAAGCAAACATGTACATAAATGTACTGTCTATGGATGAGAAAAGGGGAGGCCTAGCTGCTACAACAGCTGTTCAAATCAAATCTCAAATCAAAATCTACTCACACAAGTGTGATAAACAGTATACCCTGTAGTAGACCAGATGAACGCAACCAAGGGGTAGGCATAAATCATGCTTCATTTGACTTTTTCAAAACTTGACATCTATACATTTGCAGTGTATATTATTTCTGTATAAATTTATGAATGAGATCTGATGCAGAATTCACTATGACAACAAAAGCCACACACTTTTATTTGATCTACACTACAGCTCTTGCCTCTATAAGTATTACACATTTGTACATACACTGTATGTACATGTATACTATTATATGATATTTCTGAACAAAGAAAATGTGTGCATACATGTGCGTGTGTCATTTGGGGGGGGGGGGCAATTTCTTTTTGTACACAATGCTTATAGTCATACACATGAAGCTACACTGCCAAAAGCCCTAACCTGCATTGGCATGTACCATAATAGGCATTGTTCTTCATTACAGTTGTGCAGATTTCTGTAATTAAAAATCCCTTAGTGTTGGTACAGTATTAGCATTGTCTGGGAGCTGTGGGAGTGATTTTCCTCCATGATCTATGACGTAATTTAACCCTCTAAGTGCTATAAATGCATGGTACATGTAGCTTGGTATTGAGAGGTTTAAACCAATCCACTTCTGCGGTATTTCTGCTTAAAATGATGTGAATCCAAGTGTATTAGGTTGTCTTTCCCTTGAAAGGAAAAGTCAATCTGTAGGTAACCACTTGACTGTAATGAGTACTCACTCAACTCAAGACTCATCTCAATGCCCACACCTGTTCTAGACCGGCATTAGATCACTAATCACTTATCGGCCAACGAGGGAAGCAAACAACCTGCCCATCACCACAAAGTCTATTAGCGCTGGGTTTAATGACTCATAATTCTCTACATGTCCTCCTTCTTAATAGGCTTAGCTAGCCGTGTGTAAAGTAGACATGTTCATTGACTGAGGCTCCTTGATCCGTGTACAGTACATGTGTGACAGCTCAGCTCTGGGGTAGTGTGTACTTGTCAAACATACAGAGACTGTACTATACTGCACGAATATCAGCTTTGTGAAAATCATACTTCTAGTGTAGGATACAGTGTGTACATGCAGGATTGGAGGGGGGAAATGCACATAATTTATGTCCTGTACATTGCAATT
The DNA here is from genome assembly GCA_963669155.1 of Arbacia lixula. Classification (NCBI taxonomy): domain Eukaryota; kingdom Metazoa; phylum Echinodermata; class Echinoidea; order Arbacioida; family Arbaciidae; genus Arbacia; species Arbacia lixula. Next base: position 29,507,132 of record OZ022578.1, read on the forward strand.
AAGCCATACAGTATGTACATTAGATGTACAACCAAAGTTTGTATGTCTTTTGCAATTCTCCCTATCGCATATAGCTCTCCGAATCTGAACGTGTGTGGCGCTCTAATTTTTTTACCTTTAATTCTTGGGATATGAACTTCCGGTCCACGAACATTCGGCAATCCCGTATACAATAAGGGACCAGGGTATCCAACTAATTTTATGAATATTAACCCTAAACCTAACCCTGACCTTAACACTAACCCTAAACCTTATTCTAAACCTAACCCTGACCCTAACCACAACCCTACACAAAATTTTCACTGCTTAATTCATTAAAAAAAAGTGATTTCTTGGTCACTTTCTGCCGACAACCAACTCTTACCGGAAGTATACGTCCCAAGAGCAATCGATCAGATATCGGTATCGTGAGGTGATATCACTTGATATCGGCTATATGCGATAGGGAGAATTAAATGGAGACAAATCTTGAATATAAGAGAGTGTAGTAAGTTCGTAGTGCCCAGCAGGTTAAGTAAATATGAAATGAATGCTGTGAAGTAAGCAGAAAATAAGTTATTTGTCGGGTCAGAAGCTTTTTGAATGGTTGCTTTGTACTGCAGAAACAAAAGGCTGACTTGAAGAGTGAATTAAATGAATATAAAGTCCTCTTTGATGATGTTGAGCAGCCAGAAGTCACTCTATCATGCAATCTTGCAGGTTTTCCTTGAAAGGTAGAGCAGTGGTTTTACACGTTTCGAGTGAGAAACATTATCACTCAAGGCCAGAGAGAGGTTTGCTCACCCAACATTTGCTAATGGTCTATGGTCGCGCACTCTTAATGAGAGTCATTGCTATGATCACCACCAAGACGTGCTCTGCCCACATACATACAACCAGTACCGGTAGTCTTAACAACATGCTCATGTGACATTACACTTCTGTACTCTAATTGTATTGCATGCACACAAAGTCCTTCTTAAGGCATTGCCTTGAAGAAGTGCATGTATGTGCTGCGCTTCACACACGCCGATTCTACAGAACTGATGTTGATTGTACTATTAAGACCCATTTTTATAAACAAAATACAGTGTATTGTAAACACATTCCAGTTTCTAATACTATTTAGAAATTAGTAAAATGTCGGTAACATCGCTTGGTTACATTCTTTCAGGATATTTCACTCACTTATGGGGTGAAGCACGGAAAAGAAAAAGTGAAAAGTGTTTTTAGTTTTATTTTTTGGTGTTAAAACCCCAAAACATTCCAAGCTGTTGTTTTTTCTATATTCGTACCTTTTGAAATTCTAACAGAAGCCTTTTTGTGTAAATGTACAAATGGGAAAAATTCATCCAGTTTATTGACTACTACTACTAAGCGGACGCATCCAAGATTGAGTTCACAATGCAACGCCCTGTTTATTGAGGTTTTATTGTGTTCCCTCCCCCTCCCTGCAAGGGTCATCCACGAGTCATCTATATGTACTTAAAGACAGCCAGTCCCTTTTTCAGATTACCACAAAACCATCGAAACATTAGCAAAACATATAGAGAAGTGTTAGCAAGCTCTATATTCACAATTTGAAACTGATACGTAGTGTAAAATTCAAATAATGCACGTAAACAACGTCTGATTAATAGTCTCTACCTCAGGCTCTTAGCAGTTTGTGTTGAAATATCTGCTTTATTGATTAATCCGTTTATTAAATTATGAAACGCATTATGAAAAAAATTATTCTATGGAAGGAATCATCTCTAAAGTTTGGTAGTTACTCATGAAATTAGGATTTCACACACGCATAATAACCACATAGATCCTGTAACAAAGACTAATACTTTTTTCGTAGTACGAAAAAAGTCGGTTTGAAATTTAACGGCTGAAATTTTTTACATATACAGAAAGCTTCAACATGCTATATTCTTAGGAATGGTCTTGAATCATACTTTCTTCAATTTACGATCGTGATAGACGATTTCAAATTTGAAGCTTGCAAAAGGGACGGACAATCTTTAATATACATCCTACATTATATGGGTCATTTTTGTTTTGAAAATGTTCTGAAAATGGTGCCAATTCATGTGCATTATCATGTTATTTTATTCCTATATTGTTATTGTTTGTTAATGTAAGAATTATGAAAAAAATGACCATTATGGCTCAAAAGAGGAGTGAATAACAGCTATTACTTGTAGAAATCATGACTGCAACTCTATGTCAAACCTGTTCCTGGGTAAAAGGCATATCAGTGGTAAGACTTGAAATGTGTACATGTCAAGTGTCTGCTATTTTTGAAAAACTAAATGTTGTCTATTTCCATTTCTCCCTTTCCTGTCTGTGCAGGAGTGACGATGGAGAAGATGACGATTCTTCTTCAGCAAAGCTCTCGAGGTAAGGATGGCATGTTGTACACTGTTTTACATGTAGCTTAACTCTGTGAGCACCAAGGCATGAATGAACCATAGACTTATAACACACTGAATATGTTTTTTGGAATGAGAGTGTTAAGTCAAATGTAAAGTGCAGTAGTGTTGAGAGAGTGGGAGTCATCAGCATATCACGGCCATGTTGCATATAGGTTTTCAATTATTGTAACTAACCATCAATGGTAACTACCATGGCAACAGCCAATGAGCTGTCATTATTGCACCTGTTCTGCCATTATGACTGTTCCCATTCATCACATGAATGTAAGAGCATATGATATTTGCAAATCTACCAACAGATGGCGCGATAGTGTGGCGCATCAGTATGTTAGGCATGCTGTGATATGCAAATCAAAAGATAGACTTCTTTCTGATGGCTCTCGGCAATTACAGACACCCTTTAATCATAGCTTAAGCATGTCAAAACTTGGACCCGTTGCATAAAACTTACCATGAATGGTAACTCTGCCATCAATGGTAACTACCATGGTAACATCGCTCAACAGCCAATCGAGTTCAGGGTTTCTGTTTAAGTTGCTATTGGAAGTAAACTTACAATCAGTGGTAAGTTTTATACAACAGGGCCCTGTTCAGGGTTCTCTTCACATACACCTTGTAGATATCTACAATTTGTTCAGTGTGATACCAATTGATTGCTCTGTTATGTCATTGTTTGTGTACACTACCGGTATGCATGCCCCTCCCCCCCCCCCCCCTCACCCCACCCCATATTTCCACCACCCGCGTGATAGATACGAGGAAGAAGTGGAGACAGAGGTTTAGCATATTTGCAGTTGGGTATTTCCATAAATTGGGTGCTAATTTGCGTCATTTTTTATCTCCCTTTAGGTGAGGAACGTAGAGCTATGAAGGCTGTATATGCTAGCTTAGAATACCAGTATGACATATACTCTGCATAACCGAAAATCTCTCGTGAAGGGGACATATAATATGATATGAGGAATGGCTCCGTAACACTTAACATAATATAAAAGTATAATTTGAGTAAAGTCTGGCAAATGTGGGATGGACACAGAACCCAATTCAAACTGTAGTCACCTCAGGTCTAGCTCAAGGAAAACAATGAAGAACAGGGATGATTTTTTTTGTTTAAAATAGTATGTGTTTTTTATGACATTGCTTTGGTAGTAAGATATTTACTATAAACTGTAATGCAGTGAGGAACAAAATCAGAAGCGAAAGGATAGAAAACTGCTTCAATCTTGATTTTTTTTTTCATCTTGACTGTTAGGGCGGAAGAAGACAAGCCGGACAAGGATAAATTTGCTCGGTAAGAGGAAATTATCTTTTACGGATGAAGGTATTGGGGCTCTTTCCTTTCATATTTTTCTTACTTTTTGTTAATACAGGTAATTACACACCTACACATCTTAAGGAAGTGGGGTCTTCCCTGTTTTTCTTGTCTTGCCCATCCTATCAACTTCTGTTTCCTTGCTAATCTTGGAGAGCGTTTTATAAATTAAAAAGAATATTGCCAAAAGTATACCAATATGAATTATACAGTAATTTAAATACACTTGTGATTTTGTGTATTATATAATATCTTGCCAGATTTTGCCAAATTTTCTTTTGAAAGCTCAACATAGTTATATTCCATGTCATGTGCATGCTTTGATTGACTTCTCAGAGCATGGCATGAGAATCTGTGTTGTTATCAGTGTTCACCCAATACTCTGCCTTTCTTCATGTGTGCACATAGCTGTAGGAAGATATAGTTGGCATCAAGTTGTTTTTTATAATACAATGATTGATTTACATTTATTCTAGAGATAAACAAGCAATAACTGAAAATAGCTACAGCTTTCCTTTAATGTACAGTAACCTGGGCCGAGTTGCAAAACAACATTCCATTTATAGACACTCTGTCATCAGTGGTTACTACCATGATCCCATTGCTAAACAGCAAATCAAATTCAAGGTTTCTCTAGAAGTTGCCATTGGTTACACAGTTACCATCAATGGTACATTTTATGGAACAGGGCCTTGGACAGTGGACTCACAGACTAGCCTTTGCTCCTCTTATCTATAGCTGTTTCAGGCAAGTGGAGAGCCTAGATTCAGACTGCTATACTGCTGCAACCCACAACTAAGTCTAGACACAAAGACTAATTCCTTCTCTCTTCCCTCACAAGAGACAAGAAATGGAGTGCATGCTTAGTCTATGTGTCTAGACATTGTGACTGCAGTATTGGCAGACATGCCAACCAGTACGATTTTGTCGTATTTAGTACGATTTTTAGAACTGAATACGACAGTACGATTTTCCTTTAAAAAATATGATTTTCCAAAAAAAAAAAAAAAAAAAAAGATTTTTTTTTTTTTTTTTTTTTAAATCTTATTTTGTGTGTGTGCCATATTCAATGGCGAAATGCCCATTCTGTTTTGTAAAGTATCCTACCAGCATCTCACATTAGCAATTTGGGGATGTTCATTGGTTCATCGAGCACACCAGTCATGACAAAATCATGCATATTCAACCAATGCTCCATAAAAAATGCCCGATGTAGGAACTGTAAGAGACATTGATCCGTTTTTTTTTTTTAATACATTTTTTGTTGGATTAAAGAATACAGTTTTTGAACTCCAGAAGTTGGCAGGTCTGGTTTAGGTGACTTCGCTGATCTTTATTCTAAGATCCAAATAGATGCTCTCATACTATTGTGATAGCATGTGTTGCCACTTATACATTTGCTTTACAGCAACGATGTCCCATTATTGGTAATACTGTAATCGGTATGGGATGAAAAGAGTGAAGATCAGATGAAAGAGCAAACATTTCACTTTCCCATTGTTACCAGTAAAACATTTTTCTAACATTTTCCTGGCTTGGGGCCAACAGGCCACTGGTCATGTTGAGTTTTCGTGAAAATCTGATTTTTCACTCAAAAATACGATTTTTGAGGATATTCAGTCTGATTTTTTGTGTCAAAGAGGTTGGCATCTCTGTATTGGTATGATAATTAAACCTGCACTCTCCAGCTTCGAACCTACACTAGGATATGGAAATAGGAATGGTGTATGGGCAAGTTTAAGCCTGTGGCCTAGACTGGCTTCAAAGCTCTTGCACATTTCTAATACAGTCTCGTACTCGTAAGACTACTCCCTTTATTGTTTTCTTGCCTTAGTCCATATATGCTTGGGTGAGCTTGAGAAGAAAGGGTGGTTAGTCTACTTCTGTCAGACCCCTTTATTGATTAGTTTGGGTTAGCTAACCAGCCTGAAAGCTAGGCTATATGTGGCATAGATCATTCGCGGCTGGCAGAAAGGTTTGACTTGATTGGACGTTTGTTTTTGTGCAGGGAGAATCACAGTGAAATTGAGAGGCGGCGGAGGAACAAGATGACTGCTTACATCACCGAGCTGTCGGACATGGTCCCTTCCTGTAGCGCCCTCGCTCGTAAACCTGACAAACTCACCATCCTGCGTATGGCTGTCTCACACATGAAGTCACTTAGAGGTAATCCAGACTTTTCAAGCAGTGTTTCGGTATGAAGTCATTATCGTTACTCACACAAAGAGGCACAATGCAAAATCAATTAAAAACTGCCTCAAACATTGAAACAATATACAATGCACTTGAGAAGTAATTTTACTGGTACTCTCTATCTCCATAGTGATAAGATGGATTAATCAATCTGTTAGAAAAATGAGAAAGGGGGAAAAGAAGACTTTGCACGGATTTGAAAAAATGAATTAATAAAAAAAGATGCTTAAGTAAAGCAGAGAGAGATATTATTGTACATAGTATGTGTTTCATGTGTGTACATATTGCGGGCTTCTTTTTTACATCAAAAGCAGATATTTCTTTACTGTAGAAAAAGACACCTTAACATGAACTTGGTAGCCATCTAATTGATTATTCAATCAATCAATCAATTAGTCTATCAAATCTGGTTGAAATGAATCATATTCTCAATCGAACTAACTGAACATATTTTTTCAAAGAAATTCAGGTGCTTCCTATATGTGACTCATCATACACGGACCATTGACTCAAGTGACTGTCCATACTCTCATCGTATTCTGTAGTCAAATGAACAAGTTTTGTACATTCTCTATAGTATGAGCAAAGAAGTCTTGTTGTCCTTCTTCTTTTCCCTTCATTTTTCTTTCTTTCTGTTTCTCTCTCTTTTGTCTTTCAGGGACTGGAAACACAAGTACAGAGGGGACATACAAACCTTCCTTTCTCACGGACCAGGAGCTGAAGCATCTCATACTAGAGGTAAAAAGAGATAGAGAGATGGATGGATAGACAGATAGATAGATGGAGGGTAGATGGTTGGTAGGATGGATGGATGGATGGATGGATGGATGGGGACACAGATTGAAAGATAGAAGGGACAGACAAACCTTCCTTTCTCACGGACCAGTAGTTGAAGCATCTCATACTAGAGGTAAATAGAGATAGAGAGATGGATGGATGGATAGACAGATAGATAGATGGAGGGTAGATGGTTAGATGGATGGATGGATGGATGGATGGATGGATGGATGGATGGGGACACAGATTGAAAGATAGAGGAGACATACAAACCTTCCTTTCTCACGGACCAGGAGCTGAAGCATCTCATACTAGAGGTAAAAAGAGATAGAGAGATGGATGGATGGAAAGACAGATAGATAGATGGAGGGTAGATGGATGGATGGATGGATGGATGGATGGATGGGGACACAGATTGAAAGAAAGAGGGGACATACAAACCTTCCTTTCTCTCAGACCAATAGTTGAAGCATCTCATATCGGAGGTAAATGGAGATAGAGAGATAGATGGATGAGTGGGTGTATGGATGATGAGATGGAGGGAGGGATAGATGGATGGATGGATGGATGGATGGAGGGATGGATGGATGGATGGATGGATGGATGGATGGAGGGATGGATGGATGGATGGATGGAGGGATGGATGGATGGATGGATGGATGGATGGAGGGATGGATGGATGGATGGATGGATGGATGGATGAACAAATGGATGGATGGATGGAAGGATGGATGGATGGATGAATAGATGGATGGATGGATGGATGGATGGATGGATGAATAAATGTTCATAAATAGATGGATACCTAGATTGACAAGTAGATGCATGTGGATAGATCACATAAAATAAACTTTAAAAAAGTATAATGAAAATATTGTTTTTTTTTAAACATTCCGCGTGTAAGGAATATTACGTTCTCCATTCTATAATGAATGTAAAACAATGCTTTGCTCTTTGTGCAATGATCATTATTTGACAGTATGTCTTCCTTTTAACCAAACCACAGATCAGTTTGTTTGTTTTTAATGGCTGCAATGAGAACAGCTTCTAGTTAATAGTACATGTACGTGTACTAGGTCAGAGATAACGTCATTGATCTTTAATCACAAGCTTCCATGAACACTTCTCACCATCATACATAGCTTGCTCAGCCGATTCTTGAGCTCATGGTGTGGCTTCCTCATGAAACTTTGGCTTCAGTAAAGACAATACTTGATTGTTTCTATGGTATCATTCCTGGACGACTGTCCTTTGCTTCTTGTGTGCATACTTTCTAGGTTTTCCTTAAGGTCATTTCACTCTGTTGTGGTCTTAACCTCAATTTCAGAAACACGCAGTAGTTTAAATCTCTTCTATATATATGTTTTGGGATGAAAAATATGGCTTGAGGGGTATTAACTGGTATGTTGAAGAGATGCTTGAATTTGAAATTGCTTCTTTTCTTGATATAAATTATTTTTTTCGTACATTTCCCTTTATTTGGTAGTGAAATCCTCATGACATGACCTATCTCCTTAAAAAAAATAGGTTGAAAATGCAATGAAGTCCATAATAAAATCACATAACATGATTTATGTGGAAAGAAACTCCAGTGCTAATCAAACATATCTGATATTTTATCATTTGACCTTTAACCTGTATACTTTAAAACTTGACCCTTGACCCAGGCTGCAGATGGCTTCCTGTTTGTGACATCGTGTGATAGTGGGAGGATCATCTACGTCTCAGACTCCATCACACCTGTCCTCAACCAGCCTCAGGTATGTTGTCAAGCTGGGGAAATCCCCCACATAGAGATAGGTTCACACGCACCTTAACACTGCCATTCACCACAGTGTGAATACTATAGGACTGTTTACACGGTTGTATCTGTTAAAATGAAATAAAGATTACATATGCACTTTAAGTATTCTGTTTTGTGAATATGATCATTATTAAAGCATATAAAACTGGTAACTTGTGAATGTCACTAAATTCCTTAAAGTTAGTTCAAAGAAGTAGCAGCTCTTGTTGAAATCTTCAAATTATACCAAGCATGTATTTAATCAATTTAAGCACTGAAATAAAGCGTTGGGCCATAGGTCACTGGTTTCTTGTCTGGTATAAGAATTTTGTCGCTTGATTTGAGCGAACGGTGCGTGCTCTTCAGTAGTGTGATGTATTAGTTGGAACTTTCACGCATCTCTCCCTATGCGTATAGAATGACTGGATTGGGGTGTCCATCTATGACCTGGTTCACACGGACGATGCTGAGAAGGTCAGAGAGCAGCTCTCCACCTCAGAGCCACACAACAGTGGACGCATCCTCGACCTCAAGAGTGAGTAGCTTTCACTAGGGTCATATTACACTCATAAACACTGGTATTCTTGGTTTTAATGGGCTCAATTTACACCCATTAACACTGGAAATCTCAGTTTTGATTGGCTCAATTTATGCCCATCGACACTGGTATTTTCAGTTTCAGTGGGCCCAATTTGCACCCTTTAACACTGTTATTTTTTGGTTCTAATTGGTTTAATTTACACCCATTAGCAATGGTATTCTCGGTTTCAACGGGTTCATTTTACACTCAATAATACTAATAAAATCACTAATACGATCATTCAAAACTCAGTTTCAACAGGCTTGGTGCACATCCATTGACATTGGTTAACCAAATAAAAAAATATCATCAAGACTTGGTTGAAATGGGCTCATTTGACAACCAAAACACTGGCAATGAAATAAACAATCATTCAAACTTAGTTTCAATGGGCTCATTTTCCACTCATTTACCTGCACTTGTCTGCAATCAGATGTCAGCACTGGGAAGGAAATCTCAGACTTAACTTTGGTTCTCTATTGGAGGATTAGTTCTCATGCTTTATATATTAAATGCTCAGGTTGTGAATGATTTATTTCACTTTATAATCAATTTGCATGGAATGTTGCAATGTATGTAAATGTTTCTGCTCTTTGTTTCTTGTTTTTTAGCTGGCACAGTGAAGAAAGAAGGCCACCAATGTAAGTACAATGACAATAATCTACTTCATGACAATTGAAATCAATTTCAACTTAATGCAACCAAGGAAAATAGTGAAGAATACATACAAAGTAAAATAATATTGCATATAATCAGATAATAAGGATATGTCATGGTGCGGTGTGTGCTTGTATTTTAGATTGATTGATTAGGTATTGCAGCCAAGAAATATTTCTCTTTTTACTCTTGTTTTATAATACTTACTAAGTGCGATCAAATGATATTAACCCTAATCATGTACATCTATATGCTAGAAATACAAACATTGAAACAACAAGAAAACAATTTTGTGATGGCATCAGACAATTTCGCCTGGCATGCTGCTCCAGAATATTGACCTGTGACCTCAAGTTTGTGATCGATTGTTTATTTTTGTCATTGCCTGACTGACCATCACTCTCTCTTTGTCCATCCTGTCCAGCGTCCATGAGGTTCTGCATGGGATCCCGGCGAGGCTTCATCTGCCGTATGAAGTACGGCAATGCTCAGATCGACCCCATGACGATGAGCCGTTTCTGCCATCTAAGGAACCGCAGCAGTCTGGGCTCACCCAAGGATGGAGAGCAGTACGCTGTGGTCCACTGCACAGGCTACGTCAAGAACTGGCCTCCCTCGGCAGGTAGGTACTAGGGATGGGTGGGGGGGACAGGGGAAGGGATGCCCCCTTTCTTAGAATGAAGTGGTAGTGCCATCTAAGGAACCGCAGCAGTCTGGGCTCACCCAAGGATGGGGAGCAGTATGCTGTGGTCCACTGCACAGGCTACGTAAAGAACTGGCCTCCCTCGGCAGGTAGGTACTAGGGATGGACTAGTTTGGGATGGGTGGGGGGACAGGGGAAGGGATGCCCCCTTTCCTAGAATGAAGTGGTAGTGCCATCTAAGGAACAGCAGCAGTCTGGGCTCACCCAAGGATGGGGAGCAGTACGCTGTGGTCCACTGCTCAGGCTATGTGAAAAAAAAACTGGCCTCCCTCGGCAGGTACGTGCCAGGGAAGGGGTCATTGTGGAGGGAGAGGGGGATGGATGCCCCCTTCAAGAGGTTTTATGCTGCCTGCTTTGTTTTCTTCAGGGTGCATGCAGGGTGCATGTAAATTTAAACTTCTGTCTTGTTGCCATTGGTCCTTCTACATCTCCTCCTCCTATCTGCTACACTCTATGAGCAATGTATAATAAGTGTCTCATTCCAACCTGTGCTTCCCTCTAGCCATGGTGCCTGTATTGGAGCAGCAGGAAGCAGACGCTGAGGGTCAGAGCACCAATCACTACTGTCTGGTGGCCATCGGCCGCCTCCAGGTGACCAGCACGCCTAACTGTGCAGACCTGGGAGGGGCCAGTACGCCTAATGAGTTCATCTCCAGACACAGCATCGACGGCAAGTTCACCTTCGTCGATCAAAGGTAACAATGTGATTCACACTTTGTAACAGGATGATGATTGTGATTGCTTGTATAAGATGATGGTAATGGTGGTGGTGTTGGTGAAGATGATGGTAATGGTGGTGGTGATGGTGATGATGATGATGCTGATAATGATGATAGTGGTGATGATAATCATGATAATGATGGTTCTGGCTACCATTTAAACAGGATTAATGGCAAAAACTATTGTACTTAAATGACAGAAATCACACAAACAAAAGCAATTATACTAATGAAATGCGGACACTGCAAAGACTTAATTTCCTAAGGTTGTTCCCCCTAGCTGCCTTGAAGGGAAAAGGGATTTGATATAATAATGACCCATTGTCTTCCCCTGCCAATGATAAATTAACCATGTTGTGTTTGCCTGACCTTGCAGGGTGACGGGTGTGCTTGGCTACCAGCCTCAGGAGCTCCTGGGTAAATCCAGCTTTGAGTTCTACCATCCCGAAGACCAGAGCCATCTCAAGGACAGCTTCGAACAAGGTAAACAAAATTTTTATATTTTCTGAAAACTTACTCCCCATTCTCATCCCCTCTGTGCTTTCCTGTTTGGTTTATTCATTTATATTTTGTGACTGCATGAATTACGCTTAAAAGTGATATTCATAGAAAATCCAAAAAATATGAAGATATTCATCTACAGAAAGCTTATAAGCCATACAATGAGCTCGGATGACATTCAAACAATATATCACTTTCCAAAAAGCGAAATCAGGGTGAAAACAATCACCGTATTCTCGGGGACAAATTTGCCCTACTGTCATCCGAAACGGCCTTTAGGTCTGACGTAAGAAAAGGGAGGTGTTATTGTGCATCACTCATGCCAATCCGCAGCTTCTTTTACGCCAGAAGCATCATGCATTGTTAATGAAACTGTGATGGCAGTTGCTAGTGGATTAACAGGTGTGATACACAATGGTCATTGTGAAGCATATCCCGGCTGTGATGTACACACAACGCCACTTTCTTTTAGGCGATTTCGTTGGTCAGGAAGAGAGTCAATTTAGTGAAATTTGACTTTCATTACACACAAAACTGAACACTGTCCTTGCATGTTAGCTGCATGAATTGCTTTAATCACTCATTCAATTATAAAATAAACTATATTTATTTGATTTTATTTCCTATAAGTATCACCTTTAAGGCACATAAAATGATAACAATTATATGACCAGTGTTTCTGCCAGTGGGCTGATATATCCTTGTTACTTCATTGGCATGATTTTGTTTTCATTGCAAAGGAGCAATAGGATGTTCTAACCCATGAAACGGCTACCTGCAAAAATAAGATCAACATTGACCTACAATATGACCTCCTTACGCTCTTCCTATGTCAAAGCAGGCATTATCACCCCATATATGCTCCTTCTCTTCCTATGTCAAAGCAGACATTATGACCCCATATGCTCCTTCTCTTCCTATGTCAAAGCAGACATTATCACCCTATATATGCTCCTTCTCTTCCTATGTCAAAGCAGGCATTATCACCCCTTATATGCTCCTTCTCTTCCTATGTCAAAGCAGACATTATGACCCCATATGCTCCTTCTCTTCCTATGTCAAAGCAGGCATTATCACCCCTTATATGCTCCTTCTCTTCCTGTGTCAAAGCAGGCATTATCACCCTATATATGCTCCTTCTCTTCCTATGTCAAAACAGGCATTATCACCCCTTTTATGCTCCTTCTCTTCCTATGTCAAAGCAGGCATTATCACCCCTTATATGCTCCATCTCTTCCTATGTCAAAGCAGGCATTATCACCCCTTATATGCTCCTTCTCTTCCTATGTCAAAGCAGGCATTATCACCCCTTATATGCTCCTTCTCTTCCTATGTCAAAGCAGGCATTATCACCCCTTATATGCTCCTTCTCTTCCTATGTCAAAGCAGGCATTAACACCCCATATATGCTCCTTCTCTTCCTATGTCAAAGCAGGCATTATCACCCCTTATATGCTCCTTCTCTTCCTATGTCAAAGCAGGCATTATCACCCCTTATATGCTCCTTCTCTTCCTATGTCAAAGCAGGCATTATCACCCCTTATATGCTCCTTCTCTTCCTATGTCAAAGCAGGCATTAACACCCCATATATGCTCCTTCTCTTCCTATGTCAAAGCAGGCATTAACTCCCCATATATGCTCCTTCTCTTCCTATGTCAAAGCAGGCATTATCACCCCATATGCTCCTTCTCTTCCTATGTCAAAGCAGGCATTATCACCCCTTATATGCTCCTTCTCTTCCTATGTCAAAGCAGGCATTATCACCCCATATATGCTCCTTAACAATTGCAAGGGGGAGTTAAAGACAGGTGTCCCTTTAATAGGTCAATTTTTTTGGGGTATGTACAAACCACTGAGAATGGAGGAAAAAAATATCAAATAACTTCCCTCGCGATCAAAGAAATGGAAACTGACGTTAAGCGAAATAAAAGCGATTGCTTGATTTGTGGAAGTTTTTGGCTGGTCATCCAAAACCTATAGCCTAGAGACCAGGGATCGCTGTGCGCTATGGTCCACACCACAGTACATGCGTTCAATGGGAGCAATGCCAGCTGCCTGCCGCATTGTGCACTAACAGGGACAATACGGTTGCGATTGTAGACAATGATTTGTCAAATTTCAAACATAAACAAATATGGTTTTTCACTTTTCGTGAAAAAGGTTGTGAAACTATGACCGTGAGATTTCATACACGTTATTTTGTTGGTATACATCTGATTCCTGCCGAGTTTCACAACTTTTGCAAATGGAACACCCTATCTTTAATGATCATTGTACTTAATATGTTCCTTGAGGGATTGTTCATATCACTGTTTGACCTACTTTGTTGACACAGCGGTGAAGCTGAAGGGGCAGATGCTGTCCCTGATGTATCGCTTCCAGTCCAAGAGCAGAGACTGGGTTTGGCTGAGGACCAGCTGCTTTAGCTTCCAGAATCCTTACACAGATGAGGTGGAGTACATCGTCTGTACCAATACAGCCATCAAGTAAGGCCTTGACCTGTCTCTTCCTCTCTCTCTTCTTATTACATTTATTATCTCTTGTAACTCTTTCTCTCTAAATCTCTCATGTCTCTTTGTCTCTATCCCTGTCTCTGTCACCAGCTCACTCCCCTCTTCCCACCCTTCCTCCAGTCCTCACCTCTGCTCTTTCTTTCTATCTTGACTGCTCTGGCTGGCTGTCTCTCTTAATTTCTTTCCCTCTTCTCTCTACTCCTCTCTCTCCCTCTCTATGTTTTTCTCTTGTTCTCTGTCTGTCTATCACTCTGTCTCTTTGTCTGTTTTCCTATCTCTCTGCCTGTCTGTCTCTCCTGGTTTACAAATGTTATTGATGTTGGAAAGATTGTACTTACATGTGTTTCCTTTCTCTTTCTTTACCTAGATGTTTCTTAAGGGGAAATAATGTTGATATGGAAAAGACCTCTGATCTGTTCTGTGTTGGTCCCTCCCTGTTTAATGTTTCTGGGCCCCGTTGCACAGAATTTACCATTAATGGTAACTCTGCCATCAATGGTAACTACTATTGTAACATCACTTTAAAGCCAATCAAATTTGAGGTTTCCATAGAAGTTGCCATTGATAGCAAAGCTACCATCAATGGTAAGTTTTATGCAACAGGGCCCTACTTTGCTGTGTGAAGGTTGCTACCTGTTCTAGTTCTTGAAGCACTCTAATCAGTGACATGTGTCTGTCTCCCCAGGAACATGCAGCAGCCTCACGCTGGTCAGGAGATGGATGGCACTATCAGCACTAAGCTCAAGGCTCCTGGTGAGCCTGTACCTACTATGACAGCCTACGATGCCTACCCCACCCCAGCCACCGCTGGTACAGACTCCCTGACAGACCGCCATGCTGCACAGACAGATAAGGCCGGCACCAGCTCCAAGGCGGACTCATCGTCGGCGTCGTCTAGCCTCGGGGCGGGGCTCCGGATGGCGCAGGACCCCGCCTCAACTGCAGCGGGCGGGATCTACAGCGGGGCGGCAGCCATGTTAGCTCAGCAGCAGCAAAGCATCATGGGAGGACAGGCAGACAAGTCTGGACGTGTCGCTGGGTCGTCAGGATTCTCGTCTGGGTACCACCAGCTGAGAGGGGCCCAGGGCTATGGGCGTGGCGGAGTGGGTGAGGACAGCAGTGGAGGTGGAGGGGGCGGGGCAAAGAGCTCCCTGGGCGTGGCAGGGAGCGGAGGGGTGATAGAGGGACAAGCTGGATGGTCAACACCGCAGTACTCAACACAAATGAAGGTAAGTCTGATTAACTGATATTTTGGGCACTCACCATCATATATTTCATGTTGTATGTCTCACATAGTATTTGTGTTGGATTAAGGTCATTTGTATTATTCGATGATGTGAGGAGACTTCTTTTTTTAAAGCGATAGAGCAACATGTATGCCAGTAAATCAAGAAATGTGAAACATCATATTCGATGGTTAGATGTCAAGTTTGAAAATTTTGCTAGCATTTATTCCGGTATGAATATTCATAAGAAAATTACCAATATTGAATTCTACAAACACTGCCTATCCAGGTCATGTCAAATCTCAAAAGCAATGTATTTTGACGTCTCAAAAATGGTATGAGAACAATGGAAAAGATTTTCAGTGGTTGGGGGTATAGGATAGAGTAATATTTTCGGCTGCTACCAACCTTTAGTAACTTTACTGGGGCAAGCTTTTTTCTATCTCTGTAGATTTTTTTTTCAGCTGATTGATGACATTGCACGTGGGAGCACATAAAAAAATGAGTACTTCTGGTACTTCTAAACACCCTATATATCCCTATCATTGTGTGTGTGTGTGTTTGTCAGCAGGGTTCCCAGAGCTCTCTACCAGTGAGCAGTCAGTCAGCAGTGTCCTTCACTCCTCAGGCTACTGGTAGCATGACCTCCTCACCTACTCCCTCCTACACCCAGCTGCAATCAGGGGCCACCAGGGGATTCACCTATCAGCAGGAGAAAACATTACCAGGTAAGCCAATAACCTGCTGGTCACATGATCATAATCACGGCTCTGTCTTATAAAGAGTTGTGATTTAAACTGAATCCATAGCAAATCCAATCTCTGATGTGCAGACTTACTATTGATGTCAATCATAATTCTGTACGGTCTTAGAATTGCTATCAGTTGCAAGTACTTGCAAGAAAGAGCCGAGATGTCTGAACCATGTGCTATTGTTTATGATTGATTCATACAATCAATGTAAATTCCCATAAAACAAGCAATGATTTCTTAGTTTTATATATTTTCATTCCACATCATGAGGGTCTTTACGGAATCATTTTTGGAGCATGCACATAATGGTTGCAGAGCCTTGGCTATCTGGGGCTAACAGCATAAGCTATCTGCATACTTACTTGGATCACAATAAGAAGTTCTGCTTGTTAGAATGTGCAGTCCTTGATTTCTTTTGTTTCCCGTTTATGCGTCTTGATACCTTTTGATACACACAAACCTCATTTTAATGTTGAATGGGCTGAAAACAGTGTATCCAAGGCCCCAACCCCAACCTCATTTCCCACCCCCATTTCCATCCCCCATCCCAATGGGTCAAATTATCTCTACCCATATTTGGGCAGAATAAGGATTTCAGTAGGGGAGCAATGTGATTTGTTTCTAGGGAATGAGCTGATCATACATATGGATGTATCAAACCAATCCAAACCATCCGTTATGTTGCCTAGGTTCCCAGGCCAGTCAAATGGCGTATGGTGGGCGTGGCGGAGACTCCTCCTCCATGGCACGGAGAGACCACAACATGTGGCAGCAACAGCAGCAGCAGCAGCAGCAAGCCCAGCAGTGGCAGCAACAGCAGCAGGGAGCAGGACCAGCCCCACCCACCTCAGACAACCCTAGCGGTGGGGCAGGGGCAGCCCAGGGGGGCCCAGGGGGTGGGGGGCAGGAGGAGTTCCCTACAGACATCTACCGCATGCTGGAGGGCCAGCAGGGTGGGGCGGGATACCCCGTCTCACAGCAGGTGGAGGAGTTCCAGGACATCCCTATGTTCCCTGCCTTCTCAGAGTAGCAGGCAGGAGCCTGCCCTGAAAGACTGGTGTGGGACTGCAGTGTCTGACCCTGCACTGAAAGACTCATGTGGGACTGTAGTATCAAAAATGGTACAGTGTTGTTTGCCCTAATGCAGTAAGACTGTGTCTGGGACTGTAGTTTCTTTACTACACAGGAAGGCAGTATAGACGCTGTGGTGTTGTGCTCACATAGGAAGAATACATATGGGACTACGAAGTAATAATTCCTGTGTGACAGTGGATCTTCTTTGATATGGTCAGGAATGAATCCCTTTTGTCGTCATCTTTGGAGTGACAGAAGACCAGTCCAACCTCTACATGTGAGTGAGACATGAAATCTGCAGCACACTTCAATATTTTCTGTACATACTCTTTTTGTATCAACAAAATGCTTCTGAATGGAAACAACTCATTGCTCTCTGTACATTTGTACATTTAACTATGTGAAGTGGAGAGTGAGATGAACCATAGATTGACAGAATAAAGGGCATAGTGTTAAAATGAAGACCTACGGCCCAACTACAGTAATGGCTACTGCAGAGGACAACCCAATCAGTTGTTCGACTCTGCGACTAGCTGAATCGCAGGACCGGTCATTGGATTTGAGCAAGAAAGAAACATCTGATGTCCAGTTGCAGGCCCTTACGACTACAGAATCGTGGCAAAATTGTGTCTCCTGTGGTCTCCTTAAACACTGCAGTGGCCTGTAGGCTAGAATGCCCAATAGTCTCAGAGTTTAAATACCAGATTTCTAGCACGGTAACGTTATTATTGTTATTGTAAAAACTAGTTTTGCATTTCAATTTACAACTATTTAGACTTCAATTTTCGATTGTTAACATTTGATACTGTAGATCATATACTCTTCATAAAATGCAGTGTGTATGTCTAGATATATATTTTACCCTGTGTGGACATTTATACGCTCCATCTTTGCACAAAGTGTTTCTCTCTTTTTTTTAAATACAAAATGTGTGAAACTGGGTGTATATTCATTTATCCTGTTTTTTATGTTTGGTCCACATAATTTGTAAAACATCCATCTGCATTAGCAATCATGTATTCTGCTTTCCAGGAATTATAATGTAATATAAGATTATAATTGGACACATCACATAATGAAGTAAAAATCAAGTTTGTTTTAATTGAGCATATTTCAGATGTACATTGCAGTGGTTCTTTAGTTTATCAAGTTAAGTTCTTAGGGGAAATGATAGTAATCATGCCATATGTTGAGAATTTGTTCTAAATGATTCTTTTTGATACAATGTCTGTATGATTCTTTCCTTTCTTGCCATGAACCCTCTTATTCCCATAGGTGCATGAAACACATGTAATAAGTCCATGGGCTTTCCCTGGCTTGGGTTTGAGGGGGTTCAGTCTCCTCATGTTGTTCCTGTTCATTGAAACTCTTTTAAAAAGGTTAGATGAGCGCTGAGAGCAGTCTGATCTGAAATGTGAATGCACATGTATCTCTTGACAGTCTTCTTGTGGCTTTATTTTTAAATGGTAAGTGTGCATTTGTAAAACGGTTCATTTTTAGACCATTTTAAATAATGGTGTAACACTCTAACTGTCTGATTGGATCCTTGAACAATGTATGCCATCTGGCTTATTATTTTGTGATTTTTTGATTAATTTCTGTGATGTGCGTACAATATTTATATGTATAAATTGATTTTTCATTGGAGAAAAAGCATTGATGAACTGTGGTGTAATAAATTTCTTCAAGATAGAGCATTGCTAATGAACCATAATTGCATATATTTAATGTGAGTATATTAATTTGTAATTTTTGCCTTGTGTACAGCATATCCCCAAACTAATTTCATGGCCATGTTAACGTTTACTTGTAAACGATGCCAATAATTTTAACGTCAGTAGACTGTAAATGATAGAGAAATGTACTGCCTAAAATTTGACAAACATCTTAGGTCAAACTAAGATGACCTTTCATGTTTTGCTTTTGTTTTCTCAAAGAAAACTTCCTTCAAGCAAAACTCTGCATGCTCATGGAGGTGTGAATATAGCCTGGTATTGGCTTTGAAGTCTTTATGTACTGGTATATAGTGTGAGCTTAGACTCTTCACCATGGAGTGGTCTGTCTCTTCTGGAAATGAATTCCTTCGAAGGTGAAACTAAGAAGGACCAAGCTCCCTCTCAAGTGATCACATGTATGAAGCTTTCACTTTCATCTCTTAGTAACCCTCTCACTACCAAGCCGTGATATGTACATTGACTTACCATGCTCATACCTAGTCTTCAATGACAAAATGACAAATCACACAAAAAAGGATTAATCTATGTCAATGCAAACTTGTGTGTCATTTTTATGTTGTGGTATACTTGTAAAAAGGTCTTAGCTTCTGTCTGTTTTTGTTAATGTTTGATTTGACCACTAAGTGGGATAACTTTGTCTAATGGATACAATGTAAAGGATCAATGTTTTGTTCTTGTGTATAGACGTAGTATACATGTATATGAGTTAATATATGATGGTATTTGTTTTGTATGTTCTTGTTTTGTATTTTTTTCTCTGCTGCTCTGCATTCGATTTCCTGTGTTGAAAGTTTGAGAGGAAAGCCCAGCTTGTAGGGCTACATGTGTGATGTAGCCAGTAGGTAGAATCATGTGAAAGAGAGAAATTAGGTACGGAATTCCATCTGTGTAGAATGACGCTAGATTTGGATGAAACAGATACGCATGTACAGTACCTGTTCAAAATATTAACCCATAATATACCGGTACATGACATTGTTCTTACATGTAGGTGAGTATTTGTGTAATAGCTAATATCATTCTGTCCATCTATTAGGAATTTTAGGATATTATTTGTTTTTTTCTTCCTATGCATAACAGAATTATTTTTTAGGTTATGCAGAGGAGAATATCATGCAATACTAGAATCCTAAGATATGACATAAATCGTAATTCTTTGTGTAAAGGGACGCCAAAGAGGTTGCAAAATGGCCACATTGATTATGGAATCACCCAGTTAGACTCTTCCAGACCGGACTAGTCTCTAGCTTGGACTGTTGATGTTTAGAGCCAGGACCCTTGTTCTTAGGACCATGTTCTCTTGACACCACTTTGGCATTCTGCCTCCCAATGTTCTCAGGAAGGACAGTAAGGACGTGTTGCTGATTGCTTACGTCATGTTAGCACTTAAATGTTATTGCCATGGCGTAACGCCTGGTGAAAATTTATTGACTTTGTGCCACTGTTCTGCCATATACCTGTAGCACTGCTCAGTGACTGGGGGCGGCTGGATCACAAGCTCCCATCAATACTTGCTGGTAGGAAGTTATGCAGTGGAAGTGCACTGGCTCTTAACCCTTTCTGTACCCAGCCAGATGCTGGTCTATTGGGTTTATATATGTTAGTGGTGTCAGATTCAATGCTTGGTGCAAAAGGAGTTAACAAACAATGTTTGACAAATGGCTGTCCTCGCCTGGGTCAGTCTGGGAAATATATTGAGGTTTATGACTAGGCCGTGGGAGGAGAATTGAAGATAACACAGTAAAATAGGTTTTTTGTGTGGGTTGTAAGGTTTTTAAGATGCTTGATATTGATGCATAGTGTTCTGAAAAAATAGCATGAAATTTCAACCTTCATATTCAATGTCATATTTTGGGCTCATGCTTTTGATAGTGTTTTTTTTAAACTAGCCATATTGGTTTTGATTTTTAATTTGTCCCCCCCCCCCTACCTTAAAATGTTTTATTCTTATTTAAAAATAGAACTTGTGTTTAGAATAATCACATTTTACATTCATATTTAAGCTTAGTTTTTATTTTTTCATGGTCAGATAATCTGCCTGGATTCCCTTGTAAAAGGGAGAAGGCAAGGTCTGCCCTACTCTGACAAAAGGAAGCAAGTGACAAATCACTCAAATCTGGGTTATTGGTACTCTTAGATTGTACCCAGCATTCCCTACATACAGGCAATATATGGACAAGAAATTCATCTTGCTGCGAGTTATTCAATCTAACATGATGTGGTGTTGCACTGATGCCAATGCAAGTGACAGACACATTTTGCTCATTTACAAGAAAAGTATCTTTTGTTAGTTGCTTCCTTTTGTCAGATTAGGGCAGAGGCGTTGTCAACAATCTTGGCGTGGTCATAGATCATTGTGTGTTTGCAATCAGAACAAATCATCAAGGCTGAGAACAAGTCCCAAACATACATTTCAATGTTACCTGAACAATCAAAATGATTTTTATTGTGTAAAGTTTTTAATGAGAGTTGTAGGTAGAATGTGGAAGGAGAGGTATATTTTGTAGATGTCATCTTGAAATAGCCACTGTGAAGTATTGTGTCAATTATGTAAGTAAATTGATGTTTATTACTGCACAAATTAATGAGAAGACTGAATTGATTGACAGGATGATAATAGATGGAGGTATCTGTGCCCAGACCATAGAGATAGTATGGAGATTAAATGGTGCTGATGGTTCATTATTGCACTGAGGTGAAATGTTGTCAGTTGTTGAAAGTTACGTAGAGTTGAATGTGTGTGTGTGTGTGTGTGTGTGTGTCCGTTGGTGAGAGAGAGGGAGGGAGAGAGAGAAACATTTGATCAAGTAAGGGAGAACAGTGAATGTGTGTGTCTTTTGGTGGGAGAGAGAGAGAGAGGAAGGGAGATAAAGAGATTGAATGATTGGATGATAATAGATGGAAGTATCTGTACCCAGGATATAGACATTCTGTGGTATGGAGATTAAATGGTGCTGACGGTTCAATATTTCACTGTGGTGGAGTGTTGTCAGTCTTGGATAAAGCTGAATGTGTGTGTGTGAGTATGTGTTTGTGTGTGTGTTTGAGAGAGAAACGGAGAGAAAGAGACAGAAAAAGAGAGAGGGGAAAGGCAAGGGAGATTGAAATAAATGTACATGTATGTGTGTGAAATAGATTGAGAGACACAGGAAATAGATGATGAATTGTCCCTCGTGACTGTAAGGAAACTTAGTCCATATACATGGATGATGGGCCATCTGTCTTACAAGCTTTCCATCCCATATTGGCAGAGTCATAAATAAAATGCTTTGCCAGGTAAACCATTCAAATTTGCAACCCGTCACATCACCGTCATATTCATGATCACTCACCATATCAAAACCCAATCAACACTTTTAAATCACATTTCACTGCAATCACAGAATTACAAAAACCAGTTCCATAACAAGTACCGGACACTGATTTTCTACAGTATTCTACTAGATGTGGAAAATGTATTCATGTACCTTATGTTTTAATTTGCTCTTGATCTGATGAAAAGTTATACTGGTTTAGAGAAAGTGGCTGGAAAGATAATTGATGCCTCGAGATAACAGAATATTACAGAACCAGTCTTGTAGTTTTTTGTTTGACCATTCATATCACAGCTTATTCCAATGCTTACACAATCACATACACAGACATACAATCAAACTTCCATATATGGATACACAGACATACCTGTACAAACACATACATACATACATACATACATACATACATACATACACACACACATACACACATACATACATACATACATACATACACACACATACACACATACATACATACATACATACATACATACATACATACATATATATATGCAGACGCAGACACAAACACACATACCCATACACACATACACACATACACACTTGATCTCCTCTCTCACTAGACAGTTGTCCATCAGTCTGCAGACCTGTGTGGATATGCTCCCTTTGGCAGCCTGGGGGAAGCTCAAGTCACTTCACTCCATCTGTTCACATATAGTATGCATACATATGGAGAACTCTTGATTCCATCCTTTTCTTGCAAGCCAAGGGTTTCTTTCACTACACACCTCTGTCACACCTCACAGCCCTAGCCTCATCCCCCTTGGCTATAGGAGCCCCATATGGGTCTGGCATACAGATGGTTCTTCCATACCTGGGCCCTGTTGCATAAAACTTACCATTAAAAGGCAACTTTGCTACAAATGGCAATGTCTATGGAAGCCTTGAATTTCATTGGCTGTAAAAGTGATGTTACCATGGCAGAGTTACCATTAATGGTAAGTTTAATGCAACAGGGCCTTGGCCCCTGTCTTATAAAGATCTGCAATTGATCGCATCTTGAATTGCAATTGACATCAATCATAGCTCTGTATATTAGAGGTAGGGGGATTGGACTTGCAATCGATTTGGATCAATCGCAACTCTTCATACGACGGGGCCCCATGCTTTCATAACGCGAGACACCCCAATGCCTGGACAGAGAGCAGCGGTCTGAGATACCAGCACTGTCAGTTAAATGAAATTTTATTCATCTTTGAGTGAAGGGACAGCGCATGAGCTGCACTGCTGCTACGACTACACACTCTCATAGCTTGGACTTGTTACGTAAGCTCATACTAGCACCAAACTCAGTATGTCTTCATTCTTCCTGTTTTGTTCTTTTACAATTTTGTTCCAAAGATGGAATTAAAAATCACTTAAATATAGTGGGTCTTCCCATCATAACATTCCAGTTGTTAAAGAACAATATATTGCTCATGAAATCCCCGCTGATTTTTAGAAAACATTGATTTTTATCCCCGTAACAGGCCAAATAAAAGGGCCAAATATATATAAGCAGTCAAAAAATCGTTCAAGTTTTCTCTCGTACTCTACATTAGAAAGTTGCCAATATATGATGGATTTTAATAATATACATTGAGTTCAGAAGATCTAAAGAGTTGGCATGCCGCAAGCTTTTCTCTCTACGCATGCTCTGTTGTCATAACATTGCAAAGTAAGAGACTAATTTCGGCTTATAAGGAGCTGGGATGACTCTGTCGTTCCCCAACTTTGACTGAACATAGCGGTCCATTTTCTGACTTGATTGACTGCGTTATCTCATCTTTGATTCAAAGACTTCAGACCATCTTGCCAGACTGTGAGTGCCAGCTGTGTGGCTGTCTGCCTATAGAGGGCGTGCTATTCCATCTTGGTTTGTAAGATGTCAACTCCTTCTATCTTCATGAACTCTCCGTTTCTTCACAGTGCGTCTGAACGAGACATGTGCGAACAGGATGGTGGACATGAGTAAACTGATTTCAGACACGCTATGAAGCTTTCCGCACGGGAAGAAAGATAACGGGTGACCCAACAAGGAGAAAAGATTTTAAATCAACCCAGAGTAAAAATCTTGGCATCAATCACACGTATGAAGGAAATTTGTCGCAAGAGGGGAAGCCCTCTGACAAGGAGAGGAAGATGGGAGTGTTTAATGCTCTTTACAGATACCATATGTCATGGGGCTATGGTAGCCCTAGGAAGAGACAGACATACTGCAGCCAGTGAGAATAAACACAGCAGAGAAACGCTGAGAGATTTGAGTATGAAGCGCTCTGCTTTAATACACCATGCAACCCTCTACATAGTTCAATCTGTGTTTACCGAGTACCACGATTTTCAGAGGTGATTTCAAAACCGTTTCACAAACATTTCAAGAGAAATGCAAAATACACATGACAGGAACGCTATGTGGGTCATTCACAAATTAAAGAAAATGGACAAAGGTGTTTTTTTTTTTGTTGCTTTCATCTAATCATCTACAACAACGGGTCATCCTACAATAGCACTGATTTCTTTTTCATCACATAATTTGAGTAAATAATATTTCTTTTTACCAAACATTATACAAATGAAGTACCAGTCAATTAATGTCATTACAATGAAAAGGAAACAAATGCATATACTCACAAATAATTTTTTTGAACTATGATACAAGTCTAGATGATTAGAAAATGATGAAATACAAATGTTAACTCCAATAAGTATGTCATTTGCAGTTCTGTAAAACAAGTGTTATTTCTAGTGCATACCTTTGACAATACTAAAGCACGGCCAAGTACAGCTGTATCGTTATCACAAGGCTCTAGGTGTATAAAACATACATAGGGTTTCTCTCCACTGTTTCTATAGCACTCAGTGCTCTAATGCAGGCTTTAGCTAAAACAAATGATAATATATAATTATTAGATTAAATTAGCATTACTTTGTACATGATTTAACGTCATTTCTTCATTTTATGTCAAGAGTTTCATATCTGATCATATACACTACACCAACATATAAATGTTTTTAAATAGTTTTCCCTCTCCGCTATATCTATGTCACATACATGGCTATCCTACGTAGTATCCTGAAAGAGACCCATGAGTGTGTCTACAGACAGCTTCTAGCATGTTACCAATGGTCTATAGAACACAGAGCCTAAACATGGATCTACTGGTGCCAGGTCAGGCATACATAGAAAATCATGAGAAAACATTGAAGCAAAAAGAACAAAAGAAGAAAAAAATACACTCTCCCTTTTCTCATGCTCACACCCCACAATATTCCAAACAAAAAACAAAAAAAGTTTTGTCAAATAAGAATACTTTTAACAGAACTGAACAAATCTGCTCATGAAAGAAGACAAGATGAATATGTTTGTTGAGAGGACGAGTATTCTATCCTTGATCTGTCTGACCAGTGATATAGTGACTGGTCAGATTCTACAGCCGGTCATGAGCGCCTACCGGATTAGCAAACCATTGTTACATTGCCTGCCTTCATTCTCAATCAATCTCTCGGATTTTGCCGTTTACATCTCAATCATGTCACTATAAACACTTTTTCTGTAGAAAAAAGAACAATACTTTCCTTTTCATCTAACTAAAAACTTACAACTGAAATATACTTTGTACAAATTCTTTTATTTCTCTCTCTCTCCCTTATATCATAAAAAAAACAAGCTCCCTCTCTCCTAGGATTGTTATGGATGAACAGGATAGGTATGTTGGCGAACACTCTGCAGGTTTAGGGTATGGGGCAGACAGTAACCAGGGTTGAAAATGAAGGTTGCTATGGATACGAGATGCAAGCAAGAGGTTACATGGCGTTGTTTAGACATCCATGTTGAGTTCATGCAGGCACCGGTCCATTTCTTCACTCATTATTCTGCATTTTTCTTTCTCTTGAACCAACTCCTCTGCGATGGGTGGCCAAAGCAGTGTACAATGAGGGGTTTGACATGAACAGCACAGCAAACGACACATGGGGGAAAACCAGGACAAGAGAACATGGTTGACATGAACAGGAGGTGAGGAAAAACAAAGAGAACAAAGAAGAAATCAAACCAAATGGATATCGCAAGGGCAACAAAAATGCAAATATTAACTTTTAAAAAGCTACATAATTGTATTCATTTGTCTTATACTTTGAAGCCCATGTCGGACACAGAGACTGAAAAACAAATGCTGGTTGCCATGGATACTGTACATAAGTAAGAGGGCGTTGTCTAGATATCCATGTTGAGTTCTTGCAGGCAGCGGTCCATTTCCTCACTCATACATCTGCATTTCTCTTTCTCTTGGACCAACTCCTCTGCGATGAGCGGCCAAAGCAATGTAAAATGACATTCAGGGGTTTTACATGACCAGCACAGCAAACGGCGCGTGGAGGGGTAACCATGACAAAAAACATGAACAGAAGGTGAGAAAGAAAAAAGAGGAAAACTCATGAGTAATCAAACCAAATGGATATTGTTAGGGCAAACAAAAATGCAAATCTTGACTTTCAAAAAGCAAAACATTCATATTCGTTTGTCTTACACCCCAGGTCAGAGACTGAAAAATAAATGACGGTTGCCATGGATACGTGTACACAAGTAAGAGGGTGTTGTCTAGACCTCCATGTTGAGTTCTTGCAGGCAGCGCTCCATTTCGTCGTTCATACTTCTGCATTTCTCTTTCTCTTGGACCAACTCCTCTGCAACGGGTGGCCGAAGCAGGGTACAATGACATTCAGGGGTTTTACACGAACAGCAAAACGGCACATGGGTAACCAAGACAAATACACGTGAACAGAAGGTGAAAGAGAAAAAAGAGGAACATTCATAAGAAATCAAACCCAATGGATGTGTTTAGGGCAACAAAAATGAAAATCTTGACTTTTAAAAAGCTATGCATTCGTATGCATTTATCTTACACTTTAGGGCCCAGGTCAGACAGAGAATAAAAAATAAATGACGGTTGCCATGGATACATGTACACAAGAGGGTGTTGTCTAGACTTCCATGTTGAGTTCTTGGAGGCAGCGCTCCATTTCGTCATTCATCCCTCGGCATTTCTCTTTCTCTTGGACCAACTCCTCTGCAACGGTTGGTCGAACCGATATAGACAATCATATGATGGGATACACATAGACAGTGGGCCACAGAGAGACCGAGGTTTAAACAGATACAACATTAATCAGGGCGTGATGATGAGAGAGAGAGAGAAGATAAGAATCCATAAGACAAAGAATCTGGCATTGCACCAGATGGGAACAGTCAGGGTAAGAAAAAACATATATCCATTATAACAGCAGCTACAAAATGTTTCTGTTTGTCTTACAGCATAGCAAGCACAACATTTAACAAAGCGGGGAAGAGGAAAGATAAGATGATTACATACTGCACCATAAAAAGTTGTCACATCACAAATTGGATTTGCTGATATAATAGTCACACAGATCATTCTGTACACACTGTTGCTCTAGTGAGTGCACAGTTAAAACCAGATACCACGAGAGACTGATACATCACCTACATTATACTTACCATGATGGTACACATTATGTACAGGCCAATACAAAGTTCATATCAAGAGATGATGTAATACTTAAGAGTAAGCATGTTCAATAAGTGTCACATTTATTTATTTAACACATCCAGTTTATTTATAAACCTTACTTGCTACATAAATGTTTAAAGATAGGCATAGTTTTACAACTCTAGTGGCAAAACAGCTCATACTTGGAGAAATTTAAAATCATTCATGTTTAATCCAGAATAATTCAATAACTCGCAGCAAGTAAATATTTGTAAAATGTGCATCGGAAATATGTTAAAAGTACAATGAAATCAAAGCTTCTGAGACTTCATCCTATTTGAAACACACAGAGACCACAAGGCAAACACTAATTCAACCACACCAAAAACGATGAATTTTTGTAATGTATCTACAATTTTGTTTAAAAAGGGCATTTCCAGAATTGACACTAGCTGGAGCTTGGAATTAAATTTGACCCTGCAGAAAAGGGATGCTTGGAATGTGTGTCATTGCCCAATGGTCAATCGCCTTCTCTAAGTGGTCAAGCTTGATCCTGAATTCAATCAGTTCCAATCATCATTCATAAATGAATGCAAACATTTAATTCATATCATTTTCACATTCCTCCTACATTACACATTCAGAGGCATTTTTGTCCTATCATAATAGTAATAGTAATAAAATGAGAATAATGCTTTGAGATACTCAATCCCCAGACTTGACAATACAAACTTCAAAACTTGTCTTGGCATTGATATTCCTCCCACTATTCTCCCTACAATCAATGGTTCTTTGTATAAAGCCCGCCCTCACTCATCAACATGAGCTTAACACACGCAACTCATAGTAAAAGCCACTTTGGGAAGTTATCTCAAAAACAATAACAACCAAAAGAAGATTCCGCAGTGCAGGTCTACAGGTCCTTGAGCTCTGAGAAGCAGTTTTCTAATTCCTGTTGAACTTTGACATACTGTATTTTGGCGTTCTCCAGTTCACCTGTGGTGGAGAGAAAAGAAAGAGAGAGCAGTGGATTAGAGCCAAGCACACATGAGCGATAACAAAAATGCTTTATCCTTGATAAAAAAATATGTCCTTAAATTGCCATCATATTCAATGTCTGTTAGAGACATTGATAATTTATGAGCATTCTTTATCCTATATAGTATACTTGCATGTTTTTCTTATTCCTCCCAAGGAATCCAAGATTAGCATGATCTCCACAAGGCATTAGACAATCCCAATAATCCCACTCCCTGCAAAGCATACATGTACATTGGCCTACCATTCACTTATCCCAATCACATATTTGTTTTATAACACTCATTTTCTCAGCTCCTAATAATAAATGATGGCGGAGAAACATAACATTGAAATTATAGCAAATCATCCTTGTACAATAATATATGATAAACAGAAAGATTGTCAAATTTTCTTTTTGTTTAGCAAGGAATCTAAGCTGTGACTGTGATGTGAATGATTATACTGTTTTCTGTGAAAGACTCTGGAAAAGCATGGGTGATTTGTGAATTTTAAAAATATAACAGCAAGAAATTTCAAAATATGTTGCCTAAATGATTGAGCCTACAAAAGGAAATACTTTTCATACAAATCTACCACCAAGACTGCCAGAGCTCATATCAGAACTTTGATTTCTGGATCTAGAGTGAATATAGTACTTGATAAAATATAATTTTTGAAGACTTTTCTGAGCATTTCTTTACTGAAATCACACAAAGCAACACACGCATGCCAGACAAGACAGATATCACGATGATGTTTATAGAGGAGGTGTGGCCACAGGCAAGTGGTAGTCATAACGACACAAATGAAGAGAACAACTTCAACACATTTCACAAGTTCAAGAGCACCCAGGAGCACTCGCCTCAATATCTTTGTATTACCAGTGACCCATGTATGATATGAAGTGGATCAATAAGAACACTCTTTTTGAAGTAAGGACAAAACGAACGATGCTCTGAAGGGCACGGATCTGTCCGTACATTCTAAGCACTGTTGCCATGTATAGGTATATATTGAAACAGAAAATGTATGATCTCTCGCTACAAGCCTAGTGACATCTGGCTATGATTCACATTTGAATAGACAGTGAACATGACATTAATATTGATTGATAAACAATGAAGCTTTTATAAATGAAGACAACAGTTTCACTAACTCATTTCATGATATCTACGCTTACATGTACTTAAGCATCACCTCTAATTTTTAGGAATTGCAGTGCAAGATTTTTTCCAAACACGAACAATTCTTGGTGTGCACAAGAAGGTTTTTAGTGAATATACACTGTAACAAGTACCGTATCCTTTGGATAACATGGGAAGCCACAGATGTGAATGAGTGCTTTCATGAGTATGACATGTATTAACACATGTTATGTATCAACAGTGCAATAACAAATTTCAGTAATATGATGTGTAATCGCGTGTGGTTGCCTGTGCAAATCTGCTTCAACAATATGAATTATTGATACAGCCTACTTTAGTTCTTCCATTAATCACTCCATCCGTAATTTATCTTCATTATTATATTAAAGGTGAAGTTAATTGGGGTTTTTTCTCAACTGAACACCCTTCATCTATATTTGAAAAAGGACTGTATACCCCCCGCCCCACCAAGCATTGCAATGATCATTTACTCCTTTTTATATTGTATAGCGCACTAAAAGACAATGATGACAAATCATCACGCTAGATCTCAAATCAAAGAGAAACATGGAAGAAATATATGAAATGAAATAATACAAATCAATTGATGACAACAGTAATAGCAATGCATCACTGGTTGAGGTAACAATTAACAATAACATCATGACATCAGGTGCACACTGATCTGACAACAGGGCTGTGGTAAGATGGAAAGATGAACATTGAGGTATCTACGTTTCATATAGACTAAGCACAGGTTCAGAGGCGAGTGCTGACTTGAGGTACAAGAGGAAGTAAAATCATAAATGCACATTGAAATGTAACTTAAAGTAACAAAACCAACTAAAATGATCGGCCTTGGCCAAATAATGGTGCATTTTGGAAGCAGCCTGCATACAGCTTTTCAGATTGACAAGGCTGGCTAGTTTATTGTCACTTTAAACACTCATAAAGACGATGTACAAAAATACACATCAAGGCCCATATTCTACTGATGAAATCAATTGAGACAGGATTTAACCCAGCCATAAAATATCAACATAACCCTGCCCTAAATCTATCGAGAGTCTAATTCAATTTAGGTTTTTGATGTTGAATGCTAAACCAAGGTTAAACTACCCTTCTGCAAAGGGTGAGGTTTAACTTGATGTTAAATCTAACATTACTTTGAACTCAAATCAGGAGCATACTGGAGTTAGACTCAAATAAGAATTAGGAGCTTTACCTATCTTTAACTAGAGTTTAACCTCTCATTGCCATGGGCACATCAACTGTGTTATAAGTCAATGGTTCATTGATGACTTGGTACTGAGTGGATTAAGCCCATTTCAGACCGGGTGTCAGTTAATTTAATGAGCAGAATACGGGCCTTAACAATTCACAAGAGTTCATGACTGAAGGTGACAACATGGACTTTGGCTGAGAAGGGAAAAAAAAACATCTACAGAAGCAGGGTTTCATACAAAGAGTACCTGATCTCTCAGGGGAAAAAAAAAATCACAATTTGACAATGAAAGCAACTGATTGGCCGGTCAAGGAAGCAAATAAATAAAAGACTAAACAAAAAATACTGAATATTGAAAATGAGCAGGCATTTTTTTTCCACAACTAAATATAAAGGAGAGATTTTGCAGCTGAAGGTGGTTTGTTGGTTTTACCCAGCTCCAGGGAGGATTGGAGGATGATGGCCAGCTAAGTGACCGTCTAAATGGCCATGAGTTCTTGCTGGACGCGGTCCTGCTCCGCCATAACCTTGTTATATTTGGTCACCAACTCACACAGTTGTTCTGCAGAGATCATACAACAAGAGGTTAGTATCACCTCTGCTCTCAACTCAACTCCTCCGAGTACCAGAGGTGCATGAAATGTGTGATTAGTCAATGGGCTCTTCCTAGCTTGGTACTGAGAGTTGATTATACTCAAGCACTGAAAAGGTACTTTCTTACCAAGAATTTAATCTAGTTTATTTCATGATTTCTAGGAATTTGCTTCGGGAGGGTATTTATGGGAAAATTATAACAACAGGACAATTCTTCAGTCATGAGCTGTATATCACACACATACAGTTACACTTTATATTGATTCATTTCAGATTCAGAAAGAGATAAGAGTGAAACATAAGGGGACTAAGAGAGAAAAAGACAGACAGACAGACAGACAGGGACAGATGAATGGATAAAAAAAGAAGAGCGGAACAGAGACAGCAAGAGGGACGGAGAAAGGGAGACAGACAGAGTGATAAAACACATTACAACTATGTTCATGAGACTAAAAATGCAAAATAAGGCTTAAATTCATGAGAAAACAGCCTGCTCTTTTGTTAACTTTGGCATATCTGACATTAGTTTGTCACTTGTCTTTGAAAAAGCAATTCAGGACAAAGCCCTAGACATGTACATGTTTGCCTTTCCTGCTTTCTATTTTTCTTGAATCACGTACAATATAAAATTACCAATAATATTTGTTCAGACGAGGAAATTCAGGATTCAACATGATATACATTCCTTATCCAGAATCAAACAGGAAGAAATGAGATTTGGATGCTGAACAGACGCATTGACCATAGACCAGGAAGAACAACGGTTTGATATAACTAGAGATGCAACTTGATTTACTTGTAAGGGTACATTGAAAAGATACTTCTTTTCAAACAGTATCTATCTGTAATTGACTAATTGTATGATATATTATTTTGGATAACACATATCATTAGCACAATACTTCAGTAGACTTGACACATGTTACCACCTATTAATTTCATGACTATATCGGGTCCTAAAGCTTTGTGAATGACAGGTGAATGCATCTGCTCATTTTTCCTGGCTCCCATCCAATATCTTTAAAACATAACTGCATCTCAATAAATAAACACCCCTTATTACAATAAGTATAATATTAAAATTCCTATCACCTACAGAATGAATGGACAAACTTCCATTATGTAGATGAATAGAAGAAATAGTTGTACATGGAAGCACTGTCCAACCTACTATACACATTGTTGTGCATCGTGATGAAACATGACATGTGGGCCCCGTAACATAAAGGTTTGCGATCAATTGCAAATTTGAAAGACAAATTCTGATTGGTTACGGTTAATCTTTTGAACAAAAAGTGCAGGCAACAATGACGTTGATTGGCCATAGCCATTTTGCGTTTGATTGCAAACCTTTATGTTACGGAGCCCAGGATTCCCAATAATCTGCTTTTACCAGCAGTCCATATTACACGCACACTGCTTTGAGCAAAATGGCTGTTAGCATCTGATGTTCCTCCATAGATCACACTACAAACACTAATACAGTGGATCCTGGAACAAACTTGCCTCCTAAGTGCATTTTATTACTGTTTAATGCAGTCATTCATCCTATAAATGCATGATGCTGAGTGCATTAGACTGTAATCATCTGCAATTACACTGGGAAGTTGCTGTTTGTCTCCACTGTGCATCCAAAACAAGCTGACATCAAAGCAACACATAGTACAGGTGGGTAAAGAATGAATTAAGACAGACAGCAAATCAGAGCACACATATCAAAGTCTGAACACTACATTAGAGGAAAGAGTTACAGGATTCAACAAAGAGATAACTACATAGGATTTTATAGCTATTCCCACTTCTTTAAGTATGCATATTATGTGAGGGAATCTGTGGAGCGCAACAACCCACTTTCCTTTAAAAAGCAAAGGTTTGTGCTTTAAAATAGGAAGGTGCACTAAGAAATTGTTTCCACCCTTTCACTCCCATAGGTAATAAATTCTGCTGTAATTAGCATGGAACTTCCAATGCTTGGTACTGAGAGGGTCAGTAATACATTGACACTCCAAGGATTCATCTAATGTCTTCCTCCTTACTTTTATCCCAAGACGTCATTTGCTCATCTATTTTTGCACTCCATACGATCAAGAATACAAATCATGACAATAACAATGTTCATTTCACAGATATAAAAGAAGTCCAAAACTTGGGGAGTGGGAGTTCTTTATTCGAACCACAATGGTAAAAGAGGCATGCATATTTTGGTCCTAGTCCATTTTTCTTTGGGAGAGAGGTACATGTTGCTGGGAGGGGAGACACATACATGCTGACATGCTGTATGTAGTGAACTTCCTAACTAGTGGCTTTATAGTTTCCCACATCTCTAGGACAGGGCTCCATTCTAACATTTTCAAAGCAGTTCTGTACATCCTATTATTTTCCTTGTGTAGAGGACCCCTGATAAATTTTGCAAAGGTTAGGAGCCATGCCTTGCATTTAGCTTTGTGCAAGTATTTTAATCTGACATTTGGAAGTCACATTTAATTATTACCCTTTTTCACCAAGATGTTTTTATTTTATAAACTCAGAACCTTGAATTCCATTGTGTAACGTTTGCTTCAATAGCGTCTTTCCTCATTATCATTAAATATTGTCAGCACCAATGTTCAAACTTGCTGTAAAAACTGTTTCCTCATTTGTGAAGCTACTGTTCTGAACAAATGTAGTTTTTCAGGATATCCTGTCCCTGGATGTCAATGCTATAGCAACGTCCTGTACACCCTGGATCATGATCTATTCAAATCATTCAACTATAATAAACAGGAACCTGGATTAAATCATCACCTAACAAACTTTTGTGCAAACGCAAATCAGTAATGGTAGGTTTGTTTCTAGGAAAGGCTACAGGAATCTTGTCGCTACTCCATTCACTCAGCACTACGTCAAACCAACCAGGCAAGGCAAAGACAGACAGGAGAACACAAAGGAAGACATGCTGCTAGCCACACTGGGTCTTACCCTGACAGCAAGGCAACTTGGTTCCTGCTGACAAATCTTTCTTGAAAGCCGGCCATCTTCCTGCTCAGACTCGAACTAATAACACCGTCGCAATGCAGAGGACCTCGCATTATAGCGCAACATGTGGTGTGTATGCCAACTGCAGCTCTACACTGGTACTGTGACTGCACTCACAGCAATCAGGGAGATGTACCGAAGACAGACTGACTGACTAACTGACCGACGGACGAACGGACAATGGTCATGACAGTGCCATTGTGATGAATGTTGGATTGAGAAGATGCGCTGACTACCTCAGTGGATGAGGAGGGGGGTGTGGGGCTGAGGGTTTGGGGGTGTGAGCGTGCATATGCTGAACATCATGCCACAAAAGAGACAAGTTAACATCATTCGGCACAAACACCGCTAAGCCGTCCGACCAGGGAACACTATCAGCTTCACAAATATGAGGTCAAGCTCGATGGAGGAAGTTAATCCAATGAATTGCTATTGCAATATTTTATTTGAAACACAACCACTTCTGAAGACAAGAAGAGAAGAACACCACAAACAGACAAACACAGAACACCAGGCAGGCAGCATGAGCCTTTTCCATGCAATAATACAAGACAATCCACAACAAAGACAGAAAGAAAATCAATTTGATAGATCTATCCTCAATTTTTCAATTAAGTAATTTCAACTACTCACATAAATCATGTTTAATTATGAAATTCTTAAATTTTAAGATTTGTCACCATTGCCCATAAGGATAGTTCATACGAGATGAACTTTTCAATAGACATTTTCTACCAAAAGTAATCCAAGTTAAAACTATAAAAGAGACAGAGACACAAAGAAAAAGTTATTTCCTTGTTTTTTTTCAGGAAAAAGGATATACTGCAAATACACATGATGGCATTTATTGAACTTTTGAGTGTACAGTGTATATTTCCCCATAATCCCATTTATTTATTGAATGCACACTTATTTGATATGGCTTTTGTTTAGCCTCTCCCCCCCTGGGCCAGTCATTAGTATTCACTATTGCCCTCCAATCCTTGAGTGAAAGGTGAAAGGAAAGAATATTGATCAGAGACCTCAAATTACAAGGAGGTAGTTCACATGTACAATTCCCATTGAGTGTTCACAGTCAAGGCACACAACCATTAGTGAATGTATTAGTGGTGGATATGTGATGGTACACTTACATACTACTACTGGATTCCTTTTTTGTTCTACTTCCTACTTGTCATTTCCTACAGTCTACTGTCATGGTTAACAATGTCACACTTTATTTAAATAGTACATGCAGATTAGAGTCTACATGGCAAATCACTCAACTTTCCTTATAGCCATATGCAGCAGAAATATGTATTGATATGTTATCATATTGTCATTTTCTAAATAATTGCATGATTTTGTCATGTTGCACTTAAACATATTGTGAAAAATTGTAAAAGAAGTGAAAGAAATAAGTGAAAGAGATGAACAATAGAAGCTATTTGGGAGAACTTTTACAACCCATGAGAGGATCTTCTTAAAAGCGATTATCCGTCTTAATCGGTATATCTCGCTGTATATGTTTGCTGTCAGTTAAAATGAACTAATGAAAGACACATGATGGTCATGAAGAACCTGAAGTTCATGCAAGAAGATTGTCTGAACAACTAGCTCACTCTGATGCCTTCACAAACAGACCCCACACTTCTTCAACTCTTTATGCACCATTGAGGCATACTTGCACTGGTGAAACACACCATTCCCATAGGGCAGTATGGAGTCTTGCAGAAGAGTTAATAATATCTGAACTATCATTTAAGACAAATTAACTGGCCATAATTTGGTTTCTGTTCCCAACTGCAAGCATACCCTAGACATTCAAATGATAATTTTTCGTATTTATATAGGGTGCAGCTTTTCCTAGCAGAGACTAACTGTGTATGACTATGACTATGTAACCTCTAACCCTAAATCTTTCAAGGTTGTGCAGTTGGGAATTAACAGGTGCTTGGCCAAGTTATTTACTGCACCATTCTGTGTGTTAAACCACAAATCTGGTTACACGCCTACAAGGACAAATTTGGCTTTTGGTTAGCATGCGATGTTGTGTGCCAACATTATAAGTTGAGTCGCTCTCTTTAAGATCAACGAATACACTTTAGGGAAAGTGGCTAAAACAATTATCTAACTATAATTCTAATTCCATTAAATAATTATAAATACCATCATTTCTGTGTAGGGGTTATTGGTATAGACAGTCACATATTGCTGACAATTTGGATGCATGGTTTTTGATGGTATCATAGAAACCATGGACAAGATTCTATCATCTATTTATCAGTGAAATTGTCATCTTGATGAGTTTGTCATGCTTGTTAGTGCCAAACCAGATAAACACTACATGCTTCTCTGTTTTCAATCAGTTAATGATCAGGGAGAAAATGGGGGATTTTTCTTTCTTCTCAATCGTCCTACACGCTGTACGATCATAATCACTTTTCGGAAAGAAAGAGGTTTACAGTTACAGGTATATCCTTTCAATGTGAGACTCAACACAATTGATTAAGTTTCATACAAAATATTCACACCTTGATGTATCAGTGGTATCTGGTTTTGACACACATCAATGTATGAGCAACAGTGTGACTTATTACCCTGTCAAATAACAAGCTGTATCAGGCTTATTATCCACAATGTGACCTTGTAGAAAATTATAACATGGTATTAAACAGTGCAATTTCAAAAATTGTGGGACCACTTTAAATGCTGATTTTTAAGTAAGTGGTCCGATGAAAATTCTTCCATAGCTTATATAACACAGAATACTTCATACTTTAGACAAACGGTGTCAGACACACAAACATTGGCCATAGCACTAGGAAAGAAGATGTTTAGTTAAACAGAAGCCTGATGACTTTCATCGGTCCTGTCCACATCTAGAACAGCTTTCTGACATGGCGATTCATCCAAGGTGATTGTGGCACAGAGAAACTGCCATGAACTCTACTCATGTGTCAAATGAAGGCATATATTTATGCTGTATTATTTAGCAAAATGTCCACTGCAAGTAAACAGCATCCTTTCAAAGAAATTTGACATGATTTTCTTTTTAAAGCAAAATTTGTAAGCTTCACATCAATTTGATTTTTTTTTCTTCAAAATTTAATGAGCAGGTTACTGCAAATAAGCCCGAGTGGACCTAAAATACAGCAGTCGTGTTCGAATTTTCGGCCAGAAATATTTGAAGCAATAGGGGAAATTTGGAATTGAGGATCCATAGAGGAAAGACACAGCTGCACATACTAGGCAGACATTTGTCGGTGAAGCTGCTAGAAATAAGCATGTCACAAAACACAAACAACATAAAAAAACATAAGGAATGGCTTGGATCTGTTGGGAGATTTGGAAGAAAATAAAAATTCACACACACCTACTCCTCTCTGTAGAAACCTACCACGTCCAGGCGCCTGCAACACAGCCATGGGTATGTCAACCCACAGTATTTCCCATTACCTCCAGTAACCTCTGGAGAGGTTGTGACTTTCATTAAGGACAGGCACTAAGAGCGACAGCCTGACTTCACAGTTCACACCCACGGCAAACCCAATGTATGGGACCAGACACAATATCTGGGCTACACCAAAGGGTTATCATGGGGGTCGAGAGTGCTCTCATTCAGAGAGTCTGACTGGACAATAGAGAGTCTTAGATTGCCATGCAGTCATGATTGTGACATAGATGCGGTATCTGCATGTCCTATTGAAACATCCAGGTGGACGTGACACAATCATGTATGCATCGTAATGTTAGGACAGCTCCTTGTCACAGCAACGGTCATGGCAATGTAAAACTCCCTATAATCTCTCCATTGATATATTGAGAGACAGACAGACTGATGGATGTGCTGTCCCAGTAGCTTACCTTCCAGAGTGTCTACTTGATGCTGCAGAGACTTGACTTGGCCCTCAGCTCCCTCTGCACGGTTGCTAGCCTGCAAAGGGGTACAAAAACAAACACATTGTGTCAATCATATCTGTGCACAAATAGCTGTTTTGAAATGTTAGCGTCTTAATTCACTGTCAAAATATTTGTTAACCATTTTCAATAACCAATATAAGGTCATGAACTTTATCCATTGTTTGACCCTAATCTCTTCATGTGTTTTATCATACTGCTGTCAGATTATCTTTCAGTGGCCATACTGTAATGCTTCTAGCCTTAATTGAACTGAAGGGAATAACCTTGATCACAATGCTTTCAAGAACAACTCTCTTTGACATATATCAGTATTTATGGGACTAGGAAGAGTGAAGGTACTCAGCCTTCCTGGCATATATCTGTATGGGACTAAAGAGAGAAAGCATTCTGTATTTTCTAACAAATATCAGTATGTATGGGACAAAGAAAAGAGCTGTGTTCAAACCTCATCCAGGCTGTCCCTCTGGTGCTTGATTTGTGCCTCGTATTTCTCCTCACGCTCCGTTGACTCGCGGTCCTGAGCCTCCAGCGACTTGCAGTTATTCCTCAAGGTGGTGATCTCATCCGTCAGCTCGGCGACTTTGCTGTAGACAAAAAGAAATCAAAATCTTATTTTCTCTCAAACCAGGTAAGATGACATATCAATCAATACGCAGATGAACAAACGATTCACATGTGTTGTGTGGCTAGTAATTCTTCATTTTTCTTATTACTATTCCTGAAAGTTTATATTCCTCCTCCCTTGGAGTGTACAAATCACATACTGGTTCCTTCTGGCATAGAATAATCCTTAATCCTAGATGTATGAGGTTCCCATCTTATAAAGAGTTGTGGTTGATCTGAATCGCTCACAAGTCCACTCCCCTATCTGTAATGTACAGGGTGATGATTGTTATCAATCGCAGGACAAGTTGCAATCAATCACAATTCTTTATAAGACAAGGCCCAGGATTGCAATATTATAAAGTTTGAGTATTTTCCTGGTGTAATGTCCAGGATATTCAATATAAATCCAGCAATCTTTGTGGATTGTTGCATCCATTCTTCTGACAACCCACTCAGGAAGTATCTCCAATAGTGGGAAGGATGCTAGCCTTGTCAGAAGCTCTTATCACCATACACTGAATCCTTGACAGACTTCCCATCATTAGGGTACTGCCTCATCCACGTTTCACTCCCTTTGAACTTGAAGTGCTGATATCATTCTGACCTTAAGATTCAACCTTCCCCAAACTTCCTCTCTGTGGTTGGGTTAAACCTTCCACTTATCGCTGATAACCTTCTAATATAGGATGCACAATGTTGCAGAGTAACATTTAGATTATGGCATTTTCAGTGATATTGCATTATTGATTCTTGTGTCAGTTTTGGATAGCCATAAAAGGTATTTCATCTTCTGATTTTGCATTATCTGTCAAGGGAAACCACAACAGCAATAAGAGAGGGCTATAGATAAAATATTCTCACAGTGAGAATGCTGAGCCCTAGTTCACATTATTTCATGAGAGTTTACATATTGAGTTCTAGTTGGCAGTATTTCATGGGAATGGAATACACATTGATTTCTAGTTGGCAGTATTTCATGGGAATTTGATCCATATCGAGTACTAGTTGGCAGTATTTCATGAGAATTTGGTGGATTTTGAGCTGAAGTTGTGCAGTATTTTCTGAGAATCATGAGGATGTTGGTCAGTCTTACCTCTCCAGCTCTGTGTTCTTGGTCTCAGCGACCTCCAGCTGCTGCTCTGTCATCTGAAGCTTACGTTGGGACTGAATGGTGCATCATGGGAACAAGGACAACCAATGCAGTCTTAGACAAGCACATGAACAATTCATCAATTATTACATGCATATTGCTGACAAGAAGACTACACAAGGACTACATTCTACTGGTTTTACAATATGTCAAAATTCCATTCATCTTACTTAAATTTTAAAAATGTACATGTCTTACTTATGAGGCAGGCTATTCATATGAATATTGTAGTAAATAATTCAAGCTCAAAAATCAAGTACATGTACAAGACTTTGTGATTAATCTCAATATGGGAAGCCAGTTTAAATGCAAAGTCATTATTTTTTACTAGGAATCCATATATATTATCCATATTCAAATGTACTATAGTAGGTTAATGCAGCACTATGATATGACTCAGGACTAGAAAACAATAAAATGCAATTCTGGGTAATATTGTGATCAATTGTGTTAGTTAATTCTAAATATATTTCGAGCTGAATTTCAATATATGTTAACTTGAATTCCAGATAAGAAATAAACTGATACAATTTTTTTTTGCAAAACTAATGGTAAAATCCCTATTATGGCAACATACATAAGAATGAAACATGCAAGCAAATGGGAGTAAGAGCATAAGACAGACTGAGAAAAGAGATAGAGTAGAAAAAGAGGAGGCAGAGAGAGAGAGAGAGAGCAAGAGATAGTGACAAAGAGAGAGAGAGAGAGAGAGAGAGAGAGAGAGAAAAAACATACAAAGAAATAAAACATGTCTTATTGTAACAGTCAAATACACAGGATGTGCTACATTTCTTTTGGAAGAAACATGGAAATTCCATAAACCATACTCATTACATGAATAGGAAATGTGTAGAGAAGCAATGCCTGTCTTGCAGCGTTACCTGCAATCTACACTAATAGCATGATTTGTACGCATACCTCTGAGTGCAATCTGTCAAGTTCTTCTATTCTGGATGCATTTTCTTTCATTTGCTGCTCTAACTCAAGAATCTTTAGAGGTGAAACCACGAGCATGCACATCATCATCATGAGGGGTTGAGAGAAAATGGGTTGGACAAAACGGAGAGAAGACATGTTAGTCATTGGTCACATCATAGCATTAGCCACCTCTTAATTTGATCAGGTCATATAAGGACTATCCAAGTAGGATTCACACACATTCACTTTCATCTTTCAAGATGTTTATGGCTCCTACTCAAGATCTATGCCTTCCTGGTATCAGGAGGAGGATCGTGCACTTGAGATATAATGCAAAACAGAAACTACTGTCCTGAAATAAATCTTCCAATCGAATCAATCAATGTAACGTGAGTTGTGCATGAATTGTTCTTGAATCTTCCTTGTGACCTGGTCAATGGATGGCGACATCATGACATGATCGTTACCTCGTCGTATTTGTGATCTGCTTCCTCTTGTGCGGTTTTGGTTGTAGTGAGCTGGCTCTCAAGGTCTGTGATCTGTAGCATGGTCATCAGAGTGTCCAGGCACGCACCAGGACCACCCCAATGGGACGGTCAGTAAGACACACAAGGGAGGGAGGGGTGTGGGTGGGGTGGGAGATTACAAGAGGGTGTGGCATGGTACCCATTTGGAACAGCCCATATTGACACACATCAGGCAGGAGATGGGTGGGTGAGGGGGTGAGGGGAGGTTACAAGGGGGTGTGGCATGGTACCCATTGGAGATTTGGGACAGCCGATATAGACACATATCAAGCCCCATACAGGCAGGGGATGGATGTGTGAGAAAGTGTGTGTGGGGGGGGGGGGGGTGACAGGGTACCCATTGGAGATTTATCATAATAGAACAATGCATAGCATGAGGTTGACAAAGAGGTGGAGGGGATATAGTAAGCGACAGACAAGAACATTCAAAGAGTGGGGTGTATATTGAGGATATAGAATGGACAGAATAAGGATGTTAAGTAATTACAAGACAAGGTTCAGTATTGAAATGTGAAGTATAAAGGCAGAGAAGGAATGATGTATCATATACAGTGAACACAG
This sequence comes from Arbacia lixula, assembly GCA_963669155.1. Lineage (NCBI taxonomy): Eukaryota > Metazoa > Echinodermata > Echinoidea > Arbacioida > Arbaciidae > Arbacia > Arbacia lixula. Next base: position 29,549,549 of record OZ022578.1, read on the forward strand.
AAATAGAGAGAGATGACATAGAGGTATTGAACACAACAGTGATGGTGTACAAGAGGTTTGAGTCAGGGCAGGGTAGTTGGAAATAGGTGCAAAAAGAATAGAAAAGAGGATACATTTTCCATGAGATGTGAGAAGAGGAAGAGAATGTGCAGTATTGCCAAGAAATACAAATTTCAAGGACAAAACTAAAATTACCCTAAGCAAGAACATAATTACACTCTAATCCCCAAAAGCAACGAAGTGAATCTGTGGTTCAACCAAGGTCAAATGATAATAAATACCCCACTCTGATTAAAACTATCCAATCAGAAGTCGCTTTACATTTTTAACATTTCATTTTCCTAAATTAGCAGATCACCATTTAAGATTAAGATTAGTACACATGTGGAACGATTCATGCCAAATGACAGTGCAAACCATATCTTTCTCACTGATGTATTCATACATGCACAGCGTCATTCTAATGAACAGGTGAATCATTTGAAGACCATTTGAGCAAACATCGTTTGTTCTGCGATGCATGTGCTTGGACTTTTTTTTTGTTATTAATGAAACTGAAAGGTCGAACAAACAGGTCACGCTGTTTAGGGTCTGTAGTTAGATGATGGAACAAGTGGATTTATCTCTTCAAATGATTCTATGCAAGTTCAGGTTCCACTTGCACCCCCTAAAATGATCCCATTTAGACAAGAATAGTAACAGCCCCTCAGTCCCATAGGCAATAAACTGTGTTGTATTGACTTCAGACTGTCACTTTTGGGTACTGAGAGGGTTAAGTCAGGCATGGTTAGGAGGCAGAAAGTGAAGGAAATTGTTTGAATGGCAATTAGAGCAGACAGACAGACATGTTAGTCAGGCAACATTGAATGAGTAATGAAGGGTGAGAAGGTGAGAGCTGCAAAGACATTAAACAACAAACACGGGAAGGAATGGGGTGGGACACACACACACATAATGTACATCTGTACATGTTTGTATGTATGTATGTTTGTGAGTGAGTGGGGGTTGCAGGATCACCTCTGCAACATGCTACAGATCACAGCAAACTCTTGGTCAGTTCTCAAGCCACACATTTCTCTCATGGCATGGCATCTTCAATGTGTTAATCCAAACACAAACAATTCATTATTTGACAAACACCTTTAAAATACACTGCCATGATATCTCATTTAACTTTGCAACATTGATATCATCATATGAAAGACATCTTGGCAATGTACCACCATGATAGGTTAAACAGCTATCATATCATCATAAATATGTTAAATATAGATATTCTTGCCAGACTAATAATATAACAGTTTTTAATACAGGCATGTTTACAAGATGAAACATCAAATGTTATATTCTTTCATTCCAAATAAAAACACTTTGCTATTATTCAGTACCCTTTTAGCATGGAGTACAAAATGCAAAGCTGTATAAAATAGCTTTTAGGAGAATAATATGATAGATACAAATGCACAACATAAAAGAGTCCCGGTACTAGTAACACTTTACTTATTTTCAACTATATTCAGGCATAATTAAAACAATTGTTGTAACTTTTATCCATTTATATCATTCAGGTGTGTTTAGTTTCAGTTCACTTCATGCACTTGCTTTGACATATATATCAAAAATCACAAAACACTGACAGTATTAATTCTGATTAAAATCATGAAAAGACATGCCATGTTGTTGTCACATAACATCAAAACTTTGTTACAATCATTTTAATAATATTCCAACAGATGAACTTGATAAATTTATCGAATATTAAAATATATCACATTTTTTTAAATCCCATGAAAATATCAATCTAGCAAATTTTGGAACCTAAACCTTAAATCAATGATATTGTGAACAAAATGGTTTTGTTGGTCTCCTTCCCCCATACTCACTTTGTCATCATCACTGGCACTGCGCGTCTCAAGTACTTTCCTTGCTCTGAAAGACACAAGAAAAATAGAAACAAAATGATGAACATTGCATGTAAACAGCTCTCATGGTCCACCATTCAATATATACAAGTTAACGATAATCAAAATGCATCTACACATACACTGAAAATACACATTTCCTATAATACTTAATTAAAGAAGAAATTACAAGGGATCTCGTGGCAATTCACCCTGTAATGCTTCAAAGAGCCCCTGTGCAATATACATTTACCTCAAAACATTATAATGCATGACATGGCTTAGGACATGCACTTCATGACACACATAGGCTTAAAAAAATAGCCCCCTGTATTTTTTCTGTAACTTCATACAAGTATGCAACTTTGTGATATTGTTTATTCATGTGTGTACATGTATACACAGTTCTTGTAATACATTCACCAGAACAGACTATGGTGTAATATACAGGGAGAAGGGGAGCGAACATTGGTGCTTGACAGAAGGTGCGCTCCAGGGTACCTGAAAGGTCAAAGGATGCTGGTATCTGGAATTGATTTAACCTTATCTGACCTCCTACTGGCATGTTAGCATCCTGCAGAGATACCAACACACAAGTTTAAAGGAGAATCACATGTAACCCCCAAGCACAAGGTAATTTCAATAGAAACAGACAGAAAAGCTGAGAACCGGACTCAATAATATTTGAAGCAAATATGAAAAATAATATCCATAGTACATGTAAGTTACTGAGTCGATTTGAGTGTTTTAAAGTATCTATCACCAGCCTTACAAAAAATGTTAGCAATGAGACTAATACATAATGTACTTATGTATACAGAATGAATGTGTGTGTGAGTGTGTGCACTTCACGTAACCATGGCAATACTGCGCCCATGATTTAACTACCGGTAGATACAATGGAAATGTTTTTTAGGTTGAATACTAGTGACCAAAGGAATTGATGAAAACCTTCCAAATAAAATCATAGTACAGTGTAGGTGGAAGTGGGTGATCTGAAGGCTACATGAAGATAAGGGTATGCGGGAATACATGTTCTACATTATAGAACTAATGAAAGCATAGTAGTCAGAAAACTGTTACAGTAGATAGAGGAATTCATGAAAACCTTCAAACATAATCATACCGTTATAAGAATGAGGGGCTGTGTGATCTGAAGGCTATGTGTATGCAGACCTATATTATAGGTTACTGGACTAGTGGAAGCATATAACTCGGGCCAAACATGTAGTCAGCTCTTGCCACTTCCTCAATTAAATCAACTCTTGACAGAACTTAACTGCACACTGCCTGCTATCTCCTGTTGTAATTCATCTATGGTGCCTTGATTGCTTGCAAGTTTATGACTCAACAGAAATTATTCATTAATGCTTTACAGATATCCCATCAACTAGATTATCATTTCCCGCACCTTTCCAAATCCCCATTTATATTTCTTACTTACAGTTTTAGAGCTCTCTAAATTGCCTTTACATGCAGCAGGCACAGCACATATACTCGCACATTTCCCATTATCATAAATGCAATGGGACTGCAGTGTCTAGCCATACTTGATTCATGAGTCACCAACCCTTTTCTGTACATGTGTGTGCAGAGTCTATGTAGACAAGGCTGGGCAGGCCAGAACACACACACAGCTCATGATCTTCCATTCATGAATGAATGCAGCTTCACAATGAGCTGCCGCCATTGCGATCAACATGCTATTTTTCAGGGTCTTCTTTCAAAGTGTCACCCCTCCACATACATGGTACATGTATGAAGGGTGGTGCACATCCCTTTAGCAGGACTAAAAGAACCAATTGTGTAAATGCCATGGCTCACATGTAAACATGTACAATGTATTGTGTACGGCCTTCACTCTGAATGTACAACTGAAAAGTTACTTTAAATAGGATCAAATTTACTAGATCATCTCAAATAATTTGGGGATGGGTTATCTAAAGTCTAGTATCTGTAGCCCCTTACACTGACAATGTGCATTTGTACATCACAATCAAAGGCAGGGATATTTCCCATCAATTTTGTGATAATGTACATGTATATGATTCAAATCATAAATAGAATATTGCTAGCTTCCACTTTGATTTTGAATTACAAAAAGAAGCAGAATCTGAGAGGCAACTACAAACCACAAAGGGCATGCTTTTCACACATTATTTGACTATCATGTGTCACTGTTAACTTTCATCTTTTATAAATTTGATATGTTGTTGTTCTTATGGTTCATGCCATGTCTTAAAGAATTTGGTGTCATTTGCAAAATGAATGCACTACCTTAAGTTGATACTTCAACCAGTTTTAAGTTGGCATACTGTGCGCATGTCTTGTGGAATATCAGAGGTAGGATGGCAAAGTACATTTCTGAATGTAAATGTACAATTGTACATTGTTGTAAAGCCTAGAGCGGAACAATTTGAAAACCTACATGTATTTAAAATCCGAAATTCTGTGGCACAGGGATATCAGTTTCATGTGTGTCTAGGACCTGACAGCATATCAAATGAACCTGCAAATATCAGCCCTCTCAGAGCCTAGCCATAAAGAGAGTAATAGTTTGGACACAATTGTGTGCCATCGGTAATGAGAGGATTAAAATACCATGTGTGACAGCCTCAATTCTACGCTTCTAGCTTTGGCCTGGAAAATTGGCTTGGCATGGCACGCCCTCCTTATTCTTGCCCCTCTGGTTATGAGCATACTGTCAGAGTGAATCTCACACCCTCCTAGGCACCAGGCAGTATGAGCCTGAAAATAGCCCAGCTAAAACCCTCTTGACAACAACCCATACTGCGCATCCCAGCGATAAGATTACATTATATGGACACCACGCAGGCACTTCCCTCTAATAACCACTTTAATTTGCTGTCACCCATACTCCTACACACTCCCCAGAGTCCCCACACAGGACAGCGGCCGCTGCAGCAAGACAGGTAAGGCCACTATGCCACCCAGAAAAACATTTCATAATTACATGAAGCGGGCCGGGAGAGTGGAGTGAAATTGCACAGCTTGGAGCATATATGCTCAGCTAGTTCCATACACACACAGACAGGCTGGACTGACGACATGCATGCACCGAGGTAAACACCCACCCATATACCAGTTCCCATAGGAACAGGGGGCTCATTATAAATGTGCAGGGTTTAAGAATTAATGTGATTCCTCGGAACTGTCTAATGAAACTGACATTGGAGAATGTACTAGCTCCCTTACAAGCACAGGGTAATTAAAAATGTGCAGGGTTGAAACAATTAGTGTGATGACAACTGTCTCATAAAAGTGACAATGGAGAATATTACTACAGCACCTCACTTTACCATCACCGGATAATTTTATATGTGAGTGTTGAGAGAAGAAATGTGACAGCTCAGAATTGTCTTATGAAACTGACATTGGAGAATGTACTAGCTCACTTATGAACAAGGTAATTATAAATGTGCAGCTTTGAGAGAATTAATGTAGTCAGCTGGAATGGCCTCATGAAACTGATATTGGAGAATGATGGATCGCGCCATCTCAATGGATATGGCATTTGTTTCACTCTCATTAGGCCAATATGGGGCTGGCTTGCTACCGATTTATATCCATTACAAATGACTTATTTATGGCTTCACAGGGGAGGAGTGCATATTCCTTAATAACCCCGGCCACCGTGTCGAACATACACAGTAAATAATCCATGCAAAGCGGATTATAGTTATAATACAATGTACTTGGACATAATGTAACCAGGAATAAGACATCGGAAAGTACATTGTATGTACTTGTATGCCTGGGTGCGGGCATGGTACAGTTCCTTCTCTTCATGCACGACTTATTATTGATCAATAAGTGTACACAGAATTCCCTATTCAGCTCTACAATGTCATTTCAGAGAGGCTGTGTTTGGTTTGCCATTAGTGGCATGTTTCATAGGTTTGTTCCTGCTAGCTTGCAGGCTCAGACTCTTGTCAAGTCATGCAATAGGTCTGGACTATAGAGACTACATGTAGCTCCCATATGGTGGTGGTACATGCAGGCTTGGGTACATGTCCATGCCTCAAGATTGCCATGTCAGGTTCTAGTCTGGTCTTATAGACACATGTTTTGAAACACTATCACAATCTGATATGGGCATGTAGACTTTATCACTGCTGCAATAACCCTTAAAAATTTCAAACTTGCACACAGTAGGAAAGTGGGTACAGGCTGATTGATTCAAGACAGAAGTAAGATGTAAATCTGAGCCATATGATTACATTACATGTGCCTTGACCCGCCCACTCACTATCAGCCTGCCTGATGCTCAGGGGTTTCCAGACCTCAGCAGCTAGTAAACAACCTCAGATCATCTGACCCGCTCCTGCTCTAGGCTGTACCATAGCCCTTACCAGTAGGTGGGCATGCAAGGGTCTGGTTCCACCTACCGCCTGCTGTTCAGGCAAACCCTGCCTGATATTAGGAAACCTAAATGTATGTTGTGTATGGTGATTTACAGTATGTCAGGGGAGAGAGAAAGTATATACGTGAGGACTTATTTTCAAGCCTTATGTCATGAAATGGATACCGTGAAGCTATACATGTACATATTGCTTATACAGAGGGGGAGGGGGAAGGGGGAAGGATTAGTCCCGGATAATTTGTTCACTGGTATGTGAATATGTACATGTATGTACTTGAAAAATAGCTGCCTAATGTACATAACTATTACTTGTGTACTTCTTGTACCTGACTTGAACAATACATGTCGTGATGACTTAAAAATGAAGATGAGCATAATTTCCTAATGTACACATTAGGAGATAGGTATATTGACTTGTTGAAGTTCAAAGTACATGCATACATGTAGAATGCAATTTCCGTTATCAATCGATGAAGTGAACTAGTGTCACAATAGAATATTTGCTGCAGACATTGCAGCCAGTACAATGTGTATATTTCTTGATATTGTATACACTGTATGCATAGCTCACAGCTAGATATACGTGCATTCATTTATTACAAGGGGACCCTGATTGCATGATTCCTCCTCCACTTCAATTATAGAGTTTGTATGGCACCTCCAGGGGTACAAAACACAAAGAAGTGACTTATTCTGGGCAGGTGAATCCAGCCCTGATCCTGCTGGTATGTAGATGGCAGGTATGCTGTAGGGATTACAGAGCCCAACTGCAAAAAACACCAATCTAAATAAGGCCTCTTTATTTTGCATGGTCAGTGCACACATGCATGCATACATCCACACACACACACCAACCCGCTGTATTGATAAAACCACTCCCCTCTTGCACAAGTCTTCATTCTGTTATCAGCGAGACGTGTGTGGTACTACAGCCCAGCACTGGTTGGCTGTTGAAGTGCATTTTTAACGAGATACACTATCAATGCATGAGTGCATTTTGAAACACCTAATATAGACATGGCCATTCACTCAACTTCCCCTTGTTATTCTAGCTTCAATCTTTGTTATTCAATTATATACTTCAGAGCTTCAGCAATGTTTGGTTACTTGTACAAATGTAAATAGTATTCCATATATGGTTTACAACATGTACATGTGCTCTCTGATTTGGTTTATTGCCATTTGGTCCAATCCCAGTTGGTCCACTCACCATTTCGTCTACAAGGAACCCCTTAAAAATACCGTTTTAGATTAAAATACTGGGTTAACTTATCAACAGCTCTAATCTACACCATGACCTCAACCGTTAACCCTAATCCAGACCCCTACCCTAACCCTAACCTATGCATATCAGCATGTGATGGTAGACGAAATGGTGAGTCGACCAACTGGGATTGGACCAAATGGCAAATCACCTCTGATTTTTTGTACAGGACTTAGAATTCCTGTAAAATAGTATAATAGTATATCAGATTAATTTTGTGATAAATAGCCTCTAGCCTGATAGCCTGATTGTTTTCAAGGGATTTCCAGACATCCATGTTATGGGGTTTTCTGTACAGGGCCCATACATTTTCTAGATTCAAGGGCCCAGAGTTTTTATTTGGGCACCCAGTGCAAACAGGCGCTTGCTGGTATCAAGCCATGCATTATACCATTTTCAAATCTATACATCAGTTTTCCCTAAATGGGTAAAAACATACATTAAACCAAGAAAATCATTTTACGAAGTCCATGTATCTGAGCTAAAGCCTCTTGAATTACGTACATGTGTGGACCTGCTTAATGAGTCCTATCCCATCCTTTGCTTTGCATGGTCACTAGGCTAAGCCACTCATGTGGATCCATGTTGACTGATGGGAACTAATTCTCACCATGATTGTGTCCACTTGTTTGCAAATTAAATTACAAGGGCTTAAGAATGTCAACACTGAGAGAGAGGTCAGTCATTGTCACACAGAACAACTGACTGATTAAATGACTGAGCTTCAACCAACCTTGAATTGTAGAGGGCAAGCTTTCGTCCTCTCCTGAGGACTTTCTCAAGCCTAATGCAGTGGAGTGTTGTCTTGCTGCCGTTGCCTGACTGACTGATAACGGGATATAAATACAATACTGTCCGCATGTTTGGCCCTGCACAATGTCCACTCTTCTGGTACCAAATTTGTTGCTGCTATATTGGACGTGTGTATTACTGGTGCAAATATGAACTTCTGGGGCCGTGTTCATGAAAACTTACAAGCCTACATGTAGTTGGTTACTACAAATGCATGCAGCAGAATGCACTTTAGCAAGTAACTAGGCTAAGTGAGGTTTCATGCATATGGCCCCTGAAAAGCTAGAATCATTCAGTAATGTGTAAACTACATGCCAGCTCAAAGGAATTGGCATAGGGAAAGGTGCTTTAGCCTAAAAAGCATCATGTTTCAAGCTGAACTGGACAAAATTTCAAACTGCGGCTCCTTCCTTTTCTTCCCTTTTTCCTATGCCAGTTCCTTTGAGATGGAGTGTACGTATAAATGTATTATTTTGATATGGCAAGACATAACAATTTGTTGTGCTTTTTAGCCAAGTTAAGTAAATGTAATGTACAATTTCCATCTCGTCTTTGGATTGTCCTCCATCCAGATAGTATTCCCATGTACTGTAGCTATGCACACACAAGTCACAACCAGGTACCCTTGGGCCCTAGGCATCCAATCGTACTGTTGGACACTTACATGTTTACAGATGCCCGGTTTCCGGAAGCCAAACACGGCCCCCCAGAATTTGTGTGGGTATTATCATACATTACCATCGAAGCAGCAAGAAATAGAAAAAAGTGTTTATTTGCACTGAACAGAAATTTTGAATAATTGACCCTTTTATGTAATCAAGCGTTCAAGCTGAAGAGGCGTGCTGTATAGTACACAAATAGATATATACAGGATGCGCTCCTAAATGTAAGCTTGAGCTGCCAACATTCTATAATGCGGAAGCTGACTGGGAAAACAGGTAAGAAAGAAGTGTGGAGCTCTGTATACTGTTACACTTCCTCTATGAGTTTACAGTGTGAAGACATTTTATGTTTTGTTTATTACTCTGAATGTTTGTACTATACATGTATGTCACATACAATTCAGCCTGCGAGTCGCAGAGTGTTACTCTTTTGTACTGTTGTTTGTATCCTCATAAACAATTATCAATTCCAAAATGTTCTGTCCTGAGTTGTGTTGAACTTTTCATGTTTCCTTACCTTAAGTTTTCGTCTGCCTCGACCTCAATGGTTTCTAGCCTTCTCCTTGTCTCTCCTAATGCCTCTTCCTGCTTGCCGTTATCTTCTTCCAGAAGGATGATTTTACTGTGAAGGTTCTTCACCTCATCCTCTGCCTGTAAACAAAGCAAACCACAAAATCAGATTTATAACTCCATATACAGTGGCACAGTAAACAGATTTTATTCCCAAAACCACATTTAATTGTGGTTGAAAGACAGCTACTTCAAAAACATCCATTCATACCATTTATATTCCACTAAATATTCATGGAAGCTGAATCTTACCTGCATGTACTTTAAATCCAATCATCTACCATTCATATTTTCATTCCAAACAAATGATATAGAAATCAGTACATAAATCTGATGAGGAAAAAATAAGCCATCGACATGCAGATGTTTATTTTTTCAAATTTTCCCAAATGAACATCTACAGGTTTATGTAGATGTTCATTTGGGAAAAGTATTTTGTTTTAAGATACAATTTTATCCTAGAACTACCAGCTGAACTTTACACAATGGGTGTGTTTTAATTGACTGTAAATAGATTAAACAGTACATAAAAAATTATTGCATTATGTGTACAGTATGTGCATGTTCCACCATCCTGACAAGTATTCACCCATAAATATTTACCATCAGTTTCTACACCAAAGAAATACCTCATAAAATACTGGTACCTGCACAAGAAGCATTTCTTCCTGTAAGACCACAGTTCACTACATTATACACTACACTATGTGCATTTAACATGCTACTGTAGAAATCCCACTGACGATAAAATGTACCAGATTGAAAAAGCAGTATGTTTTGTTTGCAAAATGCAAGATACACTGCAAATGTAACATTGCTCATCAAGACGCTAGGAATATTGTAAACATAATGGTCAGGATAAGCATCATAGTCACATTATAATCACATAGTGAGATGAAGTTGCTTGTTCTTTACCCAGTGCTGTATGTCTGTGGGCCTATACATATTCAACAAATAAAAATTTGTCTGATCTATATCAGTAAACCACTCATGAATCATTGTGTCAAATTCTTTTATTCAAAGTTCAGAGAAAATAATTTGTATGAAAGAAACAAGAAGTTCTCAACTTCCGACCACTCCACATTGTATGAATAACCTCATTAGGATGTTGACAACTGGTGGTATCCGTGACAGCGAATTAAACATATTAACAAAAGCCGTTTGTCATCATGAATACACATTCCATCCCTTTCAGGTCAATCAAGGGCATTCTTGACAGAGGCATACCTCAAGCAGTTTATATGAAACCACACATGGAATTCCTGGTATTTCCCTACCAAAAAGACCTTTCATATTTTTGTTAACCAGTCTGGAGTTCAACGTCATCAGTGACTCACACTCAAAGTATTTACACGCACCAGTGTGCGCTGCCACTGTATCAATTACAGTACTACCATTGCATCAAATATGCACTCCCCAAACCATAAAACATGTTGCATACTAGTACATGTACATAATACAATATACACCTGACATGGCTTCAATCTGCCAGCAATTATGTAAAATGAAAATGCAAGGAAGATTGAGCTAATACCAGAAAGTGGACCTTGGGTATAAAGAGTTGGTGCCAGTAGTCAATGACAGACCTGACCTCTGTTTGTGCTATCAAGGAAGTGATCTCTAGATCTAGTATCTGGATATGTTATTCAAACAGTATCTCTTCTCATCCCCATTTCCTTTCTTTTCTTCCTGTGTTGATCATATTGACAGAGCATGGTGTCATTAATGTCAAGCTTCTGGCAACAAGCTTGTCTGTTTCCCTTCCTCACTAGACAGATGTGGATGAACAGATGTAACATTGCTTTTGGCAAGTACACAACTGGTCAGAAAATGTACAGTATGCATTCACATTTGTATTTGTTCTTCCTGATTCAACACCAAACAGGTTCCCGAAAAATTACAATGTACATGTAGGGCTATCACCAGTCTTAATCTGATGTGGTATGGACAGTATGCACACACATTTTAAGCAAAATATAGGGTACTAAATGTAACATTCTTCGCAAGAAATATGGAACTAAATGCACCTTTAATGGGCAACATACATTTGTGTGCACAATGAGTGTTTTACCACATGCAAAACCAATCCTGGCAAGAGCTCTGTGTATACATACATGTAGGAGGGTCAGGGACTCATACAGTCTAGAGTGTGATTCACCATTAACAGAGCCAAGACTTTTGACACTCCTTTCTAAATTGCTTCTCACCTCAGTCTACACATTTGGTGATTGTGATACACAGCCCACAAGCATTAACATGTACTGTATAACCATATGGGGCCCATTTGCTATTTAAAGTATCACCTGCTATCGGCCTCACATTAGCTCCCATTAAATACACTGCACATACATACACATGTACTGCGACTTGAATGTTAACATTTACATTTGGGCTTACTTGTGACATTTCATTATTCCTGAACCTGATTAATCAATGAGTTACTGTACTTGTTACATTTCTGTTGTTTTGTTTTTCCTATGCAATGTGCATAACATTATCTTTCAAACAAAATACTTATATCAAGTTTGACAGATTTTTCAATTATTGTTATTGAATATGTGAAATAGTACAGTAGGATTAGTAACAAGGAGGGTTTTTTTAACACAATCACCATTTACCTGAATTCATTTATCAATATTTCCAGAAATCAATGTGATGATTAAACTCATTACGCCCTGCTGAGATTTCACTGTATGCCAATATTGGACCTGTACAGACTAGATATGGGCAACACACAAGTCAATTTCACACTTGACAGAACAGTCAACAACCCAAATCTTCTACCTTTCAGCATGGATCACACCTTTTCAGACCACACTGGTGTGCACAAGAGCTCCATGTAATACCAGTAGACTGTGTAATGTGAAACATTGCATACCTCAACATCACCAGAGAAAGACACGCTGTAAAGAGTGCAATCTTTCTACGTTTCATGGAAATACAAAGCCACAAAGGACAGTCTGTGAGCATGGATCTTACTGCAGATCCTCTTTCATCCCTTATCCTGACCCCTATTCCACAACAGAGACGATCTTGTTTCAGATAGCCTGCAAGCTAACAGCTGTGCATGTATTGTACATTGACTAGACATGGTTCAGGGCCTTATCTCATGGAAAGACAGACAACACCTTTGTCACTTATACAGTATGCAAAACACTGTTACACCTAGTGGTTGACAATTCATGTGTAGAAATCATAAAAAGAACCACATCATTTACAAATTGGTAAGTTATATCCAGTTCGCTTGCATAATGTATACACACTAACCATTACAAAGAACTACATGTACACTGAACTCATTGATTGGCAACTTTATATAACCCTTAATTCAATGGTTGCCTATCAAGTTTCCATTTTCTGCATAGGGATGAAATGGGAATGTGTTTCTTCACCGCCTTCATGAATAAATCATGCAACATATCATACTAGTGTGATATGACTCACAGGCCTACATTTACTATTCATCACCATGAATGCACTAGGCAAATAATGTGAACCCCTCACACAAGATAGTCCAGACCTAACTCTACATTGTAATATGTCTCTGTCCCACCTCTCTGGTGTAACCTACAACTACATGTACAGTGTACATTGATGGGGACAAAGGTCAACCGACCCCTTTCAAGACATCATGGAGCCCTATATCAAACAAACATACTTGTTTCCTGTGCAGTATGTTTGAAGGAACAGACTCACCTTGAAAAAAACTGGTTTGCTGAGTCAATAAAAGGCTGAAAGAATAAAAAGAGGTCAAGGCATAGAGCCAACCTGCTAGCTCCAGTGTGGAGCATCCCACTCACTCTTAACCCCACAGTGACTGGCCGCAATGGTGACAAACAACCAAAGAGTTTCCTCTCAAGTGATTGATGACAAATTTCAGTCTAAAACACCTCTTAGTTCTCACAGTCATTGAGAGGGCAGGAGGGTCTTATACATTTAACCTCATAGTACTCTAGTATGGAGGCCCCTAGGAAAAGCAATGCCCCACATGCATGCATATTGCCACATTCATTCACACATGGAGTACATATAGTATGTTGTTTAACTGCTCAAGCTGGGCTTAATCTGTACATTGTACATACTTAATGCTATATTTTCATATTATACACATAGAATGATTGTGATGTATATGTTGATTAGGACAACACACAAAACAGCAGTTTGTTATAATTAAAACATGCTCATAATACATGTAGTATGCACATTATGCCTGGCTGATCTACAAGTACATTGTACCCGTATGAATCTGTGAGACTGAAATACAAAGGAAGATCGATCATAACAAATACTGATGTAAAATGAAGTTTTCTTACTTAGATATAATACATGATTAAGTGACTGGTGCCTATTATGACTTATGTGATTTGACTACAAAACATGTAGTGCACAGTAGTATGGTTGGTTGCTCTCACATTGTCATCTTTCTGTACTGATCAGTAGACACAATTCCTGTTCCATGTTGAATTGCACAGAACAGGGAACATAATCAACTTGGCAAAAGACATCCATTGAGGAGGAACTATAATAGTAATCAGGTAAATATGATAATGACTCGTTGTCATCAACAACAATGAACAACATTGCTTTCAGGAACTTTTCGTGTGATATTTAGGAAAACATTGCTCACACAGCATGTACATACATGTACATATTATGATAAGTGACATTTTTCATGGAGAAGAATTAATTGACTACATACTGTACATACAAATAAATAACTTAACATAGTGACATGTGTATACTTGACAATATTGTATATTGACAATAAACTTAAATATACAGCATATAGTTGTAAACCAGAATACAGTACAATAACATACTATTGGCCACTATTATGTCATCATATTTCTGATAGAAATCTTCATTAAAAATGATTATCTCGAGAACTTTTCCAACTTACACTGCACTGTATAGAAGACATTTAATCTGTAAACATGCGCCATGTTTGGAAGAACACCCAGCAAACTAACTACAACCTCAACATATGACACATTAGGCCCGTTCACACACAAGGGAAAAAGTGCGATTTAAAAATCGATTTTCTAATCGCGATCAAAATTTCAAAAATTTTTCCAGTGTGGACAGAAAAATCGCACTAATTACCGCGATCCTAATCGCGATCCAACTCGCACTATTAGTGCGATTTTTTCAGAAAAATCGCGATTATTTTGCCAAGCGTCTCTTTGAAACGCGCGCGCGCGAAACTCTATTGGGACAGCGGGGTCAGTCTTCGGTCATGCAAGTTTCTTTCCTTGCTGGGAAGTGCGATTTTTCCCTGTGTATGAACGGTCGAAAAAAAAAATCGAAATTTGGATCGCGATTGTAATTTCGATTTCCGGTGTGTGTGAACGGGCTTATTATGTACATACAGCCCTCTCCTAAGTTAGTGAAACCACATATGATATTCTGAATCAGCCTACCCAGCAGATTAACATTAGGATGCAGTGATTCAGTGGTACGATGTACTAAACGGGTAGATAATGCATGCTATAGAACATGGTACATCCTGGTCTTAATCCTGCCTTTTAATCTGTTTTCAATAAGCATTGTTCAGATTTTCACTAAAATAAAGAAGCAAAGAGTCTTCTTTAATCATCGACTAAAGACTTGTTCAATTGACGCACTTACAACCTACAACATGATTAAATTGACAAATTTGCATTTGTCACTGATGTTCACTCGTCAAAGAAAGAACAGAAAGATGTCCAATAAAACTTCAGGAGATTAAAATTTCAGACTCTGCAAAGGGTCTAATGGTGGTGTGCCTGAAGATACAAGTCACTATTGGATAAATATGATTGCTTATTGAGTAAACAGCAGAAAATAATATAATTTTTTTTTGGAGGGGGGGGGGGGGTAACTATCTCACTCTGAGGGATTATGCACCACCTGTTTTACCAGAGACTGGGGGAAAATTGATGTTTTAAACTTCATGGCAATTTGTAGGGGCACCCTGTACAGGAAAGTACCAATATTAAATGGTGTGAACTGTTGTAATTTGATCAGATTATTGACATTAACACCTCAAAACAAAGCACACAAATTGACACACCTTGGTAACATTAATTTAATATGCATACAAGGAATATTGTCTCTAGTATTATTGTGATATGTTATCTCTGAATGTTCACTTGTCAGAGATAAGTTAACTTTTCTTGTTAGGTTGCTGCACATTGTATAAATCTGAAAACTGAGGTTAACATCTGAACAAGTTTTGCGAATTGGCTTGACCTGTCGTTCTGTCAAAGACTGTCCGAGTCTGACTTTACAACTACGAAAAGTTGCAAGTTTCATCTCCTTCTTCTCTAACAATCTTCAAAGGGCTCTGCAGCCTATCTCGAAGATGAATTTAAACTTGGATGCACGTTTTTATGAGGAGGAGTGAGGGTTATTTCTAGATGGTTTCGCAAGAGGATTTGGAAGCTGTCAAGCGAAACTGCATCAGTTTCTTAGTTTAATTCATACTCAATTACATCCCCAAATAGGCAGTTCGACCACTCTGCTAGTGCTAGAAGTAGTGCAGACTTAACTAAGCAAAGATGAATTATGTCAAAGTTTATTCACTTGAATGTGAATGTAGTCTAGACAATGTAAAAACACCTGCTGCACGCCGACTATATACGAGCCAACAGCAGTGTCTGTGCATTGTGTACAATACTGACCCATCCCACCCACTAACTCACACACAGTCAGCACAGCTAACAAGTTACAGTGCACTAGCGTATAGCGGCTGGCTAGCTCATGCCGCCATGCATACTGACGCCTACGTTACGGCTTAGCTATTGGCTACCTACCTGATCTGCTCGTTCCTTTTCTTCTCTCAACTTCTTTTCTAATTCTTGTCTCAATTCTGTTGAGTCGTCTAGGGCCACCCTGAGGGACGACATCTTTTTCCTTATCGTCTCCATTTCTAATTGAAGCCTTTCTCTTCCTGCACCAACGAAATAATTCCAAAACTTGAGTCTTATCGCACTCTCGGCAACCACTTGTCGGAACGGCTTATTGCAGTGTGCAATGATCGCAAGCGCGTCGGCTAAGTTATCGATAGCATTTAATTGCAATATCGATTACGCTATCGGTGCTCTCAACCTCACTAAACATGAATTTAGTCAGTACTGAAAGTATATGTTAATATTATACACATAATCTTCACTTATTTCTAGCAACATGATTCTCATGTCTATCTCATTTTATCATAATATGCTACAGATTATAGACTGGAGTCAATTGTTAGGCTGTATCGTTCTGCATCGAACTGAATTCGCCGGTAAATATTATCACGTGACTTACTCTCAGCCTTACTCTTAGACATTACGCTGATTACGAGAACCCCCTCTGAAAGAGCTACTCCGTGCCCATGCCTTGCAAGAGCTCAACAGTAGCCCATGCTGCATGCAGGTTTTTATGAAATTCAAATGTTATAATAATTTGTGCTTATGATTCGTTTCTTTATCTTATCAAACCGAACTTAATTAATTTTTCAAAGCAAAATACCAACTCTGATAGGCCTATTGTGTAACCGATTAACACCTGCTATTGAGCTGAAAACGCACTTTGCTATCATCAGTAATACATTGTGCTTATATTTTCTTTTTGGTTCGTTATTTTCTTTCGATGAGTATACGATACATGGAATGTATTATACGACTATATTCGATTTACTTCATGAAATCTACTTTGAAAGAAAACATTGCGCATAATACTGTATAATTCATTATAACAGGGTCATCACCAGATAAGGAATAGTAGTATTTATTATTTTCAAAAAATATATGATACATCATTTCGTCGTATACATAGGTTCTTGCAGCAGTCTACCGTAACTTTGAGCATTGCATCGTGCGCCGTAAAATAAAAGACATGTCTGATAATGGTGATTACCGGCTCAAGTGACATTTTATTGCGGTCTTTATTTCGCCCATGACATTGGGTTAGGGTTGGGATAATGAGTGTTTAACGTTATATGTTAGTTTAGGATTATAGCCAAAATCATATTGTTGATTCATTGTAAATAATGATATGGTTAGTTTATGTTCAGTTTACTCTCTATGTGTGCTTTAGAATTAAAATAAGGCATAGAATAAAAATATAAATCAATCATAAAATGATTATGCAAACCTTGGTTTTCTCCCCTAGCCTTAAGGCTTCGGCTAAGCATTGATGTTTGACTCCTTCCAAAACGGACCGCTTGTCACCGGAGCAATTATCAGACTGAACCTTTATGAATTGATTATACAGCTGAGCATCATGCTGATTATCCATGCATGGCTTCATGACATGTACATGAGTTGTCTTGGCTGAAGAGTCACAACCGAGTCTGTTGATAACTGTGTCTGGTAATACAGACTAGGCCCTAATCCCATTCTAATGCTTTGTTTATAGATAGTTGTGTACAGTATTGTAAAGTCACACGCAATTCGTCCTGCGAGCCGCGAAGTGTTTCTGTTTTGTACCGTTGTTGTTTTTTTATCCCAATAAACCATTATCTATCTATCTATCTACCTGTCTATCTATCTATCTATCTATCTATCTATCTATCTCTCTATCTATCTATCTATCTATCTATCCCTCTGACTGACATGGACCCTCTTCCTCGCCCGGCCTAGTCTTTACTACCACACATAGTTATAACAGACTCGGTAGTGACCATGCACTCCTCAGCCTAGTAACTATATGAGTGCATGAACAATTTATTATGACACCGTGCCAGGGTGTAATCAAGGATGACAGCCTTGGTGTAACTAAGTCTCATGTGCGGGTCTGGTTAACTTCTATGAAATCATCAACTGATATTGATACGATCATGAAAGTTAATGTGTGTTGGTTGAAAATAACATAAATATTTATGGTTATATCAGGGAAATTCCCACAGCATGCTTTGAGCCCGTGAAAAATAATGAAATGGACATACTATTCGTCAATGAAATATTGATGCAAGCATTCTGAGAATAATCATATTATCGACCTATAGCACTTTAATGAGTGCATAGTAGGATCGTTTAGGAGTGTGGCCATGGTAACGTGAGGAGGGGGAGGGGCAGACCAGTGGGTCAGTGCTGGAGGGGTGCAGGAGCGGAAAAAGGGTTGGATGGGAGAAGAGTGAGCGTGGAGAGAATGTGCAATTTAGGGAGATGGAGAGGAGGAAGGATGGTAATAACATGCAACGGGGATAGCGGATAGAGAGTGGAATAGACAGAGACAGAGAGACAGAGAGAGACAGAGACAGAGACAGAGAGACAGGGAGAGAGAGACAGACAGAGAAACGGGCACAGAGAACAGAGAGAGGGGGGGGGGGGGAGAGGGTGGAGAGAGAGATGAAGGGGAGGACGGTGAAGAGGGGAAGAGGGGTGGGGAAACTGAGAGAGCCTGGGGGAGAGAGGGGCGGAGATGGAGGAGCAAGAAGTGAAGAGGGGGAATGGTAGCTAGGGAGAGAAAGAAAAAGAGATGGAGGGGGGGGGGGGGAGGTAGAGAAACATAAACCGAGAGACAGAACAAACAATTATAGATCAGTAGACATTACGGGGAGGGGAGACCACACATAAGTCGTGTATTAAGACCAAGGGTTGGAAAACAATTAGTGTTTCAGCACTAGGACTATTTACTTTGACTATTTGAAAGTTTGCCTATGTCATAAGTTAATTCCTATGATATGAAACAAAATTGACATCATGGTTCAATCGAGTAGGAGGTAGTAGAACGTTCTACCTCTGCATGGTACCATGACTTTTACACAAGCACATGCGGCAATGAAGTGAAAGGGCGTGAGCGGTGATGATAATTGATGATGGCTTCATGGCCGATAAGATAACAGTCAAGACGTTGTTGTGTCAGCGGTAGCTGATGAAATGACTGAATGTAGAACATGCTTGCTCTACCCAGGGAGGTGTTACGAAGGAGTAGAAACTCGAGCATAATATATTCAAACATCTGTATGGGTTCTAAAGCGTGCTCATGAATGTCAAAAGCATTCCATAATCATGACAATGCTTTGATGTTCCATGTGCCGGGCCGACATTTAGCTGATGTCAACTTGAAAATAAATTTCTTTAATTTTCCATGTGTCTGTAGAAGTTTTGTTTTTGACAAATTTGTTTGCAAACTATAAGGAAGTTAACGGCAGATAATGACAGATCCTAATACTCTGCTTTTGTTTCGAAAAGTATTGAGGAATCATTAAAAATCGGAGATATAAGCTATTTGTACTACTTACAAAATTTACCAATTTCTTCACTTTCCGACAACTTGTGCATTTGGGGGATTCAACAACTCTCAAAATGATATATCAAGCTGTGTATTATCATTAACGGCATTTGTGTGTGTTTGCGTGAAACAGAGATATTTCACTTGAAAAACTTGTTTATTTGTGTTTGCTGATACCTGATAATGCTCATGGAAGTATTAAGGCCATTAACAGAACGGGACAAGCGAAATGAGACTGTACATTTCTTTTGTTTTCTCTGAGAAGCCGTTGCCACACAATCATGTTCATAATTGTTCAAACACTTGAACAGCACCTGTTGAGAACACATAACTTTTCAGCGGCTTGGCACATGGGTTCAAAGGAAGAAAGTTGATTCATATCCTTCCATAACACATCCCTGCTCTACCTAGCCCTGGCATGTTTATATTTAGCAAAACATGTGCGTGCGTAAGGCTGCAAGTTTCAATACTACGAAATTAATAATAAAGCTGCACGAGTGCGCGCGCGTCCGAAAGTTCAAGTGGTTTACCTATGTACTCGTATTGACTCATCTTGGCTGGTGAGGTTAAGTCCTAACGACAGAAGAGAAATAAATCCAAGAAAGCTGAGAGGCGATGATCCCTGTCCGAGATAATAGGCGTGATCCACTCAAGTTGAAGTGCAAAAAAGCTCTTCGGGACCATGATATAGACGCGGAAAGCATCGATGCCAGCGCGGGTGTCGACGGAGGGAGTGAGCGCACCTCGGCGCACAGCCAGACATTCCTGACATGTCATTCCATATTCGGTGCCGTGACGTAGTATCTGGGTGTGCCTGGCCGTCCGAACGATACAGCCGGTATCGTTTTCGCCGCCGATGATGAGTCGGGTGTGAAATAGATAGCGAGGGTTCAGAGGAACGGATGATGTGTGGAGGAGATGATACAGGCTTGTCTCTGAAAGGGCCGATGAACGGGAGGGAACTATTCCATTCTTGGAGGAATGGTATCGGGCAAGGATGGATTTTTGGCTGGAGTTTGGTGGGGGCATCTCCCCGAGCTGGCTGGCAAGATTCCAGCCTACCATGTGTATAAATAGGCATAATTATGCTTGGTGCAGAAGCCCTCGCATACTGACCCCATCAAAACAGACACTGAGACCAGCAGGTCAGCAGACTATATTGATAGATCGGTGTCATCAAAATATAGTTGGGGCTGATGTAGTATATCATGTCTTCATTGAGAGGCTATGGGATATGTGATCCAACTATTTGCCGTCTTAGATTCAATTATAGCTCGTTAATTCAATCAGTGGAAGTATTTCAAGTCTCAATGCTTGGGTAGCTATGCAAACTATAATCGGGTGTATCTGTTCTACCTGTCAGGCATCATCTCCCGTTATATCAGATGCCTCTCATCCAACTAATTTGACTGACCAACAGTGGTAGGCCTACTGCTGAACAAATCATGGCTAAAAAGTAGGTCTAGGCACTATGTATTACTGTCAGTGGAATGCGTCAATATAGTATTAGTTTAACCTTTTGTCTTAACGGTAAGGGATTGAAAACTTATTTTTGCAGATATCAATGAAGTGAAATTCCAGGTGAGATTAAGGTGCACATTGGAGAAGGAATTAGCAGAGACATTCGGAGGTATATTATCGGTACTACTACTAATGACCTGTCATGGGGCTTATTCCCTGAATGTCCAATCGATCAATGATCGATACTGTTGACATTGAGTTTCGATTATGGGACCTTGGAAAAAGCGACGCGGGGTCGTACGGTTTGTATGGGTTGAATCATCATGTAGGTTGAATGCCCGGTCCTAGTGGCCTCGCTTGGGACAAAAGGACGCAGAAGGTAACAAAAGATACGTTGTCTTGATGAAGACTATAGAGGTTTTATTATCTATTTAGATCAATCGAACGCTCCAGTGGACAAAATTACATTCACGGGGCTTTGGGGGAGCTTGGCGTGAAATCATCGAATAAAAGGGGCCGAAAACCTCGTAAGAAGCCCAGACTAAAACAAACAATGCAGACGAAGCTGGGCTGAACGTACGTATAGGTCCAACGAAATAAAACATTTGAGTAATAAACCCCGTTCATATACACCGCCTATCCGCGAAAAAGGCGCAACATTTGCGGCAATCTTGCCGATGCATTACCGATAGCTGCGTATATGAACGGGAATCGCTCAAATAATGCGGTATATGCTTCCTCCTTTTTTGCGCTTATTTTGCGGCTTTTTCGCGGATCGAGACCTAGTAATAATACCGCAATATTTCGGTAAGCGAATCTTATAAACTGCGTCCGCAAAATAGGCGTAAATGTTGCGCCTTTTGCATCGCGCTCTGGCATGTGGGTCGCTAATCCCACCGCTCGTATGACTGAGCGGAGCATGTCACCATTGGTTTGGAGAGAGTCCAGCTGTCCAAAACACCGCAACATTACGGCTTTTAGGGGTGTATATGAACAGTGCTTTTGCGGCTCGCTGGAAACCTGCTTACCGATGTGCATCGGTAATAATAGCGGTATATGGTATATGAACGGGGCTTATAGAGATACAAACATGTATTAGTAGAAGTAGTAGTAGTAGTAGTAATAGTAGCAGTAGAAGTAGCAGAAGTAGTGGTAGTAGTGGTAGTAGTAGTAGTAGTAGTAGTAGTAGTAGTAGTAGTAGTAGTAGTAGTAGTAATAGTAGAAGTAGTGGTGTTAGTAGAAGTAGGCTAGTAGTAATATAATGTGCATGTCTAATTTATGTTTAGTATGATTATACTATCACTCGTTCGTCTACTTTAGCAGTACATGTACATCCCATGCAAATTGGTTTCACATTATATATTTTTTCTCTCTATTTTTTGCAAATTAAGAGCAATGGCATCCTTGACATTCCCATGAGTGCAGATAACAACATATAGGCCACTGTTTAAACAGTAACCTGATTTTGATGCATTTCAAATAATTATAGCATAATTACACCCATTACACTTGTCAACATCATCTCTAGACGTCATCATGATCGTCTACGTAGTGACTAGGCCTGTGCAGTCAGACCTGGAAAGGGCGTGGTCATGTATCACGTGATTCGTTGTGATGGCGACCTTCACCAAGGAGATGAACATACGAGCGGGGTATTCAGTAGTCCACGCAACTGAACGTGCAATGGCTATACATGGAAAAGGACAATGTTTACTATTGTATATAGCACAGTGATGTCGATCATAGCAAAATAAACATCCAACTAGTAATATTCAATGCGTCGAACTCCATTAAGAAAGTCAATGGCCTCGAATGCTAATTCTACACTCGCGTATACAAAATTACATTATTGTGTCCTGACAATAGAGATTGTATCAATGTGTGTGTGTAGAAAGCAGTCATTTATGCTTGATTGCACAGCCGATCTGATTTAGACTCATAACCATGGCAGCCTGAATAGGATGACTATACCTCCTCACAAAATGGCATGCTCTCTGTATATTTCGCATTAATATCTCACTTCGTTTTCTGAGCAACTCTTTTCATAGCTTTTCCAAAGTGTCAAATCCAGCTCTTCTTTTCAGAAACACAAGTGCCGTGAGACTGTGCTCATACTTCCTTGTACTGTACGAGCACTTTTCTTCTGGGAAGATCTTACGCATTTCCTATTTCTATTTTGGCGTGGTAAAGGTAATTAATGCGTTGTCCTGACTTCAAGGAAGAGACACTGTCTAACCTGAATCCGGGAAGAGGATTGGCAAGCTGCCTGTCTTACTGGAAGAGCGACCACCGCGGGCAACAATCCACCACCGGGATCATCTTTCCATTATAGAGATCAAATTAGACTGGGATGGAATTTTAACAATAACATTTTAATGTAATTTGGAGGAACTCTGTATAAAACCAACCACCCTGTATTTATAGCAACTCTAACATGTCTAATATGAGTAACTAAACATTCAGATCTGTGGAAAGCCGCCAAAGTGTTGTCCCGTGCTCATCCGTTATGTATATAGTTGCCTTTAAAGAATAGTCATTTCCTAACGGGTAGAATTACCACTAGTCATGTTATTAATATGTAGGTACTAAAGTAAGGTGATTTGAAAAAAACATTAATCAATCTCAAACATGTACCGACGCACATTTTATAAAAACGGTCATGTTCATCATAATAACCAACTTCCCATTACGCAAACCATTCTATGATGGCAAATAATCAGTATTTACCCATCTATTAAGACAATAATATGCCTATTAAATCACGTTAATACACAGACCGAACAATATGCAGTGTCATTACATTTACATAGTAAATACACATGACATGGTCGTTATATAACTTTAAAACAATGATTAGGTCCTGATACAGACATCGTTCCAACAAGTGATAAGTCCAGGCTCTTAAAAACTACGCACTGATCACGCCTTTAAGATAATGTAATTCTATGCACTCTTCGCAGATGGTCGAAAATACACCATTAACCTGTATATTCCATTGGTGCAGTCTTGCACCAGAAATAAACATTATATCCAAATCGAGTACAGCGTTGTCTTGCATAGTTAGAAGGGGTTAACAGATTCCTCGATCCTTGATCTGGCATGACCACGATGACAGCAGAGGGCGACATGTCTTGAGACGTCTGCACCCACACGCCCTACAGGAGCAGATGTCTTGATACACGCTCGATACCACTCATGTAAAGACCACCGGTCTCATCCATAGAGACCATTATTGTCTCACCTCATCACAGGTTTTATTAGGCAGGTCTGATGATTACATGTACACTCTATATGACATTCACCGAAACACCTTGCATCAAGCGCCTTTATGACATTGTACATGTCTGAAAGACACAGGTTAAAGCCTACCATTGACTGAATAAATATCACAGGTAAATCTAACTTAAAGTTCTGCAATGGTGCATCGAGCACATGGATTTTCAATGATAATAACTTACACGAACCAGCCAATGAGCTCTGAGCATCGGAGTTGTTGCCATGTTAGTTACGTTTAAGTGGTAATAGTGTATCGTGGTGTACTTACGATTCCCTGTGCCTTGACGGCCTCATCGAGAGCACCCTGCGTCTCGTTGAGCTTGTCGGTGGCCGTGTCGAGCTCCGTCTCCAGCTGCTTGATGCGACCGTCACGCTCCTTGATCGTATCCTCCAGCTGTTGTCATGGAAACGAGAACAAAACAGAAAATAGCATTTGTTAAAAAAAACCGATGTATTTAAGTTCATAGTTGAAATGACAACAATGGGATCTTCTTTTTCCTTATCAATCTCAGCTCTTCACTCCTTCTGGTTTACAGTCCTTTTAAGGACTACACTCGATCTTGAAAGAATACTCCACTTTCAAATCTCCACTTTCTCACCTCCAATTCTATCCACTTGTTCTTTTCTCATCTTAGTCTTTCCAGGACTTTACACATGGTTTACCGTAAACCTCTTCCGCGATTGCTCATACCACCATGCAAACCTCCAAACATAATCTGAATCGTATATCAATATCTATGATCAAGGGATGATAAACATAAGGATTTCGATTAAGGATGAAGTATAAGTATTTGGAATAAATGACTAACAATCATAGTTTAGGACGCCTGAATCAAGAGTAACGATACCATTATGATATCGATATCAGGGGGAAATGAGTATGTTTATCAAATAATCGAACATCAAAATGACGATCAAATCACAGTCAAATCAACGACACCATACATAACAAGACAGTAAACATTTAATACAGGGTCGTGTTGAACACATGACCTTTGTCACGTCTTGAAAAATAACAACATTGTTTTAGAATACAACATAGAATATGATAGTTGTATGTGTCTGTGGGCATGGTACGAAATATGCAACTTGAGCTATGCACATTATTTTGTGATTTCTGTGGCATTTTTGTTATCGAACATTATTTTATACGAAGCTGTTTCATACGTTGCCATGGCTACAAGGTTTTACGTTACACAAACCGGTAGATGTGAATGATGACTGAGTAAATAATGGTCGTTAATACCGGCAATTGGGATGGTATTTCTATTTAGTCAGAACTCAGTTGGTGGCTTTGACATGAACTCGAGATCATCATGGTCATGATGAAAGACAAGATGGATCACTGTTTTTTTCCCTGCGGCGGAATGTCTTAAGTCCGCTTGAATACCCTACGAAGACGTGACCGGGATGTTTTTGGCAGCTCATGTGTTTGAATCTGGGTCATAAGATCAAAGATGTTCGCGTGGAAATATTCAAAACGGGGTGTTAACTGCATATCTGCTCAACCAGATGTCTGAGAACATATATCCAATGTGAATGATACACCCGGATCTTCAGAGGCAGGAAGATAGTTACGTGACTTCTTGCGTCGTTTACTTGATATGGGCACATTGTGAAGCCAGCTTAGCCTAACTCTTTCATGTCTTGAGTCCTGTTAGCTCTACTGAATGGTGCCCAGCAGTAACCCATCAATCTGACTTCTCTGAGACCATGGACCCTATCCTGAGACTAAGCATGATAATAAAGGAAACAAACCAGGCAATTTCGACACCCCTATACGCCCTCTCCCTTTTTGGATGATTGTTCGTGTGCTTAATGATGCGGGTATTGAGATACAGGATTTGGATGGGATGTGCTTCGATTTGAAGCAATTTGAACCCCATTTCCCTACTCTCCATGTACGTTTAAAATATATATAGATATATCAAACCAATATGACCGTTTGAACAGAGATATCATTACTGTAAAATGAAATAGTGATCATTAAATGATGTTGATAAATATACGATATGAAGTATATAAAGTCAAGCGTGAAGGTAAGTTTTTCCTATATTCCAAGAAGTGTGCTTCATTTTCTTAAAAAAATTCTATAGTTCGTTTTCCCTTTTAAATCCCTGAATGATCAATAAACCAAAAGAACAATGTTTGTTTACATGAGAAGGTATTATGACCCGGAAGCAATCGCTCTGGGCGGCAAGAGCGCGAGGGATGCTGGGATCTGCAAAGGTCAAAGTAGACGACATTCCAGTGAGCCGTGTAGCCCAAGTAACTCGTTATCCAATTAAATACTACTCTGGATGTTATGACGGGCCACAATATGAACCAGGCTCCCAAAATATGAAAACAAGAAATGCGTGCTCCGGGGGTGAAAGGATATGACTTCTATTCAAGCGTATTAAAGCGGATGGTGATATAGATGGGATATTGGATGGAGTCTATAATGCGTTGTCCATGTATTACGAAGGTATAATCAACTGAAATACCTAATCAGTCAATGCTTTATCAACTAAATTTCATTTTCAATGTATAGTCAATCATATACGTTTACTGAAATCGAATCGATTCGTTGAGATGGTGGGTATGAAATACAAGTTTCGATAATAAAATTTTGGTTTGATCTATCAGGCCAGATTATTTTTGTTATAGTGCTGTTCATGACATATGTGTGTAGGCCTCTGTGTATAGATTGAGTGCCTTCCTGTGTAAGGGAGACTGTGGGAAGAGGTTGCGTTACCATCTAAATGAGTGAAATCATATTTTCTATTTTGTTAATCAGTAATGCAATCTAATTCTAGATATCATTGTTGATTTATAGCATAAACATTATACCAAAGGTAATCTTCCAGCGATTTATCAAACCAACAATGCAGATTAAACAGTTGTGAGTGGTAGACTGTGATAGGATTGGCATCTATGATCTGAATATCGAGAACGCCCGCTTTTTGAAGAGTGATAATGATCATCACCACCATCATGATTACAAGAAGCCGTGTTAGAAACAATGGTCGCGGGTGGTAGAGGTGAAGAATGCGGGATCCATTCCACATTGAGTGACATTGATCTACGCGCTCTCAGTTTGAGTTGGTCCTTATCTACGTCATCAAGGTATGGACGGCACGGGGCGGGTCGGTCTGCCTGGATGCTCCCTGTAAACCCGAGCGGTCTGTTATCGTATATCGGTATCATCAGCAGGATTATAGCTCAGGCTCTCCAACCGCCGTGCATCATCAAAAGGATGTAGTGACCCATTTCATAGATGGAGTCGTAAATATTACTTTATTTGCTATTTGACCCCGCCGTTACGTGTGGCAGATAAGTGTAAAAAAAATGAAAGGCGTTTTATAGCTTCGTTGTGAAAGAGTTCAATAATTCGGTAACGATAATGCATTACCAACATGATCTGTACAAAATGTAGTAAAATATTACAGTTAAAAGTTATTGTCTTAGTTTCAATAAACTGCACATCTTTATTTCCAAAGTGCCGGGCGGGGGCGGGAGGGGGGGGGGGGGCGTTCCTGTTCAAATGGTGCCATTCGATGATCTTAATGATGGTTTTGAATACTAAGACACGGTAGGAGATCACACCAAGCGACATTGTTAAAGGTAGTCACCCACAGATATGGGTTTAAATACAAACACAAGCACAATACTGTGTGTTTTTCTGTCACTTCCTGCCCGTTGGTTACTGCTACACGTCTGGATCATGTCTACTGTTATGACTGCTTGTCTTGTTGTGGTCGTCTGTACATAATCTTTCAAAAACCTCATCAGACTAGCCTTCCTTCCAGGCTATATGTTATTTCTACTCCAAACTATTCAATAAACATGGTCTGACGGCGGTAGACTCACAACTATTTCTTGCTTCCCCGCGGTTAGCCCAAACTGGCAAGAAGGGAATATGGGAGAGTGACTATTCTCGTGGATACTAGACGTATTTTAGACGTTGGCTTCGAAATGTATAACAGCCTGTGAGTAAGGCTACCTAACATGCCAAGACGCAGACATGAACCAAGCTAGGAATATAAAACAACTCGACGCGTCATCTGACCCCGATCACAAAAATATTTTTGAACTTTAGGGGTAAAAATATGCCGACCAGAAATACCACATCGGATTGACAAGGAATATAAAGTCGGTTTGGGAATTGTCAGAAATACGGAGAAAATTGGGGCATGCATGCTTACGGGCTGTCGTGGCGGTGTGACGTTTTAAGAATGAGAGCTATTCCGCTCTCTTTCAAACAAAAATATTTAGAGTTTCACATTCTTGACCTCTTGAATTGTCAAGAGGGATATGTCTGTCTCCCTAACTTCCACTGCTGTCATGGTTTAGCCGAGTTGGTCTATGACGCCTATCTCAATGTTTATCACATTAGCTTGAGAAAGAGAGATTATCTCTCGTGTCAAAAACGAGTAAAGGTTTCTTCGAACTCCTCCTCCGTGACCTCTTATGAGAGGATTCATAATTCATTCTGTTTATTAGCACGGGGTGGAGGAGTCGCTATCTATTACCTCTCCGTGCATGTACGATGTGCAATGAACATGTCGAGGTAATATTCTTTACACTCTGAACTAGCCTCGCTATTAAATGACAATGATGTATAATGTGTAATAGTTTAATAGTGTGGCCCAAGGTTCACAATTATATTGAAGTGAAGACTGGTACAGTCACATCCTGCAAGTAATATATCATGTGATGCTGAAGGAACATTACTAGAGACTGTTGTATGTGTGTGTGTGTGTGTGTGTGTGTGTGTATTGTGTATGTAAATACATGTATCTATATGTGTGTATGTGTGTGTGTGTGTGTGTGTGTGTGTGTGTGTTTGTGCGTGTGTGCGCGCGTGCGTTTGATGGTTTAAACATGCAAGCTTTCGATTCACTAATTCAATTGCAGGCAAATATTAGTGACACAATTTGTATTACAAAGATTGAAATGTGTTTTCAAAATGTGTCAATGTCATAATGTCTGAATATTAAGTCAAATTGTTCTCCTTAGGGTATTATACCTAATTGATTGAGAATTGATACTGATTGAATTATTCATAAGATTGAACATTCATTACGTCTACATTATTCAGGTTTAACGAAACAAAGTTAAGTTTCATACTAACAGCCATTGAACCGATATTTTCTCCGTCATGTTTGTTGATACGTACTACTGTATTAGTATTATTTTGTGAAACGATGATTCATTTTGTTCGTCCTGTTTAATCTATTATTGTTGCTGGCCTAATTGTTAATATTGAAATGCGTTCCATATAATATATAATTAAATTTTAAAGCATTGGAGCTCATTGTCCATAGAACTCTATACGCCGCTATACTGTTATCCAGACAGTACAGTATGGTGAGATATGGCGACGGTATTATAAGGGCATGGAATGTTGAATGCACGCCAGGAATGCATTGGCCTAGCGAGCATGCGCAGTCGCCTCGTCACCGCGACTACGGAAGACGAAAGAAGCCGGCACCCTGCCGTAGGACTGGCCCAGAACATTCCGGTCGCATTGCCATCGCCTTGAATTACCACCGAGTACTTTCATTCTCAAGATAATCAGCCTCCTTCTAAGCCTTTCTTTAAACTAATAAGCTTATGATGAGGGCATGTAACTAACACTTCTGATAGGATTGACAAAAAAATGACATAAAGATGGGACATGGTAGATTGAAGTTCATTTTCTTCGCAGAAATGCGATTCGAAAGAATTTACGGTATCCTTGGGTTCAATGAAGTCGAGACACTTGCACGACAGCTGCCCAATAATTCAATATCTTCCTATGATAGTAAAGTCCCCGAGGAACCTCGCCGCATCACAGATGGCCTCGACAGCCGACTGTAGGTCCTCTGGAACAGACTAGCGATTAGAATCATGAACTATGTCGGCGGGGGTGTGGGAGGCTTTTCATTCAAAGCAATCCCCTCATCATCCACAATCCAATATCCTTTCCGCGTCCATCCTGTCGCACATTACGCGATGGAATCTTAATTCCGACGAAGATTCCATCATCATTCCGCTCCACCACGGCGCATGCCTGGTCTGCCGCTTAGCTTTAATCCAATCGATGCTTCCCGAATTCCAGTGAAGGGCGAGAAACGCGATCGCGATTCATCTCCAAAAATACGTGGTGATGTTGAAACAAATAAATCTACGGAATTATGATTATAACAAGGACAAACATGCAAATTGATGCAATTTTATACATGATAATGTCGATGAGCATCGTTTGACAGAAACGAACAGAACGATATATGAAACATTCAGCTGTGGACTTTCCGCGGCCTCTCTATTATGAGTATGGAAGTCAATAAAGCTAAGATCAATCATTGCTCAGAAGCTATTAGTAGCTATTATCTTTCTACTTCTATTCTCAATTCATGCTGCTTCTAAATGTGGTTTAAGTGGTTTAACGCTAAGTATATAGAAAGTGAGGTTGACGAGAAAATGATTCCAAAACATATTGTGAAAATATATTTAAATCCTATTGAAATATTCGTTTCTGTCATTCCATATCACTTGCATGCCCACACAAGGTGCTATCTATGAGTGGACTCCGCTCATTCCAACTGCGCATGCGTGTAGCTTCCCGAACTTAATCATAATTTATGCATACAATCGTGATGGGTTAATTCTGATGCTTCCGATTTCAATATTAGCTCACATCTCTGATGAAACCTTTGATTAATTCGAGTTCATAACGTTCTTTTCGTTTATGTTTGTGATATCTATTGAATTTGAATGTGACGGATTCGTTTTATAGCCGTTTTGACGAGAAGTCTTGGAAGCAAGTTTCTTGAAAGTTACATACCTGCTCCTCATGCTCCTTGCTGGCCCTGAGCTCGTTCTCGGCCACCTCCTTGGCGTCGATCGCCACCTCCTTCTCGGTCTTCAGGGCCAACATCTTCTTCTTGATGGTATCCATGTTGGTTGGGTGGGTTTGTGCACGTCCTCACAAAATGACAACAAGAAGTGTAGTTCGCGAAGCGGCTTTAGCTCCAAACGTCTGAGTCAGGCTTTGAGAAAAGGCAGGACAACAGACCTATGACCGAGACGGTGGGAATGTGGAGAGGACTAGGAGGCCAAGTGAGAAGCACTGGAACGGACGACGCTTACACTATACGGTAGGCTCGATATCTCAAACCTCGTAACGCAACAGGCGGACGACACGGCTATGCGTTACAGGGAGGACGCGCGCGCACGGAGCAGAGTTTTGTGGTTAAAGTTAACAACTCCCATATCGGGAAGAGATCGGTATCACGTGACACACTCTTGGCCAATGGGGTACCGCCGGGTTCGACGGAGGAATTCTACGTGAAGTATTCGGATGATGACGTAGTGGTGTATGTAGTGGTGTGTGTGGCGGTTTGTGTGGTGGTGTGTGTGGTAGTAAAGAGTGTGCGACGATGAGGGATGATGGGTGACGGGGATCGGACGGCTTGTCTGCCGGTCTACGGGACTGGGCTCCTCGCAAACCTTATATGGAAAGCAGGAAACAAAGGGGGAAATCACGAAGCCATCGACCACAAGAAAAAACCTTCAACCCAAAACAGAAAAGAAATCAAGGTGTGGACGATGTCCAAAAAGCTAACCCTCACATTTATAAATTACATACAAGTTTTCATCATCCAGTTAAAGACAGGGAAATGTGATAATTATAGCTGTAAAGGAGGGTGAGGGACGGGCGAGGATGGGATGAGGGAGGGTGAGGGCGGAAGATGGAGATCGCATCATTAATGGTAGGCGTAGTATCCATGGTGACGAGGGGGAGGGGCGGGTTGAATGGATGGACAGTCATCCAGAGTGCAGTAGTTCAATAGATGACGTGACGTGTACATGTCCAGGCAGTTGATGCTGTTACCCTATTGATACAGTTGTTGCTCCAGCGGCGGAGAACGTAAAACTGTTATGAAAGAAGACAATCACACCAGGGAATTAACCATCCCCAGATTGAGAAAGCGATCATGATAAAGATTGCTCTACATGCGTTGTATTCTCATGAACTTAAATCAGATTAAAAATATTGTTTTGAGAGCGCATACACGCCATTGATGACCAATTCGTTGATGAGCAATATACACATTTATCCAAGGGTCATATTTTACTCGTACACCTAACGTTAGAAATCATGACTATACATACTTTTTCAAATAAATATTGTGTGATCGCCAAAAGTATTGTTGCAGAGTAAAGACATTCCATTTGACTTACTAATATTCTCAATCGAGATTATTCCATTACATGACAACATCGCAGACAGAATGTAATTAAGATGTATTTTTTATACTCCAGACGGAGATACCATGATAGCACGATTCTATCTAACAGTGAAAAATATTTTGATCATCTAAATATGTAAAAACAAATGAAGAAGGGATATTTGCCGAGTCTGTAAGCTCCTGGACGTGTACATAATTAAAAATAACCAATAGGTAAGGTCAGATGTCGTAACTTTCAAATGTCCATCTTATGTAATCTCTTTTACAATGTCGCAACTGTAGCTCTGGTAGGTATATTGATGTATTATCACTTGGTTTCAATTATTGGTAGGCCGTTTTCGGTTTGTGGGGGTTTGATCTTATTTTGTTTTGATCATCTCTACATCTCACAGTCCCGGAGCATGTCACGTGTTGCTCATTATTCAGAAGGTTCGTTATCCAGAAGTATCGTTCATCGAAAAACAAATTAGGCTTCAAAAATTCAATAAACATATTTACTCTTTGTGTGCCAGGTGTGCGTTTCGTCATTGACGATCGACTTACATCATATTGAGAAGAGTTCAGTAAAACAAATTATGCAGTGTAGTAAATACTTTCTAAATAGTGAAACATATTTAATCGTCGGTTTAACGAACTCTATTTCACTTTGGGATTAACGATTTTTGCTGACTCACTAGCTGAGACGAGTGTTGCATTTCCTCATAATTATAATATTCCTGTTATTCTCACTATTGTCCCTATCCTCCTCTTTTTCATTATCATAATTGTCTATTCCTCAATGTCTTCCTCATTATCTTCGCCATCCTCGTCTTCACCTCCAGCCTCCTCATCATCACCATCATCATCATTATCACAATCGTTGTTCTTCTAGTTCTCATCATCGTCATCTGCATTGTCATCCTCATTATCCTCGTCACGATCATCTCATCATAACATTCATCCTCACCATCATCATCCGCTCCACTTCATCCTATCTTCCATTTCCTCATAATCGCCGTCATCATCATTTCCGTCATCCTCCTCATCATCATCAAAATCAAGAGAAAACTATACATGATAAACATTTGATAAAACATGACAAATGCATTGTTGAGATATACTGTAGATGGCACAAAAAATTGGGTGCATTGCATAAAAATAAAGAAAGAAAATTCGGACGAAATTAAGAGGTGATCTGTCATTCATGACAGACCACCTAATAAGTGAAAGCTCAAAGAAAGTTGGACACATTAAAATAAGAGAGGTTGTTTCATTTATATATAAATTGTACTGGCAATGCTCTGTTGCTGTGGACACAATGGACTAGCTCCGACAATCCCATTGATTGCCGGTCACTTAGTCTTTATAACTACTATCTCTTCCCTTTAAAGGTCCCCTGTCATCAAAATATATGTAGACTTATGTTGATGCAACATAATATGTACATAACAAAATCATTAACTGTTCAATGGAAATATGTGTCCTATATTTTAATATAACTTTTCTTTATTTTTTCTCAGCACTGATAAGCCCCGCCTCCAAAATATCCTCCTACTCAAGATTCCCCCTGTGACATCATCAAAGGTAGAAATCAGCAGGATAATAAGCAGAATTTATGCACAACTGAAACATTGCAATGACTACCTCCACCTGCCCACAAGAGCATCACATGTGTTCACACAATACCATCTAACAACCTTTCATGTGGGAATAATCGTTTGCTTATGTCAGAAATGTGCTAGCTATGTGATGCTATTATAAGCACTTGCTGGTGGTCATTGCAATGTTTAGTTTGTGCATAAATTATGTCTATTATTCTCCTAATTTCTACCTCTGATGATGTCACAGGGGGAATCTTGAGTTGGAGGATATTTTGGAGGCAAGGCTTATCAGTGCTGAGAAAAAATATAGAAAAATTATTTTATAATATACGACACATATTTCTATTGAACAATTAGTGATTTTGTTATATACATATTAAGTTGCATCAACAGAAGTCAACATACATTTTGATGACGGGGGCCCTTTAAGACCCCGGTATCTATTTTACTACATTGTACAGACGATCGTGACTAAATTCACGCAAGCGATCGTCATCTGAATCATCCCTCCACTAACGAGCAGGTTACATAAGCGCAGTTTCGTGATTAACTTTACAGAATCATATTGAGGTGGCTGATCCTCACCAAACCCACAGCTTTAACGGTAGATGCTTTAAAAAAAATAGGGTATTTTCATGAAAAGAATAGCTTGTGATGTACTTTGCTGCTCAAAGAATACGACTGTTGAGATCAATTCCGTTTTTCTTCATTATTGAATGATATGATATCAGGAGAGCCATGAATGAAATAAACCTGGCTAGGGTGGAGAAGAGAGCAGATAGGATTGGCTATGAATAATTGCCTTGAGTAGGGAAAGGCGTTAAGAAAAGAAGTGTACATTGATTCATTCACTCGTTCATTCATTCATTTATGTATGCATTCGTTAATTCATTCGTTCGCACATCCATTATTTGTTTCATTCATTCATTCGTCCTTACATTAATTCGTTATCAATTCGCCCATCCATTCATTCATTTATTTGTCCATACATTCGTTCATTCATTCGTTCGTTCATTCGTTCATCCATTCATCCATTTATTATTCCTTAATTTATTCTTTCATTCATTCATTCACCATGAATTAATTACTCATCCATTCATCCATTAATTCATTCAAGCGTTATTCATGCAGTCATTCATCCATCCATCTATCCATACAAAAAATTCATTCATTCATCCATTCATCTTTCTGATGATTTAGAATTTAAGCGGATTTTCGCCGCGTTTCTCATAAACTTAAATGCCCTCCTTGTCCACCTTTTGTCCACCGCTATCCACCTCGCCATAAAGTAATAGCATCACGACGCGAGGGCATAAAACGATGGTCGTAATTGCACTTGCCGGTAAGCCTGCACATCGGATTTGCAAAACAGGGTCTGTGGTGTTGCGTGCAGTATTGCTGGTATACACAACACAAAGCCGGTCGCCCTTAAAACTTCATATCGCAATATCGGCTTACTCTTTCTGACATTTAAGGCTACGGTGTCTCATATAGTCAAGCACGCGACACGGTAGCTTAAACAGGCCTGTGATTAATATATGGTCAACATGTGTCACCCAAATATTGTGACGTCATGTATAGACAGTGTGTATATAGACCATACCGTAATATGGTATAGACGTGTTGTGTGCAAGGACGTTCCTCAGGGTTGTTTATCAACAAGGGCAGAGCCGCCTCGTGTACCGTAAAGACATCGGTCTTGGTTTTGTTTCACCCTTCGTGTGCCACATTTACAAGTAATACACATACTTCCTATCGGACAACAGTTTTACTGGCACACAAAGGGTTAATGGTTTTAAATCCTTAAAAATATTGTGGGTGTGAAATTTACTTCACGCAAAACTTATAGTATATTATTACTATTATCATTAATATTTATTTA
This sequence comes from Arbacia lixula, assembly GCA_963669155.1. Lineage (NCBI taxonomy): Eukaryota > Metazoa > Echinodermata > Echinoidea > Arbacioida > Arbaciidae > Arbacia > Arbacia lixula. The sequence continues at coordinate 29,585,740 of OZ022578.1, forward strand.
ACCATAAAAATGACTACCATAACAACATCATAAGAAGAACATACACGGATAACAAAACAAAGGACAAACATGTAATACAATAGAATGGATGACAGGAAGAGACAGCGTGTGGGTCAGGATCTACAAGAGAGAAGGCATTCACTGCTACCTGAGGGCATATGTACCCACACATAGTGCACGTTGTCTCAAGATAAATGGGGGAAAATGACACAAATATCTAATAATTAAGCAAAATATCTAATTATTGACATTGACACAAGAGTCATAATGGTTTAAAGTATCGGACTATGTTTTTTTTTTTGTATACTGTCTTTACTATCATACAAATGAGCGGACGGTGTTTCCCGCTCACCAGGAAGGTGGGAGTTAGGGTGAAGTTGTACAAAAAGATGGGGGTTGGTTGTTTTCCATGTTATATAATATACATTAAGACATCATTAATAGGACGTAAACCACCCATACAATAAACAGGTTGCAGAAGAGCTGAAGGAAAAGGAAGAATCACCAGAGAAAGCAATGCAACCACCATCCATCAATATGTTGAGAATAAAGTAATATTTTTGCAATATAACATATATACAGTGTTTAACTCTTATGGAAGGCTTTACATTTGTGTTTGTTTCGGGATTTTGTGGAGAACTTAAGATAAGATAAGTCAAGTACCATGTGAGCCCTCAACCTGCACCAAGAAATATAGGGAGAGCATGGAGAGAGAGAGAGAGAGAGAGAGAGAGAGAGAGAGAGAGAGAGAGAAAGAGAGAGAGAGAGGGGGGGGGGGAGGGAGAGGGAGGGAGGTAGAGGGAAGGGGGTAGAGGGAGGGGTAGGGTGGGGTTGGGACTACCCTACTTCAGTAAATAAATGCATGCAGGAAAAAAGAATCGATGTATGTTACAGTGGCACTTTAATAAGTTTTACCCCATCATGAACTATGGGCGTAGATGAGAATGATTATATCTTCATCAAGAAAGCTGTGGTTGTAGCAGCATGCCAGCTCCTCCAGAGAGAAGTTTCCCGCCAAAGCTTCCCGCCAATTCTAGTGCGATGCCCTCGGCCTTGTCTCGCTGTACCTCTATGACAGTTGGCGCAACAAATGCCCCATGCTTTGATTTTAACTGGTCCCTAATTTGTCTCAGCGTAACACATGAGGGATCGTAACAGGGATATGCGATACGGGTGTTTGGATCGCGACTAGATGAGGGGGGCATGGATTGGGGGCGGGGGAGGTGGGTGGGGGTATTTAATTGGATGTAATAGTTGGTAGAATGGATAATGGCCTGACATGTAAATGTGCTCTTATTATCATTTAACAAGTATTATCTGGTGGAGAAGATGGTGCAACGAGGAATCGAATGGAAATGCGCTTGGATTCATCAGAGTGCGAGAGCTAATCTGGCATGTAAGTTGAAAGCAATCACTCTATAGTATCCATATCAGTCTGTAATTCTGGTGTCATGGAAGATTCTGAATAAGGTATCATATGCTACATAATTATACCTGAGCCTCATTCAACAAGTTTCAAAAGGAAGATATTTACGAGGGATATACTTTTTCCAGAGTAGGGTCACAATGAAAGCCCGAAATACGAAAACGTGTGTGTGTGTGTGTGTGTGTGGGGGGGGGGGGGGGCTTCTGGTGAGAGAGCCCCTATGCTCTATAGATTCAAGATAAGATTCGGGCACTTGCTATTTCTCAACCGGTATTTTCGGACTCTGCAGTAGAGACTATAGGAATGCCACTAACTGCAGACTATAGATAGGAGCCGTCAACCATTGGTAGCTGAAAGGGTTCCAGTATCGCATCGACATCCACCTAGGCGTATGTGTGATTGGAGGGGGAGGACGGGAGGGGGTGGGGGGACTGAGACACCCCTCTTTCATCCCTCATGCACCCTTCCACAATATGTTTCTTTTATTAACCACAGAGGCTGCTTGAGAACAGACAACGTCGTAACATCGCTCACTGACATGTTGGAAATGTTAATATGTCACGCAGATCAGAATACAAATACCACGGGGCGCGTAGTAACATGTGATCCGCTTGTCAAGATAGACCTATGTATCATATTGATGGGGTGGTCCTGGGTTGTCCGCAATACATGATGAGGGGCCATCCCAGGTACACGCCCCTCTATGCACACCCGCTCTGAAAAAAAGACTTTACCATACATTTTTTTGTCTCAGGTGTCTATTGTTAGTTGTTGTGACTGAAATTTCGTTATTTCAGTGATTTTTGTTGGCGAAGTGTATTCAAATTGCAATATAAAATATTAAATGTTTTTCACGTTGTGAGTAAAGGACAAAAGAAACGGTTGAAAGAAAAAAAAATACCTCATTAGAAATACCAACCACAAATCAAATTTACGTATACAAATACATGTCTATCATTATACACTTAATTTTTATAAAAAGAAACAGGGAGAGAGAGGAAGATAGATAGATAAATAGAAGAGAGAGGGAGAGAGAGAGAGAGAGAGAGAGAGAGGGAGAGAGAGAGAGAATGCGATATACAAAAAAATATAAAGAGGGGAAAAGGGCAGGGAAGGGAATGAGATAAAAATCATATACACATGCAGGCACACACAAGTACACTCACACACACACACACACACACACACACACACACACTGCCCTAATTAGTTCACCATGAGGGGAAGGAAAGGGGCGGCATGGCAGGGGCGACACGTACCTTGCCAGCAAGCGGAGAATGCCCGCGAGAATGCCGCGCACTCTCTCCGGCAAGCCTCGCTCGGATGGTGGTTGCGAGCGACGCCACGAAATACACCAGCGACGCCATGGAAGATGGAATCGACGCAAAACTTTGGTCCGCGCGCAAACAATAACAAACAAAGTAATACTCCCTCTCAGACCCAATCCCGCATCAGGGAGGTGAAACTACGACACCTGCTACCAAGACTATCCGCTGTTTTGCAGTCCTTTGTAGGGACCCCGTGTTGGTGGTTTGTTTGTGGGCCGGCTAGGTGTAGGTAGGCCTATGGAAGACATCACTGTCGGGATTAATTTACACGCCCTTTAGCCTCACCCTATTTTAATTTCATCGTCACTTTGGAAGCATTTGGGCCTCGAATGGCACGCTGGATGGGTCCTGGGTAAGGGAGGGGGCGTGTGTCAGCTGATGGAGATCACTTACTCATCATGCTAATCACGAACGAAAACAATCATATCAAATACCTTTTCCTGATCAAAGATCTGTTAAAATGACGTCACTACATTTTGATAACCTTCACCATGGATATCAACAAGAATGTCACTATAATCAGTCAAAATATTCTTCAAACATTGTCCAAGATTTTACTGTATTTTATTTAAAGTTTGGGGATAGTTTTGTGGCTTATTCCTTTAATAATTGCAATTTCTATAGGAGCAGGTTTAATATATTTCAACTGGAGGAAGATTCTTGCACGGTAAGAAATATACGATTAGCTTCACAGTACACCATTTAATGGTCCTTAAAAGAACTGTTGGGCTATTCTTTCGGAATAACACGTTATAAAGGAAACTTGGCTTTCTCTGCGGGTAGTTTGCCCACTCATGGTTGAGAATATCTTGACACTCTATGTTTCAAAAAAATATTTCTAAATTTACATGCTAATTATAACACTTTATCTAGCAGGACAAAATGAAGGAAATGAACATTCACAAGAAAGGCAACAAAAACTGCGTTGTCCAAGCAAATGAAAGCCATATCTTAAACATTTGCGTTACAAACATAACAAGAGTTGAAGAGTAAAACAGAAGCAGTTTCTTCTTGTTACAGCGTACAGCGTATACTCTCCATTAATTTTGAACAAGTCCATTTGAGAAAGGAGCTTGCCTTTTCATGCGACATTAAGAACTATGCAATGGGAATAATCAACGTTAAGTATAGCTTAAATCACCAGCCATGATCTGTTTCAGATTTAGTCGACATTCACAAATGGCAATATAGTACAAAAAAGTATAGAAATTGGTATTATCACAACACGGCTCTTAAACCATGTAGATATAACAAAATATATGACATGTATGATACTCCTGATTTCTGCAATACACAAAGATGTCGGCGAAGGCTGCAACAAACTTACTATTCTCTCGACAATGAGTAATACAAGGGAAGATTAAGTGTACTGGACAGGGGGTATACTTCTGATTCAGTCCCTCCAAAGCGCCCCTCCCTATTTGACTCTGTTTAAAATGGCGCTTTATGCCGTCGTTTTTGGATCTTGATAAATTGTTTTCATGGGAATGAACATACATGTATTACACATACTATATGCGACACAAAATAAACGGAGGGTGTAGTGTGAGTTGGTGTGTATGTGTGTGTGTGTGTGTGTGTGTGTGTGTGTGTGTGTGTGTGTGTGAAAGTGTATTGTGTGTGTGTGTGCGTTGTGTGATCACCAATCACCACAACCATCTTTCATCATGGTCGTGCTGAAACTAACAGCGCGAGTAATGTGCCCCTATGTACTCATGTAACTTACAAGCACAGTGCCGCTACATCACCATCACTTAACACTAACCAACAACTCTCTCCGGATCTAAATGATAGAGACGGGAACCTGAGCAGGAAATCGTGATAAAATGACATGAAAGAAAAGAAACCTAGAAATGGAACATGAGCCCGATAACCCCGCTGCGTCATGCCGATGGAATGTACCCCTTCTCAACTAGCCTGCGAGCGCGTATCGCGCGCCGTGCACGCGCTGATCCGCCGTCCGCCGCCCGTTCCTTATAACCAAAGACGGCCATAAGCACTCCCTGTTGGCGGAGTGAGCTACGACCCGCTGCCACCATCGGTATGTCAGGCATCCTGTCCCCCTGAACCTTAGCCCTGGCTAGGATGCCAGCAACACAGACTAGATAGGCCTAGCGGGATGGGCTCCCCTGCTTCTATCATTAGACGAGACCTGGGACTACATGTAGGGGCATTGCTTGAATTACAACAAACCCATATTGGTATGACCATGTCGAGGATTTGGTTTCGCGTTTCCATCGACCCATTCCTTAAAATAGAGCAAACTGCGTGTTGTCTTGGTCTAATTTTACCCGAACAAATAAATATGATCTGTATTGGCTAATGATAAGCCATTACAACACGGGTAGAATGTTACACTCTTATGAGGGTTGAATGTTGTGCATTCTCCAATATTTCCACTCTTACGTCGTGGCTGCATAGTGCAGCAGGTATTATTGACTTAACCCTCTCAGTACCAAGCCAGGAAAAGCGTGTTGACTCATTACTCATTCCGTGTACCTATGGTATTGAGAGATATTAAAGCTTTTTCAGAGGAAAAATAAAACACCATCGTCTCTTCCATAATGTACTTCATGCGATGTATATATGCCATAATGTGCATGTGCATAAATAACCCCTGAAAAAAAGAAGTATGTTGACCACTGGCCTATTAAAGTGATTATAGCAGCGAGTACACGAAACTTTGCGTAGAGACAGACAAACATTATCCTGCGGCACAAAATTTTATCAAAGAAGTTTCAAAAACATTCATTGCAGAATTGATTTTGAATGATTTTGCTTTTTAGAGGAAAAGGAGGACTGTTTGAAATTGAACCGAGTTACTTGAGGCGAGAACCACAAATCGGGGGCGCGAAACCAAACTTAGGATCGAGCGAGACCGTACAAAGCGCCTATCTCGGTCGCTTAATATCTACTCTAGACGACGCGCTCGTACACTGGCGTACTGGCTGCCTGACTGGCTGATAGGCCGCTTGGCGTACTGGAGCGCTGGTAGCCTGGTAGCTGGCTAGAGGTGGAGGGGCGTGGTCTTAACCCAGCTCTTACCCCCAGCGTCGATGCTTTTCCAGGAAATCATTCCAAATCGGCTGGCCAGGCTCCCATTTGATTTTCTCGGAAAAATGTCGAGGGTGTATTTTTCTCTGTCTTTCCAGCTAACAAGTCGGATGTATGAATGAAAAGTAGTGCGATGACAAATCTATCAATGAAGTGAGCTGTACGTCTAGTTTGGCTGCATGCACGATGGTATTGTATGGTGTAAGGCTATATATTGGCTCAGAAGCAAATGTATTCTCAGAACAGTATCACCTGCTTTCAGAATATGTACTCATAATGTGTGAATGTATTACAACTACTAGCTACAAATCCATTCCAGTTTCATATCTTAATCAATTTCATAACGAAATATGTTCAAGATGTATAAATTCTACGTAGAACATGAATGTGAAGTAGTAAAGGAGCTCTTCATAATCATCAAACAACATATTGAAGGCTTACATTTTCCCCGTCAGGGAACAGTTTGAGGGTAAATAACGCAATATGTGAGTACATGCACATACTGCACCATCGTTTTCGTCTTGGCCATGAGATAGTTCAGTCAGCTTCAGTAAGACGAGGAATAATGAATCACCTATCGGCCCGTAAACATTTAAGAAAAATCAAATAATTTTTTGATAAAAAAAACAAGAAGCAAGCACAACACTGCACAACACAGTTCACAAGGAGAAGTCTTAAATCTGAAATATTCACATTTTTGGAGAACACACACACACACACACATACACCCTTTCTCTCGATTTATCTCTTTATAATCTCCCTCTTTCTCTTATTTGTTAAGATATAAGGTACACTGTTGATTCCTCATTCAAAACAACTCAATGAAAAGAATTATGCAAGTTACTTTCAGGGACTCATGATCTCATGCAAACCTCACTGGTCATAATACAACGAGCCCACAGCCAGTGCGGCCTTGTTGTCAGTGCCGAGTTGACTCGAAGGTAGGCCCGTAGGGATGCGAGGGGGACGGTGAGAAGGGTCACTATCATGGTGGTATGTCAGGAATGTCCGATGGGCTTATTTGGAGCGCGCCAGTGCGTAGGAGCATCCCTCCTATCTCTCCCGCCTGGTGGAGGGGTGAGGCGGGGGTGGGGGAGGGGTGGATGGGGTGGAGTCAGCGAGATGTCTCCAGCATCGAGCAACAGATGAGCTTCATTAGTCTAATCATGGCTGCATGTTCCTAATCATGCTATCGTCTCATCCATGGGGTGTATACGTGCGTGTGGCGGGGTTAGATTCAGTGTCGAATGTTACTTTGCCAGTTGTTGATGAAGTCACATTCAATTTCAGTTACATCATAAAGAAAGATATATCATGTGTCATGTATCAATGTCTAGTAGAAACAACTTCAACAATTAACCCTCTATTGCTTTTTAACATTCCTTGATCATAATAACGTATTAATGTTGACTAGAAATGTGTGTAGGCATCCAAGTTGCAACTCAACGTATTTATCATTAGGATAAATTTTTATCAAACAATTTTAAGAGTTCGCTCCTCATCTGTTTCCACATCTCCTTGATTAAAAGAACCAAATTAAGGTGCGTGGATATTGTGCTTGTCAAGTCAATATTTCTTATTTGGTACTTAAACTAATAATGTATGGTCTTGTTGGTGTAAGTGTTGTTGTTGTTGTTGTTGTTAAAGATCCTTCCCGCTAAAATGCTGGCCTGATATTCATATTCACACCCACTGCTGATTCATTTACCTAATTCATCATTATAATGTTCACGGTAATCAAGGTTTTTTTTTTTAGTACACGTGACTACGTGCATCTCTCTCAACGTTTCCTTTGCCATGTAACATGTTGCTATATAGGATATGTGCACATTCCTGGTGACACTATAAACACATGACATATTATGTAAAGTCACTGCGGCGTAGAAGGGTTTCATAAGCATAGTGGCGCCGCGGGTTGCTACACTGTGTTGCCTTGTCAAGATGGCGGCTGGTATGTTATCGCAGTCTATCCCCTGGCTTTTGATACGCCTACTATCTCACCTTGGCATTAAAGGCGGCCATCAGTCTTTGTCTCGAGATGTCCAAATAGTATTGGTGCCATGGTGCAGAGAGCCAAGAATATAAAGAGGTAGATGATGAATGAATGAGGAAGGGAGGTCTTACTTATTACGTCACTAAACATCCCCGTGGACTTTAATAACACATATCCACAATAAAGCTTTGCAATGGTTAAGAACACCACAATAACAAGAGGTACATAATGAATTAAAAATCATCATAATTACTGAACGTGCGTGTTTTTCTTAAGAAATATACTAGTATTTCATCAAATATTGCGCTTATTTTGTAAATAAGACGCATGATAAACTATTTACAATAATAATCATTTAGTATAGGTGCCGTTTAACATATGTAATTTACAGGTACCTTCAATATGAAGTTGTCCTATTTGTTATTCGTTTATTGGCTGTCTCTGTCCCTGTATCATATATCTGCTTACCATCTTGGGAGGGGGTGAGAGACAGGTGCATGGCGGCGCCCTTTATGCTGGACACGGAGCTGAGCGATAAATGATAGAGCGTTAGAGGCGTGTGAGTATTTACACGCTGCCGACATCGACGATAAATCGGTCGTGCTCGTATCTGACATAACCGGGCTCTAAGGAGTATAGAATGATGTCGCAACAGAAATGTAAATTTGGAAGGGGTTACTGGAAGGGGATGGGCAGGTATTCCTCTCCACTAAAAAGATGAATTATTACATTGTCATGATTGTCTGTATATTTATCCTAGGTTGGAAGAAACATTTGATTCAAGTTGAACTATTATAAACAAACAGAACAGAGGGGCCTGCTTGGAATTTTGATTGGAAGCTTGAAATGTATATATGGATATGAGTGTGCGTGTGCGTGTGCGTGTGCGTGTGTGTATGTGTGTGTGTGTATGTGTGTGTATGTGTGTGTGCGTGTGCTTACCACTGAGATGTGTGTGGTGCAGTTTGTGTATGTGGGCACTATGTGTGTGGGCGATTATTATGGCTTTATGTATCGGTGTATGTGTATCTGAGTGTGTGTTTTTTGCGTTATGTTTGTGTGTGAGGTTCTTTTTTCGTTGCTCGAAGGAAGAAACGGATTTACATCTGACACTGGGCCTGTGACAGTACAACGTAATTTTGATTTGGGGAGGGACGTCTAAATAGTGAGGGTTTAAACGCAACGCCCCAATACAAACTGTGTGTGTCTCATCTATTTATTAGCCACTTCTTATCTATTTGAGGAATGTACGGTTAGCATTGCCCAGATCATTCGAAAGCATTCGGCATACCCATGTCTCATGCAGAGAACTCATCTCATTGTCTGCGCTGTGTCTGTGATTTCAACAGTAATTTGTTCATGTGGAGACGATACTTATACCTAGCAACAGAAAAATGATTGTTTGCATGTTTGTGTAATATATCATTCAATGATTGGGTTTATGATTTTATCTACTGGTTATGACATTTACATTCCCCGCCATCCGTTATGTTTTGTCAGGCATAAATTTTATGAGCAGACGACACTGGGTCACGTGAGAGAAGGGCCAGGAGATGCATTGACAGATAGATACATATAAATACAGATGTAACGAATGCATAGATAAATAAATAAATGGATGCATAGAGAAGCCGTAATTATGAATGCATTGACAAGATGGTAGATGTAGAATGTAGTGCTGGAAGAGGGGGTGGGGTTAATGGATGAAGGAAAGGAAGGAGACGAATGTGTTAGGAGGAGGAAGAAGGAAGGAACAAAGATCATTGTTCATAGTAACATAACCCGGGACATAACGAGGTATCGATAAAGATGCAGACAGAGAGGAGCAGATAACAATGATATACCAATACATATATGTTTTATGAGTTTGCTCCCTCTCTCCCTCTCTCTCTCTCTCTCTCACTCTATATATATATATTTATAGAGAGAGAGAGAGGGGGAGAGAGAGAGGGAGAGAGAGAGAGAGGGAGAGAGAGAGAGAGAGAGAGAGAGAAAGAGAGAGAGAAAGATAAGGAAAATGATAAATTGCTTTTGGAATGTTCTTACGGCCCGAGGCAGCCCAGGCGCGAAAGATATACAGCGTAAGTTCATTATGCACGTTATCAGTCTCGTGTGATTCAGATAGCTGCCATTCCAACGGCCCAGCGATATAATCTATATCATAATACACGGCGAAGAGATGGATGTTGGGTCGTAGAATCGCATATCGCGTAAACTTTACTTTCGTTTGTCGTGTATCCACATTATCACTATGTGCTTTATCAATAACTATTGGAATATAAATGTTGATCGCTGAAACAATTCCTGTCAGACTCTTCTCTTCATGAATTTGTTTGTTGCCTACAAAACATATATTAACGGGATATAGCGAGCTTGGAGTTCCTATACAGCTTTTGGATTAGGATTAGCTCGTCAATCGTGACCAAATATTTATAAATGTAGGTATTTTCATCATCATCGTAGCCCAATGGCAAAAAATATTTTGAAAGGAGGGGAATCTCTCTGCTCAACGGATAATCCGACGATATACCCTCATATTCTGCCCACGGATTTTGTTTACGATGGGGAGACAAATAAATGGGACCGGATGACTACCATTCAGGGTTTACGATGCCAAATGAAAGTTGAATGATACATCCGTAGCAGAAGTAATGGACACACAACGGGGGAAAAGAATGCAGCTAGGTTTGAAGTATCGTGCACCTGCTTACACATATTACGGCAGTCATGTAGTCCCATACATGCTCATATCTGTGGGTATCTGTGCGATCACTTAGAGCGCGCGCCGGCAGAGAAGGGAGGGGGAATGCGGAGAATGTGATGGCGGAATACGCGGTGGATTGGTCCAGAGGGAGAGGGGCTAAAACGTGAGAAATGGGCTGCTAGGAGCAAGACTCTCACCGGAGTGATAAGGAGAGAGTGGCGGGGAGTAGGGGTGTTTGATGAGGGGAAGATGGAGATAAATCTCATTCTTATCAGCACTAGATATGAAAGTAATGACACGGAACATTGTACGGCATTTCCTTTGGATGACATTCCGTGATGGATGATGATCGTGAAATGTCAACAGTCTAAATATAACGTTCTTTCCTGAAAGACAGCAGATGGTCTTTCCTCCATAACACATGCCCCATTGTTAGTCCCAACCCTTCAAGACAAAACGCACCTGATTATTGTAAACACTCGATACGCTCCCTTTCACTTCACAAAGACAGACGGATACACCCAGTTGCACACAATCTTTCTCCGCCTCACGTCTCGGCCATGCCCATAGAGCTACATGTCTATGGTCATGCCTCACTAAGCCTCACGAAGTTCAAATTTTCTCCGTCAGTCTCACACACACACACACACACACACACACACACACACACACACACACACACACACACACACACACACACACACACACACACACACACACACCATCTCTCTCTCTCTCACACACACACACAGACGGACATGACTAACAAAAATACAAACAATCTCATTCTCACTGACACACACAAGACACAGAAACACACCACACACACAGAAAATACTGTACATACATTCCCTCTCACCAGACCAGAGAAATACAGACATTAACATAAAGCATCTGTCTCACAGACACACCCATACTGACATACACACATACAAACACAACAGCCAAGGACAGTCAAATCAAGGATGTTAAACTGCAGGAAGGATTTATTCACTGTAAAAGCTTGGACATCTAACATCAATACAACGAAATATAATGACTATGAACATCTCCTTCCCCATGGTTACTCTCCTAGTACTCAAGAGTTTTACATTACCATGACTGTGACATGGCATCTCTTTGTATTGTAACAATGATGTGATGTATGTATTGTTCAGAGCATCTGCCAGTCACAATCACATCAATCAAAAACTCTCTACTAATTGGTGTCAAGTCATACAGTCTTGGGCAAACAGTATAGTACAGCTGTTACATAAACACACTGGAAAATTTACTATGAGCATGAAAAATGCCAGTGATGAAATTCGCTTTGCAACAAATGACCTGCCTGTAGTCCTGTTATACATGTACGTTTCATTTAACATCTCCTTAATATAAAGCCCATGATTTAAAATGAACAAAACTGAATACATATATTTAATTACTACTTACACCTAGTCATGTAGTTCATTTTAAGTGGCATTACTTGTAATGTTTGATGTAGAAGTATTGCTTTTAAAATCTACATGATTAGGTCTGTGTTAACTCTTTACCGTTTCAATAAAATGCCCATTCGATTGTAACTTCAATGGACGCTGAAACTTGTACAATTTTAAAACTACATCAGCCATACAATGGAGCTACAAGAATAACTAATTCTTCTTCTGCCAGAAGGGGATCCATATGAAACTTTTCTTTGTAAGTACTTAAACTCAACCTCCAAATTTTTTTTCAAATTTTATCAAATTTTTTACATACCATAAATGAACAAAAGAGTAGAAAACAATAAATACATGATGTATCTTCAACAAAAGGTAGGAGAAAGTGTTCTCCTGTTCAAAGTAGTTGAGTCGAACTGTCAGAGTACAAAGATTCATCATGTGTGCAGCAATGGTCCAAAACCTTCTTTATAACAATCAAGTTATCCATAGAAAACGGCCTTTCCATGCAATAATTGGGTTTCACAGAAACATAAATTAGACTCAGCAGTCCATCCTAACATCAAAAGACAAAACAAGATGATGGAGGAGTTATTTGCTAAAAGGACGATCAAGATGCGCATTGTGTGGTAGCCATACAAAATACTGAACACGTATTACAAACCATTCATGCTCAGGAGTGTCCCCCAATCTGCGATACACCCAAAATAACATCACTGAGAATTTTACTTGACAATGCTTCAACAAACTAATAATGCAACTCTAGCAGCCAATCAAAAGTGAAATAATAAGAGATTATTAACTAGATGATTGATCATCATCATTCTTATCTTGAGATGGTACAGCACAGGTGTTGTCTTTGCAAGAGCACGCACTATTGACCGAACGCTACACATAAACACTTTTGAAGGTTTAATGTCCATGGACGGTGATATTTACAGTAGCAAGGACGCCTCATCTCTACGATCTGGCAGCATGAAACTATTTTGAATAGCACATGTTCTCCTAAACAAGACACTGAATAATCCCGCCCATCTCTCCTCTTTCCCTAGTGCCCATGTAAAATATGCTACAAAGTTGAACAAATATTGGTGCTGCGATTGTAGGTATCTATAGACGACACACTCTACCCTAGTGTAGCAATAAAGCAAATATGTATCTTGCACATAAGCAGCCAAAGCTTGCATAACTCACATTGTATACTTACATCTTCATATTACAATGAACAAAATGTAAATATTTTGGCATTTGAGTTATGTGATTATCAATACACTTTGTGCCTGTGTTACATACTTCAAGAGTTATCAAGTTTATCATATATCTTGCAGTCTCACTTTGCAATAGTAAACCTTCACTTGTCTAGCTGACTACAAACAAAAACATCCCTAAAACTGTCAAAATATTCAGTCAGTATGTCAAAGAGTCAAACTGCTGATCAACTTACACACAGATTTATTTCAACAATTGAACTTTGGTGTTCACATTTAAGACACTCAAGAAGCAAATACAAGTACATCCCCCATCCCGACCTCCCCCTTCCCAATCACCTTAATCCTGTATTCCTTGTTCCTCAAGACAGACAGGTATTTGTGCTATATGATACATGTATAAAGCTAGTGACTAGATGGAATATGTACAAGAATGCGGCACTAATTGCCTGTGCTTTGGTGTAGCTTCTATTCTGCGCTAGCCCCATCTGCTGTGCTGGTATCCATCCCAGTCACAGACGCATCTCCCTCCTTCTTGTCCTTCTTCCCCTCAGCTGTAGCATATAGAAAAAATAAGAGAAACACATGATGGCAATGAGTACTCTGATGCAAGTTGAACATCTACTTGGAAAATTCAGTTCCGCACATTTATTTAACAGGTGCTGCCTACTATTCAATCATTGTATCCACATATAATCTTCTAAACTTACAACTGAAAAGAAAATAAACAGAGATAAACACAAGAATGAGGGAATACTGTGCTCCAAGGATAGCATGACCATCCACTGTCAACATTCAGTACATTAGTATAACTTGATGCTGCCTACTCTCCATTCTTTGTATTATTATACAGTCTTCTCAACTTATGGTTCAGCTCTGACAATTGGATTTAATTTTTTTTTTAATAGTGCAAATGATATAATTTACATACAACTTTTTTACATTAAGCATTGTAGCATGTTTATCTAGACCAAGGCCCCATATCACAAAGAATTTTGATTGATCAGAATAAAGCGAAAGTCTAATCACCAATAATTAAAATACAAAATTTTGATCGATACCAATCGCAAGGCGAGTTGTGATAAATCAGAATTATTTTGAAGTCAGGGGCCAGTTGTATAACTGCATCACAGTGAATGGACAAGAGCAGTAACCCTAGCAACCCCAGCTAACACTTACCGTCTCCATTCTCCCCTCCCTCAGTGTCCTCGCGGCGGCGCTTGCGGTTGTTGCGTCGGTTGCCCTTGAAGTTTCTGTTCTGTGAGTACATGGGCTCCATGGCTAGCACCTTGTGCACCTGCCTGAACACAATCAGACGCAAGGCATGCTGGGAAACGGGAAGAAGACGTGACGGTAAAAAAGGACAAATTTAAGCAATGTAGAAATAGGAACATAAGAATTACAAAAGGTGGCAGAATCTCATGAAAGATTATAAATTGCAATTCCTTATTGGAGGAGGTTTGAGGACAGGCGAACAGATATAAAATTTGATTTGCAATAATCAGTGCTTATCACATACTGTATAAGCTGTTATTTTCGCGTACATATATTTTCGCGAATGGCGGCTTCTGCCACATATTCGCGTGTTGTTAAATTCGCGTTCATGTGTGTGAGGCATGCGCTGTATGCTGCTGCATTTGTTCGCCATGCGTGTTAGTACTTACTAGTATACTGTAATCTCGTAATGTTGCAAGTTGATATGAGAATATTTTCGCGCGTTGTTAAATTCGCGTTTGCTCGTTCATTCGCGAAATTCGCGAAAATAAAACCCTCGCGAAAATAACAGCTTACACAGTAGCTGAGCTGGCCTCTCTGTAAACCTTTCTCTCGTATATTTGTGTGCAAAAAAAGTTTTAAAGTTGATTTGACTATTTTCATTATCTTCTCCAGGATGTAATCATACTTCTCAGGATACCATGTCTGGATACCAACAGCCACATAAAGAGCTCAGCAGCATCAATGAGTTGATGTACTTTTCATACAATTTTAGACCATGAACAGGGTGAAATATGCACCAGCCCTATTGAGGCTGGGGTTTGCAGGTATTGAGGGTGTGATAAGGGCGTGGCAGGGGCGTGGCAGGGGCGTGGCTCACCTGTGCGCTGGCAGTGATGTCCTCACACTCCTGGGGGGTGAGGTGTGCTAGAGCATCAGACTCCTCCTTCTCACATGGGTCAAACAATCCTGGGCCTCCTGTAGCAACAAAGGGCGACAACAACAATAGTATCCAACTGCTATCAAGCTATTCATATGCAAATAACCAGCAAACAATTAATTTTGGCAGCCCAGTGGTACAAGTTTAAGTAGAGCACTTCAAATATTTAAATGCTGCCTATATTTAAAAATAGTCGTAATGGTTATCAATTACTAATATCGTCTTTTAACATGTACCTTCTTCTAAAGCATCATGCATAATTTAACACACCTAAATCAGGATTGTACCTTCATAAGTTTCAACCACACAATCTAAATGCATGGAAGAAAGACTAGGAAGGCATTGGGGATATCTTCATTTCTGCAAACGGGAAGCCAATAGTGGTGATGGAAACACCAGTCTTGGAGCAAGTTTGCAACATGTCTTCTAAAATCTTTGAAGGTTGTATATTCAATATTTTTTCCACTAGGATGAACCCTGCAACTGTGAAGCAATATTTCTCTGAATCTCTTTTTTTCCTCTCCCTCTTTATTCATATCTCTCACTGCATGTCATCAATTGTATATTTATGTATGACAATGCATCATAAATCTTGAATCTTCCAAGAAACGATGAAAGAGAGAAGGCTATAAATGCCATAACTTAGACACTGATACTGGCATATGAAAATAAGAAATAAGTTTGAATCTCTCTCTGTCCATACCTGGTAGAAGGAGGCCTCCAGCGATGGCTTCAAAGACTCTTCTGACAGCATCTCCTGGGCTCAGCGGCTGGCCTGCACTGGCTATCACTCTCTCACACAGCAGCTCTAGGGGCTGGGATATACAAACAGGGGGAGCAGGGGGTCACATTAGGAATGCACTATAAAGCGGTATCATATGTGTTATAATCTTATCTATTGAGACATCTCTGTATGTATGTACTATATAACCATAAATATATACTTGAATCATACAGATGGAGTAGGAAGGGGGGGGGGGGATATCAATCATGTACTTTGTGGAAGCTACTCTCTGATGCAACAAATGAACACCTACAAATATGTTTCACATTACATCTTACACCTCTAAGTATTTGTTCTCATGGGCTCTTCGGTTATAGATAATTATCTAGCTTCATTTTCATGTCTTGCAGCTATGTATCAATGTTTCTCTATGTCCAGACATCACAATCTATTCCTTTTATTCTGGCTTGACCACTCGCCTATCCCCGCAGTAGCGTCTACGTAGGCACACGTTCACATAGGTCCCTAAAGACTAGGATAATGATCTATTTAATCTATCCATCTAACTTTCCATCATTCTCTCTACTAGTTTATTGCTCTATCTTTCATCACTACTTCCCAAACCACTCTTGGGTCTTGGGAGTTGGTCTGTGCACTCACCCATCCCTGCAGTGGTGTCCATGTCGGCACGCGTTCACATAGGTCCCTCAAGACTCGGATGACGATCACACAGGACTGCAGCCCACCAGCTCTAGCCTACAGGTAGCACGGTCAGGCGACACAGAGGGGAGGAGCAGGGACAAGAGCATTGTCAGTGGGAACACTCACACACCAGAAACATGCAGCACAATCACACTGCTTAAACTCTGAACAACATTCACATTACTGTAAATATACCAAGATCTCATGTTTGTTCTTCTGATTTGCTGGTGTGAAGGCACCTGCTTGTGAAATAATTTCTATAAATCATATGCAACCACAACTACTTTTTAAAATGATTTCCTATACCTGGACATAAAATATCAATGACTTATTACTTAAAAATATTTTCTTTCTTGGCTGGTTAAAGTTAGTTAAGATATAACTAAGGGATAGCGTCACAAATACATATAACTTTCAAGGAATATAAAAAGTTGTGGCTCTTTATATTCCTTTAATTGGATTTAACATGAAATTGACTTCAAATCATGTGAATCACGATAGGAAAAACGATGCTGCCCATTTCTAACCAGAACAATCACACTTTTGTTTTGTGAAACACGTCTCACAAGGGGGTATCAACATTTTTCATCCACTCACAACAAAAACTTGAAATATGCAAAATAGTGGTAAACTTCTACTTGTATATTTCAGTTTTATTGCACAAACACTACACCATCTATCACATGAACTCTTTCTAATCAGTCTATGAAGGAATTGGCAGAAGTGGTTAAGATAACAATATCTGTAATCATAGCAGAACTGTTCTGCTGTCAGCATGGATCTGGGTCTTGTTTGATTTCAACAACTTTATCATTTGGAGACGATCATCTTGGATGATCTGAAAATCAAATGAGAATGTGATCTGCGATCACAGCAGAATGGTTCTGCAGTCACTAGCTTTTTTTTTTTTTATGTCTTATAAGATTTGTTTTATACATGCATATCCTGCCCCAACCAAAGAAAAATCTACATCTGATTGTGCCCATGACAATCCTGTAGGGACTGACTGTACGAAATGTTTGGACCAGCCTTGTGGTGTAGTTTTGATAAAATGTTCCAGGACTCCTCAATTCCTCACGCACATACACCCCACAACAGACATACAGACAGACAGACAGACCCCACAGACTACTCAGAAATCAGGTGAGAGCAGTATCGAACCTGGAACCACTTAGCATGTCGTAAGGCGGCGAGAGCGTCCAGGCATTTTTGCCTGTCCAGCACATCGGGAGGATCTCGAGCAGAATCTAAGTCAATCAATAAGGATGGCAGGGATGGGTGTTTGACCATGGCATGACACCTCAGGCCCGAGGCTCCTGGCGAGTTGACCCCTGCACCCCATGACCTTGCGCCCTCCAACACAGGTCAGGGGTCGTCAGGGGTCACAGGGGAGTCGGCCTGGCGGACAAGGCTCCCAGCTGAACCGTGTGCTCGACCTTAGTCATGCTTTTAACTTTAGAGATTTAGATTCTTTTTAACTGAAAATTAAGTTCATTTGCTATCAAAGATGATAGATCAACACAAAGATTTCAAAGAAAAATAAACAAATAAATAAAAAATACATGATTGATGCTAAAGATTTATGACTCCATAAATTTTGGATTTATCAAAATCTGTTCAAAGGTTTTAAATTTTATTTTGGATATTTCTAGTTCTTTGACAAGAATTTCTTGTCACATTTGAAGTCTATAGCTCCTCTTGTTCACGAAATTAATTTACAACCACAACTGTCACTCAATTACGTTACATTTCAATGCTATTTTTAGATGATTTGTACCCAATTTAAAAAGTTTAACTTCATTTTAGGAGTACCGCTTTAAATAAATAACAAATAAATGATTATCAAATAAAGAATAAAAGACCTTCTTCAAGACAGCTTCCCGCAAAATAAATGCAGGCATATGTAAACTATTTCTTTCTGAACTTTCAAGAGGATCTACAGAGAAGATGCCACGAGGTTTAGCATAAGAGAAGTTGAAGTTAGACGCTTGTTTTTAGTGAGAGCACACGTGTGTACAGCTTAGTGGGGCCATCCTATCGGCCGACTCAACCCTTTCTCGCCAGACGACCCGAGGATGATCAAAAATCCTCCTCAAGGCTGCCCTCACAGGTCTTACGAGCAGCTGTATGGAGAAGAAGGCTTTGCACAGAGAAAACAACTTGGAACAAACAAGTTCAGGTCAAGTGATTAACAAGTACACTGTTATTACGACAAAAGTCAAGCTTTGATTCATGTTTCCCTCCCAATTTAGAGGACTGATCGAGCATTTTTTGTTTATTCTTCTCTGACGGTTTGTTTTTCATGATTTAATTTCTCCGTGCAAAATATTAGCAAGCAAGCCTTCACAATTGTTCATGGTTATAACTGAGCTGTAATCATACAAAGTCCACATAAAACTACTGATGAATGATGCTGTTGCTTTGGCAAAGTTTTTTAAGAACACTACACTTCTCAGATACATTCAAAAGATCTTGAATTAAAAACAAGTCCATTTTTCAATTCGCAAAGGACCGGACATCCCAATTTGTTTTGTTTCTGCATCAAACAAATCTATAATAAGTGGACTTTGTTTTTTACTGCACCAAATGTGGAAATTATCACATATTTGGATTGTATGCATATGACGTTTACTTAATATGTATGAAAGTTAGTAATACTCACCTGCGGGGGAAATGAATGTGCATAAAAGTCATACGGAAATGTGAATTAATGAGTGAGAGATTATTGCTTACATGATAAACATTGATTTTATAGATTTCTGACTCAAAAATTAGTGTGGTTCATACATGTTTTCCACTGTAAGTGGTCTAATTATGTGGTCAGCAAATGATCAAGAAATTCAGGTTTTCTTCCTTGTACACTTCTAAATTCATTGATCAGGATAGTTTTATCATTTGAAATCAAGGGAGAGGTTATTTTGGATATCAATGACAATAAAAAACTGCTGGAAATGTGTTGCTCTGAGACCAAGATATCATGAGATGTGGAAACTTGGATATGTAGTATCATAGAGAGGAAAGACAGTTTACTGGACAACTTCATGCTCAACTCTAGCTCACACAAGTTCTGATTAACTTCAACTGGACTAAGAAAGACCATGGAGTACAACCACAATTCTCACCTTCTTCAAAATCTTCTGTATGGAAATGTGTCTCAGATGCTTTACAATGCATGTTCTTCAGATAATGGCTCATAGCTTCATTAGCATACAAGACAGGACACAAAGCCAGCACATCAAATCATTCAAGACTGTGTTCCTGTCATTCAGCTCAGCTCAAGTCAAGCATGAAATAGTACCAGTAATTCATCCCTGGGTAGTGGTTGGCAGTAGTAGTGATGAAAGAAGAGGTGCACATCTAGCCTGGCTGCTGGGAGTGACGGGGTGAGAGGTAAGGGAGAGGGGTGGTGGAGAGGGGCTGATTGGGGTAGGGATGGGTGAGCTTACCGGCAGCATCAGCAGGTGCAGGCTCCCTGAAGGCTGGGGAGGTGAGCGAGATCTTCATGGTCATGTCTGGTTCCTTAGTCACGATCAGACCGGCGTCCTCCACACATAGACGGATCTCAATCTTCTCCTCAGTGATGTCCTGGAGTGGGAATCAGAAAATGACTTGGAGCAATGGATATCAATGGGTCTCTGTAAAGGTCTCAATGAACCAGAGTCTGCAGGGGAGTAGTTCATGGCTAACTAAATAATGAAGAAGATACTCTCAAATGACTGGGCATACAAATTGGACAGATGAAACCCATAACAAAAATTGGCCCAGTCATTTGAGAGTATCTTCTTCATTATTAAGTTAACCATGAACTCCTCTCCTGTAGACTCCACACTGCCCTTTGGGAATGGTGGGTATAACCAGTGTAAAAATGCCTCAATGGTGCATAAAGAGTTAACTCCTTCTCTGCCAGACTCCATACTGTCCTATAGGAATGGTGGGTATTACCAGTCCAAGAGACCAGTTTAACTAGTGTTATATATAGCATTGAAACAAAGGAATGCGGGTACATCGAAAAACAAAAGCCACATTGAATAAAATTCAGTATCAGACAGATTGAGACAGCATGTGGGTTTAGGTACATAAAAGTAGAGTAATTCACTATCGCCTTGGGGCATGTGAACTTCCAAAACAGTGGTATGCATTTGGTGATTGTACCTCGAAGTTGTAGGAAGTTGACAATGGACCATGAACACAATTCCTGTCAAAATGACAGGGAGTATGATATAACTTGAACCACAACCATTATATTTGTTAGTCCTAAGCTTATAATTCATTTTAATCCAACCATTGACATCTGTATAAACAAATGTAAAGTGGTTGCAATAAATGGAATATATATATATCATAAATTTAAATATACAGAACTTATATGTTGGGAAAGCATCCCTTGAACAATGTGTGTGCAGAATGACTTTTTAAAGCAAGAGAGTCCGAGTAGTAGAAACTGCATTAAGTGTGCTATGTGTGCAAAGAAGAAAGAGATCATACTAAGAAGAGTTCTAGTATTGTGAGAGGGAATAACATGGCATGAATGTGCAAGAAACAGTGATACATACACCGACCTGTAGCTGTTTAGGGAGGAGATTGGCGATGCGTTCTAGCAGGGTGCGGGTAGGCTTCTCAGCACACAACACTACTAGCTCCATCTTGAGGGCGCCCTTCAGAAGCAGTCCCTTGGCTAGCACACCGACCCGCATCACACCCTTCAGTACACGGGGCGGCTGGGGAGCCTCCTTAGATCTAGTGGAAGGAGAGGGGGATCAATACATCATCTTGGTTAATATTGGTTTCTTTGTAAATCAATTCTTGGGTCTAGGGCATTACAGGATTCAATATATCATCATCAATTGGTTTATACGCCTTCAGATATAACCTTTAAGTACATATACATTGTCTATTTAAATTAGGTTGCATTGTTGGATACAGTACGTCTGTAGTACTTCAGATTACATTCATTTTCCCATCAGAAAACACAAGACAATTCATGTCTTCTTTAAAGATTGAAAGTGAAGGTAATGCATTCAGACGAACAACTGAGTCATGCAATATTTATGTCACATAATATTCCTGTCCCATTTGTATTGTACATTTTGTGAGTGCTAACTTGTGTGTGTATGTTTTTTTCTCCAAATGTAACCTTATTTTGCGTCTAATACTCTAGATAATTATCCGGGATTTGTTTTACTATGGATGAATTAATTTGAATATAAAGTTGAATTTGAACGAGTCTTACTCCTCCTTCTTGTCCCCTGCAGCGGTAGTGGCTGGATCCTTGGTCCCCTCAGCCTTAGGGGAGTCCTTGGTAGCTGCAGCAGGGGCGGGGGCCGGAGTAGGGGTAGCTGCAGGGGCAGAGGTAGCATCTTCAGGCTTAGGGGGGTTGTCCTCCTCAGCGATGTGGTCTGATACACCCTTCAGGGCCTTCTCTAGCTGGGACACCATGCCCTGGATCAGCAGTAGCTGAGAAGGTAAGGTGGAGGTAAAGAGAACATGAATAATCAAATATATCACCAACAACCACATTTAAAAATCATTACACAGATTGTAATATAAATATAGTTACATCATAGCTCAAAAATTAGTTTCCAAACTGGGCATAGTTGCATATAGCTTTTTATCTTTTTTTAAATTTCAACACATGTAACCCCAAATGAGAAAGCTAACACGCAAGGACAGGTCACAACAGTTCTTTTACGATATTCATCAAAAGGAATGCATATGAGATAACTATAAAGTGATGTACCTCTTACACCCTTCCCACCATGCAACTGAATCACATGACAGACAGGGCACAGAAGGCATTGGGGATATCTTCATTTCTGCAAACGGGAAGCCACGAATTGACAATGGGAGAATCAATCCTGGAGCAAGTTTGCAAGTCTTCTCCTACATTAATGTTTTAGCATAGGTTCTGCGAAGAAAACGAGGGGATGCCTCACCATCACAACAATGAAACTACAAATGCAATTTATGATACTCCGAATGAGGCCAATAAGCCTACCTCCTGCTCTGTGGGGTAGATGGAGCCATGCTTGGCCATCACATGCCGGTCAATCTCCGTCTCCGTCCTCTTGACCTGCACCCCTCCTGGTCCGTCAGCAGGGACAGGGGGCTTGGGTGGTAGTGGGCGTGGCAGGTGGACACCACGTCTCCTCTGCCACTCAAAGTACTCCATCTCCTGCTCAAAGCGACGCCGCTCCTCCCAGTATCGCTCCTCCTCCATTCGACGCCAGTACATGTCCTCTTCGTACCGCCTGCAGGGAAGGACGGGGGATAACAATCAATCAAAAATGATCCAAAGACTTGCTTGTTGGAAATATCTTAACCAGATAAATATCACTAATAATCTGCATATTTTGTTGGTGCAGTGCTTTGAAAAGCAGCTTTAGTTAACAGGATCTATACCCAAAGCAGTATGGTATGACTGAAACCTGACACAATATCTGAATGAGATCAATCTTGCTGTTAAATATTTGATAACAGATTTCCAGTTTGTGCATCAAAATCTTTGAATTTTGCATGTAAGAGTTGGAAAACAAACCTACAGCTAATAATCTGATTACCAGCACTGTTTGTCCCTTTACTTGACAAGCTGGAGCCAGGGTAACAAAAACAAAATCATTTCCACTGAATAGCAAGAAATAATACCAGTACCAGAAATACCAGACCTGCTGGTTCCTAAACCCTGACTAGCTAATGATTTAACTGACCTCATTTCCTCCCTCCACTGGAACTCCTCCTGTCTCTGCCTCATGAACTCCTCCTTGGCCATCTGGCGTCTCAGCTTCTCTTCCTGCTGCTTGCGGGACCGGGCTGAGGGCTTGATGTCAACAGGGTAGCTGGGGTCTACCTTCTTCTGCAGGGACAAACACACGGACGGAAAGACACAAACAGAGAGGGTTACATCCAAAGCTTTGATTCAATTGTCAATAATTTATATTCCTGGTGCTTGCAGGACAGGGACAAGGGCTTGGATGTCTGCAGGGTATCTTGTATGAACCTTGTATGCACTCCATAAAATGCCACCCGTGATTGAAATCACAAAGCTATACAGGTAAATCGCACAATTGATCACATTTTAAAAATGTCAATGCATACAACCTGATAATAGTTAGACGAAAGCTCATAAGCCCTTGGGACCGCAGCTTTAACCTTAGTATCAACAATCAGAGGAAGGTTACAAGAATTGTTCAACTGTTTAGTAAAATCAGTTCATACATCTGATTAAAAACAAATGTACCTCTTACACCCTTCCCACCATGCAACTGAATCACATGACAGACAGGGCACAGAAGGCATTGGGGATATTTTAATTTCTGCAAACGGGAAGCCACGAATTGACAACAGAAGAATCAATCCTGGAGCAAGTTTGCACGTTTTCTATAATCATCGGATTTATTCATGCAATATCATACCAAAAAAGTTAAGATTATGTGGTATAGTAGTATGGTTGAAGTCACATCAAACTACAGTTTTGGTACATGTTAGTTTGGAAAATTTTTTGGGAAATAGGTAAGAGTGAATTGAGTGAGATATAACTAAATTGCAATGTTACCATATTGTTTATTTTTTTCCTTTTTTGGGTGGGGGGATAAGGGAGGATGAAATGCCTCATTGAGTTGTGCCGATTAATGTGATAGAACAGGTGTAAAAGTCGGCACTGAAGCTTTGATGTGATCACCAGTATGGTTTATTTGTATGATCCAACTGACCTTGTACTGAAGACGATGCCTGCGTCCTTTCATGTGCATCTCTTTAGCATTGGGGTCGTTGAACTGACACTCGCACAGCTTGCAGTTGAAGGAGACGAGTTTGCCCTCCTCATTCTTGAGCTCCTCGATATAGTCTTCGCCCACCGGCTGAATGTCCTTCTCCAGGTCCATGGCCTCCTCCTTGTCTGCAAAGGGAAGAGGGAACCAGTCACCAGAGAAGGTTACAGAGATGGTACAGGTCAGGTCGTAAATAGTACTGTCAGAAAGTTACTCAATGCTATATAGTCATTTAATGTCTGTGCTGCCAAAGTCTGCTGATATCATAATGTCACAAATTCACTTTTATGTCACAGCCACAAACATTGCCAGATCAGAAAGGATGTTCTTGTAACAAATTTCCTTCACACTACACAGTCATTCAAATGTCAGTCGCTGAAAGCAGAAGTTCAGAGTCCCATATTCTTACGAAGGTAATTTTGATTGGAAAGCTTTGCACAAAAACAGCACATCTGAGGAAAACATGTACAGAATAAGCAACCAGCTATACAACGATACCACACGCTGTGCACTAAGCACTACATGACACTACCATGAACTGGGAGAGAATGTTGGTTATCATATTGTGGATTATCATTTTCTAACAGTGTGGTAATCTCAATTGGAGGGGAAGTCTGTGTAACAGGGTATATAGTGGAAAAGGAATTGTTTCCTGTTTTCAGTGTTTATCTTATTTTCATTATAATCTTACTCAAATTTGCATTAAAAGTGCTACATATCAGGAAATGTAAAACTTATGTCTAGCACACGATGTAAACTGTTATTAAAATTCACTTTCTCAATGCTCACATCATGTACATAGACTCCACAGGACAAAACATATGTTTCAACTGCAGCATGGGTACTGAAAATTAGTATAGAATGTACCTCTTGAACTTTCATATCATGCAATTAAACGTGCATGACAGATTGGCTCTAAAAGGCATTGGGGATATTTTCATTTCTGCAAACGGGAAGCCATAAATTGACAACAGAAGAGTCAATCCTGGAGCAAGTTTGCAAGTTTTTCCTTCTGGGAATGCTTATTGTTGCATTAGCTCAAGAAACATTTTGTGGAGCTGTCAAAGGATAACATGAATGTGCTTTTCTAGCAGCACTACCATACCATCACCTCACAAAAATCTGTTCAGAATAATAATTCAAGTACTAAGACAACTCATGATAACTGTGGTATTGATGTGAAGGTTTATAACAGCTTCTGAATTGCACACTTGACAGCCTTTATATTGAATAATGTTGTGGCATGTCATCATACGCCAATTATCAATAAGCAAATTATCATTCCCAATGTCCTTGTAAATATATGTCATTGTCTTGTCATTGTCCACGTAAACTGTCTTTGCAATGTTATTGTCCTTGTCCTTGTAATGTCCTTGAGATTGACCTTGTAGTAGCCTACTCACCTTCTGCTGCTGCTGGGGTGGTAGCTGGTGCTCCTGCAGGCTTGCTGTTGGCCCCGGCTCCTGGCTTGGCCTCTGCCTTCTTCTCCATCTCACCGGTAGTAGTCAGCTTCGACCCACCTGCAAGATGAAAGAAGACATCCTCAATTCACCACACAAACCTCACTTCATAGGCTTGATATACATTTATTTTGCTTAGGACATATCCAAGCACATCAAAGTGAACATCCCTTCCCATATGTCTTCTATCAATACCTTTGTGCTAAATTCTCAAAACTCCAAACCACCTGCAACTTCTCATAAACATGATCTATTAAAATCCAAATTGATATGTACCTTCATAAGTTTCAACCACACAACTGACTGTATAGAAGAAAGACTTGGAAGGCATTGGGGATATCTTAATTTCTGCAAACGGGAAGCCAATAGTAGTGATAGAAACACTAGTCTTGGAGCAAGTTTGCAATAAATATTCATAAAATAGGTAAGGAAACATTCATTAGGTTGTTGTTTCTTTCATATTTGGTGAGGATTCTTAATTCTCTCCTCATAATCTGCCAGGTGTGCAGGTGTGAGAGGAGCTGTTCTTTGTATGTTTTATGAGAGAAGAGTTGTTCTTTCAAAGTGAGAGTTCATCTGGTAGTTTTCTTTCCCTTACACAATACTGTATACGCCATATATTTCGCGGGTTTTTATTTTCGCAAATTTCGCGAGTCCGATGCCATTCGGAAATTTAACACTCACAAAAACATTAATTAGACATGCACAAGCACACATACTAATAGTACGAGTACTCCACCATTGCAAATACAGTAATCTGTCTTCAATGTGAACTGGGGAAAGTAAGTAAGTAGGGTAGAACATATTAAGCATATTTTACCAACAAATGTGATCTTGGGAGTGACCATCTTCTTGACCGGCTGTGCTGGCTTGGCAGCAGCCTTAGAAGGTGTGGTCTGGGTCTTGCTGGCTCCGGCCGTGGTGGTAGTACCAGCGGTGTCCTGGTTGCCAATCTTGACCGGCTCAGACGATGGGATGGGCTTGCCCAGCTTGGTGTACAGCTTCAATACCTACACAATAATAATGAATAATTATTCTTGACTCTCGCAGTGAGATCCTTGGTTCAGGCCCAGCCCGGTGCGTACACCCTTGGACAAGGTGTTTTGCTCATGTTTGTCCCTCTCAACCCAGGTGTAGTAAATGGGTACCTGGCAGTAATATAGTCTTTCTGATCTAATTAGATCAACTAGCTTTTAGCGCTACATACTTAGCTGCTTGGCTAAAGCCAGGGTAATAATCAAGCGGTTTGGGTAGTACTTTGTACCAGGAAAGCACTATATAAGAACCAATTATTATTATTATTATTATTATGATACTGAAAGCATACTCCATGGGCATAATGCATGTCTCTATCTGCTTCTGATTATTACCATGGCTCTAGAGCCAAGCAGCTGAAATTATTGCGAGAAGCTAGTTGATCTAGGAGGATCAGTAATGCAGCTTGTATGCAGCAAACATGATCCATTCCATCAAACCGGGTATGTACCTTCACATGGTTCAACCACACAATCAAAACGTATGGAAGAAACACGTAAAAAGGCATTGGGGATATCTTAATTTCTGCAAACGGGAAGCCAATAGTAGTGATGGAAACACCAGTCTTGGAGCAAGTTTGCAATTTCTATCTCCTATAATAATGGCACCAGTGTTACTAAAAGTGGCATAGTTTGAACATGTCCAGTATCAGGATGAATGTCAAGCTGACATATGGTCTACAATGACTTGTCTGAAATACATATTCCTTACCTTTTCACAAGTCAAATATTATAGTTATTATTTTGTTTACCTGAAGTGCTTCAACAGCTGACTCTAAATCTTTATTTTTCTTACTTATTCAGTTTGAGGCATAATTTACTGATTAGGAACATTCTTAAATTTTTAATCAATCATAAAATGCAATGTCTCTGAACCTTGCTCTAGCTATGAGGTGTAGAACAAGTCGTTATCACAGCATGCTAATGTGACGTTACAGCTTTGTACTCTACCTACATTGTAGGGCAACATGTTTTCTAGCAAGAAATACCTTAGTAGTACCAAAGCATGTAGAGATCATTGATT
The DNA here is from genome assembly GCA_963669155.1 of Arbacia lixula. Classification (NCBI taxonomy): domain Eukaryota; kingdom Metazoa; phylum Echinodermata; class Echinoidea; order Arbacioida; family Arbaciidae; genus Arbacia; species Arbacia lixula. The sequence continues at coordinate 29,613,733 of OZ022578.1, forward strand.
TATACAACAAATGAGTCTAAACCCTCTTGCTACCAAGGTATGACGACAACATTGATGTATAATACAGTGAATGTGGTAATGAGAGAGGTAAGAACGACAGGCTTTTAATCTCACCTTCTGATGCTTGGCGCCCCTGATGTGAGCGTTGTAGGCATCCAGGCCGGTGCAGGACACGTCACACAGCTCACAGCGGTAGGCTTGAACCCCAGACCTGCTGCTAGGCAGGTTGACGATGGTGCCTGTCTTACTGGCCTGTTCCTTCTTCTTGTGCCTCTGACCCTCAAGATGCTCCTTGTAGGTCTGGGAAACAACACAAGGTAACAACTTATCAATGGCTCAAAAGGAACATGAGAAAAACTGGTCTTACATAGTATGTGCTGTATGTGTCACATTCATAATCTACCGTTTAGGCAGTAATCCTGTGTATAAAATCAGTATAATTCAAGGTTGCTTGTACAGCAGCTTCATATTTTTACCGTAAAGAACTTAAGTAAATATTCTGTAATAGCATTGAAACTGTGACAAAATATTCAGAGAATATTGAATAAATCGAATCAGACATGATGCATTTATATCAAATGGTCTGTACCTTCATAAGTTTCAACCACACAATCTAAATGCATGGAAGAAAGACTTGGAAGGCATTGGGGATATCTTACTTTCTGCAAACGGGAAGCCACGAATTGACAACAGAAGAATCAATCCTGGAGCAAGTTTGCAATGACATGCACAAAGTCACTGTTATCAGAAGAACTCGCATATCTTTTTTGATTAGCATAAAGACAAGTATTCATCATTAATAACATTTTCTCAACATTCACAGATACATTCCTCAAAGTGCTCATCTACTGTATACAGATTAAGAGCTGGTTCTTACCCTTGGTCCAGCACAGCTAATCTTGCAGACATCACAGTAGTGCAGCTGGGTTGGCTTGGGTGGTGGCTTAGTCTCCTTCATTCCCCCCGGTCCCTTATTGGCCCCTTGGAAGCCCCCGGGGGCCTTCTTCATACCCTTGTAACCCCCTCCTCCCCCACCGCCCCACTGGTTGCCCATCTTGACTGTCTGCTGCTGCTGCTGCTGGTAGTAGGAGGTTGCAGCGGAGTAGATAGCCGCGTCGTAGCTGGAATAGTTGTGGCTATTACCACCACCACCACCACCGCCACCTCCGCCTCCACCACCACCTGCAAACATAAACATCCATCATTTATTATCACCAAGGGCATATACATTTAGATCTGGAGCAATGTGTCAATACAATCTGGTATAAGGGTGAATGTTTTCTTTAAAATATTAATTTCATGTTTAGCATGAGTGTGCTTTTCAAAAAGGTAGGTCACAGTGAAAGTGAGGTAAGTGAAAGAAAATATCTCTACCATCAAGGGTGACTTCTCATTCAAAGGAGAAAAAGTTGAGAAGCATGTTGGCATGCAATCATTGAAAATTGAATAAAATCATAAAAGAAAGTTATAAAAATGCTTGAATATTATAACCACAGGCCTCAGAAGTTGTCATGGTGGAACTTTTTCAAGATTTATGTAGTGTGATTTTTGTGCAATCAAATTACACTAATAGTAATTCATACCGGCCTTGAGCAGTTTATAACATTGAGAGTAAAATGAGAGTGTACTCACCGCTGAACTTCCCGCTGTACTTGGACTGTCCCGAGTAGGATGAAGATGATGTGGTTGCATAGGTGGGTGCAGTGGTCTGGGCGGCATAGGCGTAGGTCACTACAGGTGCAGCCACCTTAGGCTGGGTCTGCTTCTGCCCCATGGACTGATGCCCTGCGCTGTAGCCAGACGCACCCCCAGACGTGTAGACTGACCCTGTCTTGCCTCCTGGGTGAGGGGAAAGTAGGGGAAGAACCATGTCACTCTTTGATCAACTTGAAGAAGTACATATCAGCTCATGATTATGAACCATTTTTTTTTCTTTCCTTGATTTGGGACTCTCTTTCAATAATCATAAGTAATCGTAAGTTTGTGTTAATGGACTTTGATTGAGTCATGCAGAGAGAAGATGAGAACAGCGGAGACATACCAGTCAGCTTACGGGTTTGGCTGAAGTAGGAGTCGTTGGTGGAGTGCTGCTGGGTTGGGGCCTGGTAGTAAGTCTGCTTCTGGAACGCTCCAGTGCTGGGTGTCTGCTCAAAGCCGTAGGTGCTGTCCTGGTAGGTCTGGGGCGTCTGACGGGCAGGCGTGGCGTCCTGCCGCTGGGGGGTACTGCAGGAGAAATGGACATGGTGTATGTTTTAAGGCATGGATGTACATGTACTACATTGTAGGCTAGAAAATCTCAAGGGCGCTTGCTCCACGGAGAACAGACATTGGTAAACATACATGTAGATGCTAAATGAAGGAAGTTTGACACTTTGAAATTTGTCCAATAATTAATGGAATTGCCTTTAACCATCTACACAAGGGCAAGAAAATCCCATTGAGATATGACACTTTTGATGATCCCATGGGACTGAGAGAGTGTAGAAGATTGCAACCAACACCTACCTGTAGCCATAGCCACCAGCCTGGTGGGTAGATGCATAGGTCGTGTCATAGGAGGCTGCTGCTGACTGGGTCTGCCTAGGGGTGGCTGTGGAGGCATAGACCGTCTGGTGAGTGGCCTGGGCAGGGAACAGCTGGGTGGTTGCCTGGGCCGTGGCATGCTGCGCAGTATACGTAGTCTGCTGGGGCTGACTGCTAGATAAGAGATATATGTATGTAGAAAGAATGACTGATATACAGGAGTGCTCTCATTCACCCACAGTACAAAAACAACCCTTGTGAAAAAGTATGTTTCATCAGAGGGTATAATATAGTATGTACTTCAGGACGTGCTGAATTGGCATGCTGAACTGGACAAAATATACCGTGGTTCAAAACTGCAGGACCTTCCCTTTCTTCGCTTTCCCTTTCCCTTAGCCCCGGGACTGCTCCCGCGCAGCGGGAGTGTCCTGAGGGCTCACCACCAATTTCCTTGCATGTCTGGTCCGACTACTAAGAAATCAACCCGTGCACATGAATGAATTACTCATTTCAAGTACATTTATCACATATGAATGGCTAAATGTATTGAATGTATACCTGAGCTATAAAATTTTTTGAAAATGTTAAGCAACGTTACATATTTCCTCTTCACATATGATCATGATACGGTCCGCCGAGGCTGCCATCTTGGCTGCTTCAAAAATGTATACTGTAAAGGGGAATTTGCGATCGCCTGAAGTGCAAAATGCGCCCTCTCTGGCCGAAAGGCGCAATGTACATAGTCCCATACATAGTAATTTACGGGGTCTTTGGGGGTATTTTGCTTGATTGTATCAGTTTTCGAAGAAAGTTCCGTGTTAAATATTTGACAACTTCTTCCTTTTAAAATGTATTTTCACGGTAAATATCTAACTGGTTGACATGAATTTGATGATGATGATGTATTGTGTGCAATGAGGAATGGATTGGAATGAGAGTTGTGAGAGCAAAATTTTTTAGAAAACAAAAAAAAAGGGGGGGGGGGATATGTAGCATTAGCCCCCATTTCATGCTTTCTATTTTTCCCCTGCGCCTGAGGTTACTCAACATAAGTGGGAAGTGAACAACCTATGGATTAAAATAAAAATAATAGTGGATTGAGGGGGCAGGGCCTCCACCTACAGGGAGTGGGTGGGGGGGATCCAGGAATTTCTCTTTTTTTCACGATTGCAAGGGCTTGCTTTGGTAGGGAGGGGAGGTGGCTACTGTGGGGGAGGATCATGATTCAGGCATTTTATTTTTCATTTATTTTTCTTAAATCTTTAATTTTTTTTTTTTTTTTTTTTTTTTTTTTTTTTTTTTTTTGGGGGGGGGGGGGGGAGGGGGGGGGGGGGGTGGTGAACAGCTACTCACTGGCTGAATTTGCAAGATCTGTCACAATTGCGGGAGCTTGCTTTGGTAGGAAGGGGAGGCGGCTATATTGTGGGAAGGCCAGGTGGTTAACAAAAAAAAGGGTCAGAGGTAAAAACATAGATAAGGCACCAATTCCCATCCCCTAAAGCCTCAGTCACATATTAACTTTACGTTGACTTGCATCCACCGACTCCTTAGTTAGACGATTGCATACATTGGTATCCACCATGAACATTCGCAAGTGGACGCAATGCCTGAGATAGAGGAATATGTGACTGGGGTATACTGTTTTTCTCTTTTCAATATCAAAGAACTAGGTTCTACAGGTACGACTGGGCTGACTAATGGTCAGGTACTGGAGCAGCTTCAAGCCAGGACTCTAGCTGGAACAGCAAGATATCTCAAGACTTTGTTTCCTAACAATGATGCATCTGTCAGAAGTTTCGGAAAATCAATCGGGAGAATCAAATCTACCAGAAAAACATTACTGAAAAACAGCGGAAGGGGTTCTGTAACTGAAACACTTAACAGCTTCTTGGCTAGGGAATGTTCTCACCCTAAGTGTATGCCTAACTTAAAGAAGCCCAAGACATCAGGAATTTGCCCAGCACACTCTGTCTGCGCATTCGAAGCAGAGGCGAAAAAAGTGGCTGGGGAAAGTGCAGAGAAGTCGAAGGATCTGGCCTCAAAGAATGCTGCCCTGGCGTCAAAGGAAGCTTACTTGGAGAAGGAAGAAGCAAGAAATGAGAAGCTCAGAAGAGCAGCCAAAAGATCAAGAGATCGTGAAGTTTATCAGAGAAAGAAGAATAAGAAACTAGAAAACAAGATAAACCATAATCGATGTGAAGATGAAATCTGCGAACTTGAAGAAGTCAAGGTCCTTAAAGAAGAACTTTCTCAATTGAGAGAGATAAATATAGATCTGGAAAGGAAAGTACAGACGATGGAACAAAAGGACATCATCGAGACCTACGATCATGGGAACCGCAGCTTCAACACTGCAATGACAAGTGCATGTACGATCTACTTGACAACCATGTTGGTGTAGCCAAAGTTTCTGGAGTAATTAAATCTGTGATTCACCATCTAACAGGTAAAGAGTGCTCAAGATCACCATCAAAGACAACAGTTGAAAACATGAGTGTCCATACTAGGCTCTGTGTGGCACAGGATCAACTGTCAGCCGAGCTATCAAGTGAGCGGGACACGACCTTGTACACTGATGAGACATTGTGGCATTGCTACCTACCAATTCCTTTGAGCTGTAGTGTATGCGTGGTACCATAAGTATCTCATCTCTCATGTCTCTATCATTACGACAGAAAGCCCATCGTAATAGAAGCAAGATGACATGGGTCCACATAACATAAGCTTTTTTGATAACGTGAGAGTTGGTCACATGTCATGCATGTTGGTGTAACCATGATTTACAATGTAACAAGGCAAAAACCTCTTATAAAATACAAATTAAAATGACATGCCATCTGGCCAGGCATGGTCATGGGAAATCTTGCTAATGAAAGAAACATTTGAAAGTAAGATGTTTTATGACAAATCTATAAATTCCAGTAATTCAGCATAAATCTAGCAGCGAAAAGCTACAAAACAAAACCGGGGGCGGGTTGATTGATGTCAACCAGGCCATATCCACTACACTGCACTATGCACTCACACAGACTGAGACCGGCACACACGCACATGACAAAGCCAAACTCACACACAATGCCCATTCAGACGCCAACACAATTTTCCATTTACATTTCCGAGTTTCGCCACCGATGCCACGAAATTGAAAACAATTTCAGTCAATATTTTTGGCTCAAAGTAATGCCGATATGTTAAAGATTGATATTAATTCAGCGATACGTACCTGTACTGCGTGCCTCCGTGGGTAAAACCAAAATAATTGCCGGACGCCATCGTATTATCCACTGGAATTTCTACCTCAACATGGATTCCGGGGTATTTGCGCGTGCGCTGTCGGCAAATGCGGCCGCCGCGTGTATGCAGGTGACATGTGGTCCCAGGTCACGTGACTTAATAAAAGTTCGATGCGTGATCCTAGAGTTTTCAAAGCAGTTTTAAAATTATTGTAAGCAACTAACACCGACAATCCTGTGTTTTAAGGGGATGAATTTTCATAGGTTGCTAACTTCAGCCTAAGTTTAGGCAAGGGTGCAGGTCAGGGAGATGGGACTTTATAAAATCTCCCTGGGTTACGTTTCTGTGAAATAACCCTTGTCCTTGAAACCTTCTACTCACTTGACGTGATCGGCTCCTAATCACTATTCTTCGCCACATTTTCCGATCTGTCATGAGCGTCACAAGCTCCTTGGTGGTCCCTCTTAACACCAGTGTGTCGATGTATAGGAGGTTTCGGATCCTCCACGTCCTCGCTTGCCTTAGGTCAGCTCCACTGAACTAAAAATATAAATTTAATGGGCAGCATCACTCTCTGGGAGTCACAATGTCCGGCCGCTGTCCGGCAAGCTCTTCTAGACGCAATTGTCTCTATAACCAGGGGGAGTTACAGTTCTTGGTTCGACCTAGGCTAAAGTTATTAGCAACCTGAAATTGATCCCCATGATATCCAAGACATTTCGTTGGACAATGAATGAATTTAAGACTTGCAAGAAGATTGCTCACGATCACCTGTTTGAAGGCTTTTCTATACAGTAGACATGGTAGACTATATTCCCAAAACGGTGAGATGCTGAGTGACTAAGTAAGGGAGGGGTTAAATGTGCCTTAAGGTGGGGTTCATTTTCCAGGACTTAACAAACAAAAAAAGTGTACGGAATCATGTACGTGGTATAGAACTGAAGACGCGCGATAATTATTCACCGGAAGATAACATATCACTACTCATACTCATACTTGGAGACTCAAGCTAAGCGTTGCCAAGACTACTGTAACTGCCTTCCATCTCAACACAAAGGAAGCCAAGCGACAATTGACTGTTCATTGTAACGGGACACCCCTACCGAACAATCCCCACCCAACGTACCTCGGAGTAAAACTGGACCGTCAGCTGACGTACAGACAGCACCTCGAAGCCCAACGAGCAAAAGTGTCGGCAAGGAACAACTTGCTGCGTCGCCTGGCTGGTACAGCATGGGGTGCATCCACATCCACCCTTCGCACAGGAGCCCTAGCCCTGGTCTACAGCTCTGCTGAATATGCTGCGCAAGCGTGGTGCAGGAGTACCCACACCAAAAAGCTGGACTGTGCCCTGAATGACACCATGCGGCTCATTACTGGTTGTCTCCGTCCTACACCGACAGATCTCCTCCCAGTCCTCGCTGGAATCGCACCACCAAGGCTACGACGTGAGAACCTAATGGACAAGCTCACAACCAAATCCCTTGCCGATGCTGAACACCTCCTACACAAAACCACGACTGAATCCCTGAACCTAGGCGGCCAACGCCTCCGATCGCGCCGACCTTTCTCCCGTCATGCAGCTGCCCTCAGCAGATCCGACTTTAGCCTGCTGCAAGAGTGGGAAAGGTGCTGGGAAGGGACGGCTCGCCCAAGGCAATTCACTGTCCCCCCTGGCATCAAAGCTCCTGCTGGCTCGGACCTACCTCGGAGGAAGTGGGTCACACTGAACCGGCTACGGACTGGGGTTGGCAGATTCAATGCCAACATGTACCGATGGAAACTCAGGGATTCACCGGCATGCACCTGTGGTGCAGACGAGCAGACGGCAGATCATATCCTGTACCACTGTCCCGACCTCCAACCCCCTGACGGGATGACTGATCTGTCGTGCCCAAAAGACGAACAAGTGAACTGGCTTACGCAGCTCCAAGAAATAGCTTGATGTTCTACTACCTCACACGAAAGAAGAAGAAGACTACTCATACTCAATATGCAGGTGTCTCTAGCACTGCATGGAGCCCCTATCATAACATTTTAAAAATATGCCTGTCCCCTACCTGTAGTGTCACAAACGTACCTTTTTGCCAATATGTGTTTTGACAACTGTACCATGTGACCCACCACGAGGCCTATACTGACGCATAAGGCTACCCTGTCCAGCGATACATCCCAAGTACCTTCTCCAATGAGTGTTCCCTATCGTTGGCTGTTCTGAGAGAGTTAAACATCGCTCAATGAAAGAAACAAGATTACTCAACATCTTAGTTTGCACCGGACCGAGGTTCTGGAACTCTCTTGACCAAAGCATTATACAGTCAGCTTGTCTGTTTTCATACGCACACTGAAATTATTCGTTATATTGCGTAGTGATATTAAAGGTATTGCAGTCTATTGGTTGATTTAAAAAAATCAATTTTTAAAATATTATATTCATTAAATGTCTATATCAATGGGCTACTTTATCACAGAAAAGAAATTTCTATAACTTCTCTGTTTTCATGATATTGAGGGTTGTATAATTTATCGGTACACCGATAATTGCTATCACATCTCCCTCTAGAGTTGGAAAATAAATTGATATTGGAACACGAGTTTTATCATGAATATTCATTATACCGTCGTGGATATTCATGTATACGTCATAGCGCAAGCGCAGTATCAACAAAGTACTGTGTGCAGATAGCTATCTAGTAGAGCACAGCTCAGCGATGCTATCGCTATAGCCAACGCTGTTTGTATGGGTGATTTGCCATTTGGTCAATCCTATAGTTGGTCCACTCATCATGTCGGCTACCATCACATACTGCCGATTAGAGTTGTTGATAAGTCAATCCAATATTTTAATCTAAACCGGTATTTTAAGGGGTTCCTTGAAGCTGCAGACGAAAAAGTAAATGGACCAACTGGGATTGGATAATATGGCAATAAACCAAGAGAGGGAAAGGGATCAGACTCAGAGAAGCCCCAAGTGCTGTGTTTCATATGAATAAGGAGGAGAAAAATAATGAAAAAAAACTGTATCATTCAGATTTTGTGTTACATACGTTGTTACACTAAACAAAACCTAATGAAGAAGTGATAGCGCTCTTAATTAGGACCATCCGCTAGATTTTCTTCAATTAAAAACTGAAACGAGCTAGTGCCGTCCCTTACAAAAAAGTATTATACTATTATCATGATATTCACCAAAATATTATGATTTTATCATGATATTCACCAAAATATTATGAATTTATCATGATATTCGCAAAAGTATCATAATAGTTGCAGAAATACTATGATATTATCATGATATTCACCAAAATATTATGATTTTATCATGATATTCGCAAAATTATCATGATAGTTGCAGAAATACTATGATATTATCATGATATCACCAAAATATTATGATTTTACCATGATATTCGCAAAAGTATCATGACAGTTACAGAAAAACTTTGATATTATCATGATATGCGCAGGAGTACCATGATGTTATCATGATATTAACAGAAGTATTATCATGTTACCATGATCTTTGTTAGAATACTATGATATTGGCAGTTATATCATGATATTTCCAAAGATACCATTTACAAAAGAACCAAGATATTATCATGATATTATCAGATTGTGATGTGATCATGATATTTTCACAATACTATGCACGATGCGAGCAGTTGTCATGACATTTACATTTACTGAGTTGTGTGTGTGTGTATGTGTGCATGTGTGTTTGTGTGGCTGTGTGTGTGTCTGCGTATGTGTGTGTCTGTCCGTGTGTTTGTGTGTAGGCCTACGTGTGTGTACGTGTGTATGTGTGGGTGCGTGTGTGTGTGAGTGGGTGTGTGTATGCGTGCGTATGTGTGAGTGTGTGTGCGTGTGTGTGTGTATGTGCATGTGTGTGTGATTGTGTGTGTGCGTACGTGTGTGCGTGTGTGCGTGTGTGCGTGTGTGTGTGTGAGTGTGTGTGTGTGTGAGTGTGTGCGTGAGTGTGTGTGTACGTGTGCGTGCGTATGTGTGAGTGTGTGTACGTGTGTGTGTATGTGCGTGTGTGTGTGATTGTGTGTTTGCGTGTGGGTGGGTGTGTATGTGCGTGTATGTGTAAGTGTGTGTGTGTGTGTGTGTGTGTGCGTGTGTGTGTGATTGTGTGTGTGTGCGTGTGTGTGTGATTGTGTGTGTATGTGTAAGTGTGTGTGAGTGTGTGTGAGTGTGTGTGTATGTGCGTGTACATGTGTAAGTGTGTGTGTGTGTGCGTGTGTGTGTGTGTGTGTGTGTGTGCGTGTGCATGTGTGTGTGATTGCGTGTGTGCATTGTGTGTGTGCGTGTATGTGTGAGTGTGTGTGTGCGTGTGTGTGTGTGTGTGAGAGGGTGTGTGTGTGTTATGTGTGTGTGTGTTATGTGTGTGTGTGTGTGTGTGTGTGTGTTATGAAAAAAAAAAAAAGTGTGTGTGTGTGTGTCCGATGAGCGATTTTTGGCGTCCAATCAGAGCGCGAGGCAGCCAGCTTGAATCTAGCGCCAGTTTGAGCTGAGCGGTTGAGGCATGAAGGATCAGAAGAGCAGTTTGGGGCGAAAATGTGTCATCATCATCATCTCTATTGATTTCTTCTGCAAATTATCAACATCAGGTATTGAGGTAAGACCTTGTGGTATTTACTGTAGGATTTGTGAAGTTGAAGATACGTACCATGTTTCTTACATAATTATTGTCAAATTCACGCTCACATATAGATTTTTGTACATAAGCATACATACTGTTCCCATGTACTTACAATGGTGTTAGTATTAGTAATATACCTGCAAGTTAAGTGTCGACGTTTCTCTACTCTTTGAGTTTGTATACTGTTTTAGGTGCTAATTAATGTACTCTTCCTTGATATTCTAACGTAACTTGCTATTCAAGTAAGTTTTATGAGACTCTAGATCCTAATTTATAAGATAAAAATCAAACTGATCTTGACTCAAGTTTTGGGGAGAGGTGCTGGCCTGAATCTTATTCTTGTCTTACTGGGAATAAGGTAGCCCTCTCGCTCCTGCCTAGCGTGGGGTCCTACATAGTATGGGCGCTAGTTCATAAGTGTATCCATATGAGTTTGAACCCTAAAGTTTACCTAACCCTGAACCTAATCCCAGTACCTAACCCTAAACATAGATCTATAAACCTAACCCTGACCCTGGCTTACTGCGACCAGTGGTTTGGTAAGTGTTTGGTAAAACGGTTCGGTAGCAATCACAAAAATACTCTTACCAAGTCACGCAGTGAGCGGGCCTCGTAGCACTGAGCTTTGGAGCCCGGTGCGGTCACTCAATGTGAATTAGGGACCGCATGATCGTTACCAAAAACGCGGAAAAAGGGGTCAATTTCAATCAATGTCCGCGGACAAAATAATCCTCGAAATATAGAAAATAGTCACGCAGTGAGCGGGCTTCATAGCACTGAGCTTTGGAGGCTTTGGAGCAACAAAGTCGTGATTAGATCAGTAAATTTTAACAATTCTCTTTGCTCAAAACTCACAAGTATTGCACATATTTACGCAGAATATATACCTGAATTGTCTCGTGGCTGGTTTAAAGATGATTTTTATCCATGTTGTATTTTTTTTTATTGTTTATGAACTAAAGTGGTTCATAATTTCACGGCGAGACCGCAGCTGTGATGGTGAAGATTAAAGCTTATGCGCATGCGTCAATTCCCATTTATTCGTGTACATTCTCGAACAGCCAAGATGGCAGCCTTGACGGAACGTATAATTTTTAAGAAAGATGTGAAGAGGGAATATGTAACATTGCTCAAAATTTCAAACATATAGTGCAAGTATACATTCAATACATTTAGCCATTCACATGTGATCAATGTACTTGAAATGAGTAATTCATTCATGTGTACGGGTCGATTTATTAGTAGTCACACCCAACATTCAAGGAAATTGGTGACTGATACACTTATGAACAATAGCGCCACATGTATGTTGAACTATTGAAAACGCATCAACATTTTGGTTTGGTAAGCGTTTGGTAAAACGGCTCGATAGAAATCACAAAAATACTCGTACCAAGTCAGGCCAAGTTAGTAGGGTTAGAAGGGTATCTTTTTGAGGTTGCTTTCTGTGCCTAAATCAGTGATATTTTTTCCAAGCAGCTTAGCAAACCAAAACGATGCGATTTTTAAAAGCTTGATGTAGTACCCTATGCCATAGCTGTGGGGTTCCTCATAGGGCTAGGACTAGGAGTAAGGAGTCCGCTGTGAGAATCGGCAGCTGACCGATGGTGGTTGTAATATACGATTCACCTCGTACAGTTATAACTGTTATTGAGTTGTACATGTAGTTACGCATGAGAGGCAAGAAATAAGATTAACCCTAAACTTCTTCAACATGGAAAGCCATTTCATGTGTGATGTAATTCGTTAAACTACATGTAGCTTATTGCCAATACATTAAATTGTGATGTGACTGCTGTCCAAAATACTGATATCATTTTATTCCCTTTTTGATTTCTTCAGATTTGTGTGAGGAGGGAGGCTATAGACACTACCAAGACAAATGAAGCATGCCTGTACTATTACCCCCTGGAATGTCCATAGCAGTCTGGCATGGATGCCCTGGATGAACACAGGTTTGTAATTTAATATAATTTATAGTTCACTTTCCATATTTGATGCTTTGTCAAAGATATGAAATCATAATTTAAAGCTACTAAATTAAAGAGCTCGTAAGCAATCGGTTTGAGATCAGGTCTTTAAAAGTTTGGTGAATTGTTACCACATGATTAATTACATTGTTTTAACATATTGAGGGCAATTGAAAGAATGAATGACTGAAAATTACCAACGTAGTAAGCATGCATGGCCCCCTGGCCAGATCATCATTAATTTTAGTCCCAATCATGATTAATTGAAGAATTCTTACATATGCAATGCTAATTAATGTAGCAATTACACCTACGTATGAGAATCATGTTAATAGATAGTACCGTATACCTGATCATCTGGCTTTGGTGGTAATCAGAACTCGAGTTTATATCTTTATTTAATGTACTGCCTACTGTTAAATGAAATAACAATTGACTAGACTATCTAATATTAAAGGTTATAAAAAAATATATATGCTTAAAAATAAATGGTATTTCTAGCATTTGCATGCCAGAAAAAATTAGAACACATGTACACTATATCTTAGAACTTTTATAGGACACGCAACTATGTACATAGTAATTTAGACTATCTTGATTTAAAAGTAGATTCCCATGACTTCCAAGCATATTTGTGATACTTTATTTTCTTTTTAGGATTTCAGAGCTACATACTCTTCTTGTTCAAATGAAGGAAGGCGTAGGTAGGCAGGCCTACTTGTATTCCTGTATTCCACAATTGGCATCAAACAACACATCAAGAGAGTAAGTGTCATAGATGTTGTTTATTGTAATTGCAGTGCAGTACTTTTTGCATAAATTATGGCATGTTTACTTCAAATCTTGAGCCAAGCTATTAAATGGTGCATTGATCCACCATGAATTTATTTCCATTGATATGACATTTTATTGCTGTAATTGGAGTGATGATAACCATGACGTCCCATTTTTTTAAAATGTGAACTGTACGTATGAATAGAAATTACCAAAAATAAGAAATTGACCTGCAAGACTGAACATTAAGCTAATTAGCAACCGTTCTATATTATTGCAGGTTGTGAAATGTTACATTTTTACATTACATTTAGCACATCACACAAATTGATACTGCTGTGGTAATCAAGATACATTTATTAATTAGGTTTTTTGTTGTGTGTGTGCTTTTTCAGCTCCAAATGTCCTCAGGAGAGGATGATTCTCACCAGGGATGAGGTGGTCTTGGTCAAGGGACTTGACTGTTGCTGTGTTCGACATTGAAGTGCGGACTGCTTATCATTGACAGGGAAGAAGCGCAATCTACATGGTGCAGAAACCATCAACCGGCCTGTACTACATCCTGGCAAGGTCAGCGCTATCAAAAGGTATGAATTCTTCAATGTTTCTAATGTTTGCAGAAAGCACTCTCATACCTTGCATGTCATCTCAGATTAAGTTACCACATTTAGATGTGTTCTAATGGAATATTTGTCTGATTTTGAGTTTGGTGGATAATCCATTCAAATGTTCAGTTTCATCATATTCAGTTGCTCTGTAGCTACATGTAGGTACGAGCTCAATCTCTTCCGAAATCTGAAAGACAAGTACTGGCCTTTTCCAAGTTGAAAAACAAGCAATAAATCTATGCGGTTAACATGTCAAGCATATGCATGCGGTGAACTCCAATGATCACGGATAAAGAAGTTTGGCATCACAAAAGCCTGAGTCGATTCGATTTGTAAACCGGGCCTCGATCGAAGCTTTCGAGCCCTGGAGCCGTTTGTAGAAACCGGTGCATTGATCAGAATCAATGAAAAGTACGAGTAATGCACACTTGTTTTGGTGGAATACTGTGTGGGGAAATGGAAGGCTTGCACTGCGCATGCTTACTATATTTTCATTCATAAATTGGCTCTCGGCAGTGGCTGGATGACGTCATGTAATAAACAAAAATGTACACGACCGCTAGCGTTCATGCTCCGCTATCCGTTGTACACAATTTGTCACTGTGCCGACTTCGCCCCGAATTTATTGATGCACCTAAGCTCGACCGGACCAACGCCATCGAGCCCCGGCTTGCAAAAAAATTGATATGACTCAGGCGCTTAATCACAAGTTTATATTGGTGCAAAAAAGATTCATATCAAAAAGATTTGTCCGTGTAAGATTTGCTATATGTGCCATAGCGTTACTTAGGAAATTCTACATGGGAAAAGGAGAGAATTATGCCTCTTTATTGCTATGAGTGTACCTGTAATCTGTATTATGTGGAGATATGGCATCACTAACTTTAAAATATGACAACAGAGCAGACAGCAGGGGACGCATCTTTCTCTGCATAAGATATCATTGATTTCTTCTATGATAATATATTATATTGGTTGTGCTTTGAACAGTTAACTTAATATGCTTGGTATCATTGAAAGCTTTGAATCCCTACTAGTTTAAGTAAAAAGTATGTATGTAGTAAATAAAACCAAATGATTAATTTTGATGAATTATTGGTGGCTTTCATCCGGCAGGTGGCATATTCAAGTCAATTTTATTATAATTATTTTTTGTGCTTTCTCAACACACTATTTTCAGCTCTCCTACCCACGGTATGTTCACAGAGATTTCAGCCGACGCAGGAACAAACAAACCAATAAGAGAAAGGCTAAGGCAGGGAAGAAGTAAGTGCTTGTATTGTACACAATGTAGGGTTGAGCAATTAATGATATTTCTTTCTGGGGAAGTCCACCCTGAGAAAGAGTTACTTGAAATAAAAGTGTAAAAATGAGAGATACAGAGAACGACAGTTTGACAACAGATGCAGGATAAGAAAGTAATGATTGTTTAAACCTTGCAACGAATCAAATGCAAATTCTTGTTGAATGAATAGAATGATATATTTTGTATAGGAATGTACATGTATGTATGAATACATGTGTTTAATACTGTATCAACTCCAGTTGTATGAATGTGATTCTTTTTTAGAAAATTGAAATGGAGGAGCTGCTCAGAAACTCCATTGATTTATTTAAGGTTTTTTTTTTTATTACAAGCAAAAGCAGCTATGCCTTAAATACATGGAGCATCACATTGAGTCCTGCAATCTCAAACTGTCCAGTTTCCTACCCAGTATACCGTACAACATTCTCATCATGTAGAAGAATATAGTGATGTATGCCCACTTGAATGATAACAAATTTGCTACTCTTCACAACATTCTACTGACCATGGGATTTCTGGTTTACTGTCCCTTTACAAACAATTTTATATCAGTGTGGACTTCCTCTTTAAGAATATTACTGCAGAATATTACCCAATAACGACCATCACTAACTTGATGTAATACGACGTTGGTTTATACATTGTACATACAGTGCATACACCCTCAATTCTCAGAAAAGAAAATATTTGTATTATTCATTTAAGATTTTAGGAAGTAGATGTACCGGTATCATTTAGAAAGTTCTTATATTTTTAAAAATGTGAACTGTAATACATTTTATGTCTCTGCCACAAAGTGGAAGGAGGCATTACATTATGTTTTCGGGTTGTCTGTCCATCCGTTCCGAAATCATTTACGCAATATCTTGAGAAAGGTTCAATGGATTTACATCAAACTTGGTACCTGTACAGTATGTAATTTATTAAAACTAATGACCTGTGTAAAATTGTCTATAAAACGGTCAATGGGCGTGTATATCAACTCTTTCTTTGGTTGAATTAAGGTTTCCAAGGTTTTAAAAAAAAATTAAACGTGTTTCAGGGAGTTGATAAACGCAAAGGAGTTTTGATTATGGGGTTCGGTAAGCTGTTTTGAAACACGCAAATTTGTGCTATCCTAAACGCGTTTGAGCCAGAAACGCGTTTACAGAAGCGAGATAAAACGACTTGAAACCATGTGTTTCCGTAAACACATCGATCGCACACTCTTGTACTACAGTGCATGTGTAACGGGGCAGTAGAGCTGCGCAGTGACAAGGTCGGTTTTCGACTTGAGCGATTGAGTTGATAAACTCACCATTTTTTTTTTTAAACGCGTTCGCAAAGGCCTTTGGAAACGCGTTTCAAATTCTGAAAAGATGATAAACACGCCCAATGAACGTTGTGAAATATTGCCCAATTTGTCAGTTTTTAACCTTTTTACGCAAAATAGAACCACTTAAAAGATTTGCTTCAGACTTAGTACATGTAAATGCTTTTCACACTGGCAAAAACTTCCTTAGCCCCATACTATAGGTGGGGCTAAGGGGGGGGGGGGGGGGGGGGCCTTAGCCCCACCTATAGTACGGGCTAAGCTTAGACCACTTTCTGTTCTCACTTGTTTTTACCAAAGTGGGATAGCCCCACCAATAATCTGGGATTATTTGGCCCTGCAGAGCTAACCCCGCAATTGCAGGGCCAAGCCAAAAAGTCCGGGGCTAAGAGCGCCAGTGAGAACAGAAACGAAAAAAAATATGGGGCTAAGGTAATGCAGTGTCAGCTCTCAAAGCCGAAACGCCGAGACCAATCAGATAACGCCCGACGGGCTAGTGACCTTTATGCGGAGTGGTAAAGAGCCGATGTGCAAGACGTACATTCATAAATATTCATAAGCTGTCGAGAAAGTACGGGGCTAACGATTTCGAGTGAGAACAGCTAGTCAGGTTTAAAAAATAGTATGGGGCTAATAAATGCCAGTGTGAAAAGCTTCAAAAAGTAGTACGGGGCTAAAGATAGTACAAGAAAACCCAATGAGAAAAGGGTGTAGTACATGTTCATGGAATTTGTAAAACCAATTTACTGCGTAAAATTAGTGTCAAAGTTCAAAAGGTCATTGAACATTAGTCAGAATGCCAACATTTGAAATCTGCGTAAAATTAGTGTCAAAGTTCAAAGGTCATTGAACATTAGTCAAAATGCCAACATTTGAAATCTGATATTCGTCACATTTAATCCAATGGTCCTGTTCCAACCAAGCATGCTACAAAGACAGACCACAAACAAACTTTGTAACAATATGATTCAAAAAATGCCTGAAAGGTCATTTAACGTAGTCAAAGTTTGCCTTTTTTTTTACAGCCCAAAATGTGATCTTTTTCCAAATATCTAGAAATATGATTATCTATTTTGCACCAATCTTGATCCGAAGTGTATTAAATTAACAGAGATAGACTGTGGAGATTAGAGGTCAAATTCCTTAGAGGTCAAAGATCAATGGACTTTGGCAAAATTATTAATTCAGTGGTCCAATTTCTACCAAACACAAGTTTTCTGAATGAAGATGAGTACTCATTTAAATTAGGTGCGTTAAGGCAGAGACCTGTTTATCGACTGTGTGGCAGTCAAAATGCTCTAGTCTTAATTATCATTTTTCTGAGTAAACAGATTATCAACCAGTGAGACTATTCATCACAGGCTTACTATAAGCTTTATACATGTAATTTTATCTGCTGATATCACATGTAAGACTATCTCTTGTATACTCGGGAAAATAATGTATTCATGCGAAAGTCTGAACCAAAGCTGCAATGCACTGGTCTGTTCGAATGTATCAATGTGCAATACACTATCTGGTTTGTGTGTGTTCAGGATTTGTAGAGTGATTTTGAGTTCCTGATTTTCCTGGATACTTGTTGTTATGTACCGGTAAAGCCATCTAAGAAGTTTAAAGGTAGCCCGTCTCTTTTGCAGACCTCATTTTGAAAGTTCCCTGACTTTGTCATCATTTTAGAGAGAGTGGCTATATAACCTTTCCCTTAAATCAACAAAGCGTAATATTTGGTTTTGAGGATATAATCTTTGATAATTGATCAAGCCTAATTTCTTTTTGCATACCACAAAAATAATCAAATCTCAGTGAAAACTACATGTAGTTAGATTTTCATTTATTCTACGGGAGTTATAGTACCTCTGACTTTAAAATTTCACAGTTGGTATCCCAAAGATACGTGATATGCCCAAACTTTCATGAAGTTTGCAGATGTTTATAAAAAGGACGGGCCATAAAATGTAATTTTCAAAAGAATAAACAAAATACAAAATGTAATTAAGCCACAGTCTGTGGCTCAAATATAAGTGCCCACGGTATACTAATCGTGACCAAATCTGCATGTCATGGTTGTAAGTTTGCCATATGTACATGTTCTTATTTGTTTGCTCAGAATCTATAGATTAATGCACTGTATTACAGTAATCTACATGTACATACATATTGTATGTGTAACTAGAGGGTCTACCATGCTCAAGGCATATGTAGTACACATTGTGTTATAGCTTTGTGTGATTAGCACCCATAGACGCTATCCAGTCCTTGAAACATTTTCAAATTTTACTTTTTTATTGAATGGAATGGAAAACACATGTACATATATATGTATAAAGAAATTAATGCAATTTGCCAATCCATGTGAATTGAAACCCGAGGTCGCACTGTCGTGCAACCATGCACAAAGCTTGCTATACACTCTTCATTTGATTTTGTCTACATGTATCATGAAGTATAGTCATGATACACTTAGTTAATATGTAACACATTTTCATCAAAAAATGTTTTTCTTTTTTGAAAGAGAGGGACTTTTGTATTACCAGTAGTTCATACATGCAAAAACATGCTAATG
This sequence comes from Arbacia lixula, assembly GCA_963669155.1. Taxonomy (NCBI): domain Eukaryota; kingdom Metazoa; phylum Echinodermata; class Echinoidea; order Arbacioida; family Arbaciidae; genus Arbacia; species Arbacia lixula. The sequence goes on from OZ022578.1 coordinate 29,632,668, forward strand.
TAGATTCTTATGCGAGGGCACAAGTAAGTCAGTGTCTTGGTTGAATTGAACGTTTTGCATTAGATCATGTTGTATTTATGTTTCTGGCAGTGATTGTTCGTTTTATTGAATAATTCATAACTCTCTTTTTCTCATTTTTTAAAAGTTTTCCCCTCTATTCCAGCTTTCATTGAAAGCCGTTTCCAACGATGGATCCATGAGCACTCCTTTAATCCACAGAGTAAATTTGCTGTTCAGTTTTAGAATAATTTTGCATTGTAACCCTTTGAATTATTCAAATATGTGCATGTACAGTGTAGCACATGTGAGAACCTTTAATTATGACTTGCTAGGTAGGTTTTTTTTTATGTTCCATTGTTTTATTTTTAAACGTAAATATCATGATGTCAGTGGGTTTTGTAGTTCCCATAACTATTGTTCCTTAATAAAATGTTCAATATTTTACTTCAAAGATTGTCCATGAGTGTTTTTTGTAAGATTCCCTGTGAAAAGTGAGAGGTTCAATGTTGTATTGTACATGTATTGCTATTGTAATATGTACATCTATTCTTCTTTTATTTTTAAAGCAGTGTTGCCACGCCATGAATGGATGTACCTCTGCTAGTGAATGCTACTTGACCATTAGACTCTCGGATTACAGGAAACAAAATCAACTTCCCATTCTGTATTATCCTGTAAAAGTACAACATTGGATACATTGATCTCATGATATTTGTATCACACTATTTGCTGCATAGTATCGTAATACAAGTATCATGATATCTGTATCATGATATTTGCTGCTTGGTATCAGGATACTTGTATCATGATATTTGCTGCTTGGTATCATGATACTTGTATCATGATATTTGCTGTGGAGTATCATGATACTTGTATCATGATATTTGCTACATAGTATCATGATACTTATATCATGATATTTGCTGCTTAGTATCATGATACTTGTATCATGATATTTGCTGTGGAGTATCATGATATTTGCTGTGGAGTATCATGATACTTGTATCATGATATTTGCTGTGGAGTATCATGATATAGGTATCATGATATTTGCTGCTTGGTATCATGATACAAGTATCATGATACTCCACAGCAAATATCATGATACAAGTATCATGATACTAAGCAGCAAATATCATGATACAAGTATCATGATACCAAGCAGCAAATATCATGATACAAGTACCATGATACTATGAGCAGCAAATATCATGATACAAGTATCATGATACTAAGCAGCAAATATCATGATACAAGTATCATGATACTAAGTAGCAAATATCATGATACAAGTATCATGATACTAAGCAGCAAATATCATGATACAAGTATCATGATTCAAGTATCATGATACTTTATGCAGCAAATATCATGATACCAATCATCAAATTATCATCATCATCATATCACGATACAATTATCATGATACAGTGCAGAAAATATCATGATACTATCATCATATTGTACCATGATCATGTCTGCCTTAAACCCCCCAAAAAGTATCATGATAATATTATGATATTTGTATTATGATATTATCATGATACTTATAATATCATGATATTAACAAAATGATGTGCCAATTTACCATCATCGGGTCTGACGGCAATATCATGATATAAATATCATGATATTATCATGATACTTTTTTACAAGGGGTATTATGTTGGTTATGTTCATACGGTACGTGGTATTCATGCATGAGCGCATTTTATGCTGTAACGCATATTTGTGACTGACTGTGTACGTAGACTCTAGACCTCTATACAAATTTTACGCGTAGGCCTAGCGCCTATTGTACTGATGCGGCACGGCCGGATGGCGAGATCTGGACGCGAAATGCCTGCCCTCTAACTAACAAGTCAGTATAGAGGTTATTGAAAGCCTTCATCCACGGTCAACAAGTTACATGGCTGAACTAATTTGAGACGTAAGTAATTTCAATTGTTTTATTGCCATCGTGATTGCATGAATGATGAGACCTATAGCCCAGCACTGTAAACGGGGTGTAGGCCTACGTACGAAGCTTTGGCTTTTCGCATGGATGTTGTGTTCGTAGGCCCGATGAAGCCATGCGGGGTCTATACTGCCTTGCCCCAGCCCGGGCGCGCCGGGGGATCCAGCTTTAGCTTCTCGCACGAGCCCTAGCTGCATTGACCTGGAGCTGGAACGGCCCCCGGGAACGGCCCAGTCTGGCAGTCTTTGCTCTATAGTATAGCTACTATTACGTGCTACATAATACATAGCTACATCGGGCCTACAAACACACCATCCATGCGAAAAGCCAAAGCTTAGACCCGTAAACACTTACAGTACAGTGTTGGGCTAGGCCTGAGGCCGTCTCTAAAAAATTACGAGACCCCGGCCCCGTTTACAGCGCGGGGCTCGGCCGCATAATATGCGCATACACATCTCGGTACCCAAACATTCAGGCAGGCCTGAGGCCGGCTCAGCTCAGTCTACTCAGTCTACCCTGTTACAGTGCATTTCAAGCCGGCCTCAGGCCGGCCTGAAATGCACTGTAACAGGGGTCTCAGGCCCATTAAGCAGCTCTTTGTATCAATGAAGAGTGAACTGTCCAAATTGTGGTGAATATTGTGAGCAGAAATATGTTTCTAGTGATGAGGGAACCTATGGCTATGGCAATGACAACGACTCTATGTCTTTGCCATTTGCGACTTAAAGCATGCCATGACATGCCATGGCATATAGTCAGCAAGTATATTACACATGATGTAACAGGTATGGCATGGACATGGCTAGCTGGCTGTGATGGCCCATAACTTTACAAATAATTTAAAGATATTATTTAAAAGGTAGCCAGTGTTATATCCTAATCCTATGTAAAGATAGAGCATTCTAGTTTTGTAACTTAATTGTTGTACAAATCAAGTATGATGAGGACCTGCATCTAAATCTAATTCTAAGGTATCAAGCAATATTTAGATGTATTCTGATATATTGTTGTGTGCATTTGAAATGCAGAATTGTTCAGGAAAGATCATCACAATCCACAAAACTCATGAAATAAATCCTCATCTTGATTCATTGTGATGCATGGTTTCTTCACAGAATTAACAGCTTAAAGTTGACAAAATTAGGTTAGGGTGAGGATCCGCACTAGAATAGGGATAGGGATACGGTAGGGTAGGGTTTAGTAATATGTGATTGTAGAGCAATTTTGTGGCCCAAATTGTGAAAAGTAACATTTTTGGCTGTGCACCCAAACTCTTGGCAATAACACAGGTTTCAATGTGCGCACCCACACACATTAGTACGCTGGTCCGATGAAGTAATCATTCCCCAAAGTTTTATCATTATCAAGTCAGAATTGAATTGCAGCCCCAGATTTCATCGCTTTATTTGAAATGGATCTGATCTTCAAATAATACTAGGTCCAAGTTGTTTTCATAGATTTTGAATACGACTTTGCCAATCAAACATGCAAATCAACTGTTTTAGAGCTCTTACATGCACTTATATTATACATGTATCTGCCAGTGTATCTATATTTATGGGTAGAAATCTTACAGGTCTTGCATTAAAAAGGCCTGTGATAACACTTGTATACATATATTTACTTGCACAGACCCCAGAATATGAAACAGTCTCGCCTGTTGGTCCTTTGACCTACAGTAAATACAAATTTTGATGAATGCTCTCTTTATATCCATTCATACACTGTAAACTCTTTTAGGACATATAGTAAGTTGTGTGGTAGACATTTCAAATTTACCACTATGACATGAACATTGTGTGAAGAACTTCACATAAACTTAATGTGTTTCAATTATTTTTCCTCATTCTTCCAGGCGAACCAACTCTAGCCTGGTTGCTTTGCTGATGCTCATCCAAATGCACCAGATGGCTGTCTCTTTGATCAACATGTCTTCAAAACTGCTCTGACTTGATGGGTATCGTGGCCTCCCTTTTTGCATTCATTGTCAGGTGAACTAGAGCAATTTGACTGCCACACAGTCGATAAATATGCCTCCGCCTCTTTGGTAGCTCTATTTACATGTAGATTTATTCTCAGAAAATGTGTATGTTTGGTGGGCTATGTACCAATGAATTCAAATGTAAAATGAAAGTATCATATTCTGTTTTTCTGTGTTTAGCCAAGTATGGCCATGTTCATTGACCTTTGACCTCTTTCTTAAATACCAATCTAACTAGTGTGTCTAAATCTATCCTTGTATCAAGTTTGTTTAAAATTGGCAAATTTTGGTAAAGTTCATTGACCTTTGAGCTCTGAACTTGCAGGGATTTTATCAAATATGCCATGAGTCTATCTCCATGAAGTGAATCATTAGATTTGGATTCAATGTGAAAAAATTAATTGACCTTTGACCTCTAGCCTTTGAGAAATTTCACCAAAAATTGTACTTCAAAAACATCATTGAGAGTTTGAAAAGAGTAAAAATAGACAAGTGGCCAGTATGGCCCAGAACCACCATACTAATTTCCCCCATAGACTACTGACTAATGCACTGACAGCATGTTTATTCAGTGGTGATATTCACTCATAGATTTTGAGATAGTGACTGCATCAATTTTAAAACTTTTCTATATTCCTGGCTGTTTATTGAACTTTCTGAACATCATTATACAACATCAAAGTTCAAAAAAGAAATTAAAATCATTCCTCCACGATGTTGACTCTTAAAGAGCCAGAGAAATTACAGCTCTATAGACATCATGTGTATTATGTGTAGCATAAATACAACTTTACCATGTTCAGAGTATGGTCTTTAAAAGGCAATATCACAGTCAATAGTCAGTTACAAAGTCTTTGTTCTTGATCACAGCATCCAGGCAGTTTCTGTAGCTGTTCACGAAGGTTTGGCAGAGCTCCACAGGAATTTTGGCCCACTATTCCTTAGCTATGACCTCTAGTTCTGTCAGGTTGGAGTGCCTGCAGGCATGCTCCCTAGCCTTGAGGGCTCTCCATAGGTTTTCAATGGGAATCAGGTCTGGGATCTGGCTTGGCCATTGTAGCACCTCCGCACTGCTATTCTTGAACCATTTTTTGACTGCCTTTGCAGTACATGTATGTTTAGGATCATTGTCCTGTTGGAATGTCCAGTTGGGGTCAAGATGAAAATTTTCTGCAGACTGCTTGACGTTGTCTTTCAGAATTGGGATGTACTGCTTCTACTTTTACAAGATTGCCAGGCCCACTTGCCACTGAATAAACATGTTGTCAGCGCATTTATTCTGACAAAGCAGTCTATGGGGAGTTTAGTATGGTGGTTCTGGGCCATTCTGGCTACTTGTTTATTTTCACTCTTTTGAAGCACTTAATGATGTTTTTGAAGTAAACTTTTTTCAGGGCTTAACTTCTGCACCTTACCAAAGACCTTCATACCATTTAGGTACATGCAGTTCAGATTTGTCTAAAGTGAAGCAGTATTAAACAATGCCGTTACAATTTGAATGACAAAGGGTATGAATAATTTTGAGCAAGTCAAAATACAAACAAAGCAGTGTGCTCTTTGTTATGCAAATGAGGTGATACAAAAACAATTCACAATGTTTACCGTTCAACTACGGGCAAATATTCTATGTCCATCTGTCGTTTTTTTAGAAAAACATAAAAAACTGATATTTCAGTAGGGGGATGAATAATTCTGTTAACTGTCTTTGTTCCTGAAGCAGCAGAGCAAAATCCTGAGGTTTAAACATTTGTGATGTCTACTACTACAAAGCCTAACTAAAGGGTTTAACAAATCAAATTGCTTCCTCATTCTAGATACAACATTCTGGTGGTCAAGACGCGACCCATCAACATCGCCTGGCCTGCCAACGTCAAGGATATTGCGATGGAGATCCTGGATCACGCCACGGATGGTGACACACGCCCTCTCCTGGTCCATGCCTTCTCCATCAACAGCCACGTGTATGCCGAGATGCTTGACCTGATGGACACCTCGGAGGGAGGGAAATCCCCTTCCACAGAAGCGGGAAGTCCGCCAGTGCCAAAGAAGGGAAATCCCTGACAGACGAATTGGAGAAGGAGCGCGTCTGCGGAGCGGAGCATCCGATATGCGTCAGTGCGGTATCGCATCATTGGCCAGATCCTAGACAGCTGTGTCCTCTCCAGGGATAACTACAAGGGTATCTACTCACAGGCCGCCAACAGCTCCTTCACGCAATTCGTCATCAAGAGAGACCTACTTCTGGCTGACTAACAAGTACACCATGGATAGCATCGTCAAGGTGAGCTTGAAGGGTAAACTCTCACATGAGCATTGGTATGACGATGCTTAGTAAGCCAATGGGGTTTTCAGGGATTGGTAATGTAAAGGTTAAAAGTCTGTTTCATTATTGGAGATGTCGCGGGGACATCACATACATATCCAAGACTTACGGGAGACTTGAAAACAAAAGTCTCCTGAAATCAAACACATTTGCAGTTACCATGACTCCTCAGAGACCCGTTTGGTTGCCTAAAGATGTCGCGGAAACCCGGTCTCCAACAGATAACCTATTTCTAATATTTTGGAATATAATCAAAAGGCATAACTCGACATTAATTTAAATATTGGGGAATAATTCATCATGATGGATCATTGTTGGAGGAAAAGCAAGAATTTCATGAGAATTTCCAAAGAAACAAAGTTTTTATTAACGGTCCTATTGTTTTGCATTGTCCTTCAGGTGAATGAGATCTTCACTGGCCGCCCAATCAGGGCGCCCACTCTGATCCTCTTCTCTTGCGATGACACGATCGCCACGGCCAAATAGAACAACCGAGCTGGTCAAGCAGTGGCACAAGCATCTGGAGAGTGACGTCTATGTCAAGTGTTGTTGAGAATCAGCTGAGCGCAATAAATCAACATTAAGCTAAATCTTCCTCAAGGAGTAGTCTCTATACTATTGGATGGACTTTTGCACGACGTAATGAAGGACGAGTAAAGGAGAGAACCGGCAAAGCTATCTCACTAAATCTCTCCTGAAGGCGGCTGAGGAGAAGTCACTGTAGGATGGACTGTAACACAGATAATTTTCTGAATTTATAACCTCAATCATGTACGTCACATTCTTTCTTGCTCGAGATATGAGCTATATGATGGGCTAGTCAGAAGCAACCTCTTACTATTTTTACACGTCATTGATGCATTTTCACCTCATTAACAAACCCTAGGCAATATCAACCAGTGTTGTACTTCATAATAAAAGGTTTCTTACTCTTAACCTACAATGAAAACCCAACACAAATCTCAAAGGCGTATTTTTTCCAAAATGCAAACTTGTAGGGAGAATTTTTGGATGGCCGTTGGCTTTTAAAAAAAAATATATATATTCCCCACATTATCTTTGACGAGATTCTGTCTTGAAGGAGAAGACAGCTGGTTATGGTATGTGAATGGTATATCAATGGTGGATGGTGAATGGTATGTCAATGGTGGATATAGCAAATGGTATTTCAATAATGGGTATAGCGAATGGCATTTCAATGGTGGATATAGCGAATGGTATCTCAATGATGGCTGTATGGTACATGTATTTCAATGGTGGATAGCCAATGGTATGTGAGTGGCGTGTGTATGGTATGTCAATGGTGGATAGCCAATGGTATGACAATGGTGGGTGTATGGTATTTCAGTGGTGAATCATAGGCCAATGGTGTATCAGTGGTGGATACTGAATGGTATGTCAATGGTGGGTGTATGGTATTTCAGTGGTGAATCATAGGCCAATGGTGTATCAGTGGTGGATACTGAATGGTATGTCAATGGTGGGTGTATGGTATTTTAATGGTAAATGGTGGGCCAATGGTACACAAATGGTAGGTACCACTGAGCACCAAAGTATGCAAATTATGTGGTGTCCACCATTGACGAACTACCATTGGTTTACCATTGAACTACCATTGGATGTGCAAGTTAGGGTTCCAATTATCTAAATTAGTTCTAATGGTGTCCCATTGGTATTTCGATGGTGCATTTCCTGTCATGCCAATCATGTTCGATGTAGTCAGATATCCGCCATTTCTTAAGTTCAATGACACGACTTGCGTAAATTAGCGTAAATATGCAGAACACCTGTGTCTCTGAAGAAAGTGGAGAATAATCTTCGAGGAAAAATTCCTTCACAGTATTGTCAGGCTGTCATGACCGAACGTGCTTCTAAGAAGCACAGTAAGTCATGGTTTTCCATTTCACCACACAAAATGTAAAAATTGACCTTAAAATGCATGCATAATCATGCAGTAGGCCTACCGATAAGTGAAGGTACATTAGGCAACTTCCATATTTTCAAGCAGAATGATACAGGGTCCACAAAAAGTATGTTCCAAAAATTGCCAATCCAATGCCATTTCGTCTTATAGCCATTTGGTCCACATTCATTTCGTCTATTAAAAATGCTAAATTGTCCATTCATCAGTTCGGCCAACGTTCATTTGGTCCAATAATAGCCATGTTGGCTAATTTAAATTGGTCCAATATCCACATCGTCTATTTAACAACTCGTCCAATTGCCATTTCGTCTAATAATCATTTCGTCCATCAACCATTAGGCCCCATGATCAGTCCATGGTCACAAATCGTCTGTTGTAACCTATTTCATCCAGTTCCCAACTCATCCAATAGCCATTTAGTCTAATAGCTGAAGACCAGTGTGCTTATTCATTAGACAAAATGAATATTAGACTAAATAGCAATAAGCCAAAATGGAAATGTACCTATTGGTTATTAGATCTAATGGCAATTAGAACAAATGATTGTTATCCGAATTGGGTTTAGACCAAGCGATGGACCAAATGCATTTAGACCAAGTAGAACATGGACGAAATGAAAGAACAAGGGGTTATTAGATCATTTGACTTTAGACCAGTTGGCTACTAGACCAAATGGGAATTATATAGGTGATGACAGTGGGATGTGACCAAGTGGCTATTGGACCATATTGGTAAAAAAAAATACCATTAGACCAAATGGCTATTAGACCAAATGATAATAGACCAAATGGCTATTAGACCAAATGATAATAGACCAAATGGCTATTAGACCAAATGATAATAGACCAAATGGTTATTAGACCAAAATGGCTTTTAGACGAAATGGTTATCGGACGAGACGGTAATTGGTCTATGTGGCTAGTGAACCAACTGATGCCAGACGAAATGATGTAAGACCAAATGGCTATAAGACGAAATGGCATTGGACGAAATTACAATAAACCGTTGTATCAGCTGTCAGACACGAACATCACAGCTAAAAGAAGGACAAGAATAAGGCAGAAGCAATATTTCATTTTATTGTATCTTGACGAGTACCAAAAAAAAAACTACTACGATTTTTGCTTTGTTTTGGTTTTAGCGGGGGGGGGGGGGGGGGGGGGGGGTTAGGTTGCGTGCGTATACATAGATCATTAGATGTTCGTGTGTACCTGTACCGTTGGTGCGACGCAATACATCATGCGATACGTGTTTCGCGTGCCCTTCGTATTTGCGTGGAGTAGTATGGAACTGTTACGTGAATACGTACATGCGAGTGATTGTTGTATGCGTTTAGCACATATATTTTGCAGTGGAGCAGCAATGATTTCATCGATGTGCCGATGATTTTGATCGCTACCACTGCTCATTTTGCCGTTTCAAGTGTACTGGTACTAATAAGTGGAAGCCTACCAGTACACATGAAACGGCAAAAGTAGCAAATCTACCAATAAAGAGGTCTACCCAGAAATATCGGGCTGATTACTCTCAAAGATTTCCTGTAATGACAAGCTCCAAATTGGGACTGGGAGATCACTCACTGTGCATTATAAATCGCAAATGCTGCTCCAGTGATTTCTGCATCGGTCACGGTACCACCTAGCCAGGGACTGCTGCCGCCACGCAGCGGGGGCCCGGTCATCACGGCTTGGGCAGGCTGGTCGCATAAGGCGCCACCGTAAATGATGCAGAAATCACTGGAACAGCATTTGCAAAACCTTGAGAGCAATCAGCCCGATATTTCTGGGTAGATTTGCTCATTTTGCCGTTTCAAGTGTACTGGTAGCGATCAATATCATCGGTATGATGGGGAAATCGATGAAACCATTGCTGCTCCACTTTCTGCTGAACGCACACATACATGAACAACAATTAGTTGACTGTACTGTTATGCTATGCTGGACTCAATCATCGTACTTCCGCCATCTCGATCGTTGCCAAGTGAAAAATCTTTTGCACATGGCACGAATCTGAGCAGTTATATCGATGTCATTTGGTCAAGATGGCGCTCTTTATGTTTGATTCCTGCATAAAGACATGAAACTTGCAAAAATCAAAATCAGGGCTACACTTTTTTCTCTGTTTTTTTAAAAAAGAAAGAAAATACATTCTGGCTAATGCAATGCATGGGGTGGAGTCAAAACTTCTATATTAATATTGCTGCAAACAATGAGAGAAATTAAAGAAACAGTTTGAAAATCAACCAATGCAATGCTTGGTCTTTAAGCTATGCTCCAAATTGTGTGCCGTGATCTATATTTAAATTTTGAACATGACCCACGTACATCGTATACACGTAGGAATTACTGCCAAATTAACTTACCTTTTCTTTCTCTTTTCGCCCCGGTTGCCAGCTTTTCCTCTCTTTCAATGCATGTTTTTCCCCATTCTTCTCGCCTCTTTTTGTACATAGTCTTTTTATTCTAACCACATGTTTTATGATAAAGTTACCATATTGATGATTTATAATTGTTTCCTTATTTTAGTACTCATGCGTGCTTTAAAAAAAAAATGTAATTGTTGTTTTCATGTTTGTATATCATCAGACTGTATTTTTGTTCATATGATATTGTCATGAGGAACCTGACTTAGCTTACAGAAGGTCTCCTCGTTATTCGGTTGCAACTTGAATTCAAACTTGTTTCCGTATAAATAGTAATACCATGTGCTCTGTCACATGATGATGGAAGTAAGTTAAAGGGCCCCTGTCATCAAAATGTATGTTGACTTCTGTTGATCCAACTTAATATCACAAAATCACTAACTGTTCAATGGAAATATGTATCCTATATTTTAAAATAATTTGTCTATATTTTTTCTCAGCACTGATAAGCCCCACCTCCAAAATATTATCCAACTCAAGATTCCCCCTGTTACATCATCAAGGCCAAATTAGCAGGATAATGGACATAATTTATGCACAAAGTAAACATTGCAATGACTACCTGCAAGTGCGTATAATAGCATCACATAGCTAGCACATTTCTGACATAAGGAAACAATTATTCCTACATGAAAGGTTGTTAGATGGTATTGTGTGAAGACATGTGATGCTCTTGTGGACAGGTGGAGGTAGTCATTGCAATGTTTAATTTGTGCATAAATTCTGCTTATTATCCTGCTAATTTCTACCTTTGATGATGTCAAAGGGGGAATCTTGAGTTGGAGTATATTTTGGAGGCGGGGCTTATCAGTGCTCAGAAAAAAATAAATATAGGACACATATTTCCATTGAACAGTTAGTGATTTTGTTATGTACATGTTGTGTTGCATCAACATAAGTCGACATACATTTTGATGACAGGGGACCTTTAAACTGTAGTTGGAGAAAGACAAATAAATCTTGAACTTGAATTCGAACTGGTAATGGGTTCGAAGAAAAAATGAATTCAGAATCGATAACTTTCAAAATTGGTTCAATAAAATTCTGATCAATGAATTAATCTGTATTTTTTCTCAAACGAACTTAAAATCAAACTTGTGCTCAATATTGCATTGATACATATAGACTAACCTTTAATTCATGAAAATGTGCCACACATAAATATACGCCCCTTATGTTGGCTTGTTAGTTTCCTTTTGTATCAGACCCTTGACAAATACGGTAGTGTTGCCAAGCCGAAATCTCCGTTTGTCAATTTGAAAAAAAAAAGCCGCACAGTTTTTTGGGTTTTATTTGAAAGTTGAATTATGAACGAAGTAGAGATTTGCATGCCATCTCAGTAAAAGTATCCTGCAAAAGTTTCTCATCTAATAATTGCAGCGTTAGTCACTATATTTTGAATAAATGAGCACCCTAACTAGCTACGAGAGTGCTAGCTGCCTCTGTCTCCTCGAATCGTGCGACCACACTAAGATCTTCCCCGAGGGTAGCGGCCCAGGCACTCGACTTTACCACCATCATGCATCAATACCAGCTGCGTGTGGTTGAGAATCGCGACTTTGACCGAGACCGAAACCGTGTGTGACTGACTGTGTGTGCCTACCGTATGTTAATATTGTGTAAGTAACATGAATTTACACAGGAAATACGGGCGAGAATAATCGTGATAATTCAGTCATTGTTCCCCACCCAGTCCCATACTGAGTCTGACTCTGTGTGTGTGTGACTGAGTCTCAAAGAAAGTACTGGCATACACTCATTGGATCATTATTAACTTTAGTCAAGCACGCTACAGAACTCAGAAGTCAAAACAATTCACACCTTAATTAAACGTAATGGCAGAGCTGGGGACATAGAATATGAATTAGGTCCCTAAACTTAATGCGAAAAACCAAGCCTGATTGATGTTGATATAGTTTAGTTCTTCGATATGATATTCATAACGCAATGCATAAATTTTGTTGTTAGATCTAGAAACATGTTCACATTTCTTTTTCCCTCTCAGACTGCTGCATATTCTACTGCATTGGAGCTAATGGTTCGTAGATGCAGAGAGCCTCTGGAGATAGACTTTCCTTGCCATGGAAGACTACATCATCGAGTTTGACAGTGATGATCCAATCTACGTAGGACATGGTCCAGCTTCCTTCCTATCCGGCAAGCTGTTCTCAACAAATTCAGCAGACATTCAGGAAAACATAGATCCTGTAAGCATCAGAATGTCAAATGGTAGAGCAAACTCGAAACAAGAGAGAGAACCTACGAAGCATGAAAGGCAATGCATCGCTTACCCAGTATGTAGCTCGTCAGAGAAAGCGCATGGCACTAACACAGGAGAGAGTCATGTGGCTAAAGCTGAACATTTGCAAGATCCACATCAACATTGCTCTGGGTACACTGATCATAAAAAAACAGTGTCGCAGAATACAAAAGAACAGGATCAAGAAGACTTCTACCTGCCTGAATGTTCCCACACTCCAGAGGATGTCAGAAAAGAGAAGAAAGGAAGCAGTGAATCTCGAGAAATTCTTGAAAATCGAAGTTGTGAGTCTCCAGAACTTTTTCCTGGAGTTACGGAAAACATCTTAGTAGTAAAAGGCAATGAAAATTTGCATCGTGAAGAAGCATCTAATAATATAAAGAAACTGAATTCAAACAAAGATCATTGTGCTTCTATTGGGGTTAATGAATGTGGGAGATGTCACTCACCATTTGATGTGCATTCTTCCTCAGATCCCAGTTTAAGAGATTGTGGTGAACGCTGCATTCCAGACCTTCTCCATGGTCATGTAGTGTCTCAGACTCATGCGGACCCTCTGGTTCCTGCATCTGGACTGGACAACAACTGTAAGGGATCATCAGCTCCAGTGAAAAATCATGTAGAATGTGACTTGCCAGCTACAGGGAGAATGGATGACAGAGACAATAGCATGATTTCTGCTGCTGATCGTAAGGTTGCCATTGGTGATGTCCAAACAGCATCGTCAAAATGCAGCAAGAATCCTCAACTCCAAAAGAAGAGAAAAAGAGGAAGAAAGAGAAAGATCTGCCACAGAGGACCACAAACTTCCGCTGCCAAGCAGAAGTGTAGTAGTGTAAATGTAGATGAGCAAGAGGAACTTCCTACAGTGGCAGATAATGATGCTGCTGACCCAAATACGAAGCATCCATGTTTAGAGACGGATAGAGAGAGGGCAGCGGTATCTCCAAACTTACGTGGGAAGCAAGAGCTGCTGAATCTACATACAGCCTGCATAGTGGAAATGGATGAATTAGACAAAGATGAAAATGCTGCAGTTACAAGTGACAAAGTTGATGTTTCTCAGTCCCATACAGCGAAATGTGAGTCTTCCAGGTCAGATGGTTGTGATGAGATGCGAGACATGAAGTCTGATGTAGCTCAACGGAGGAGACTATCTCTGAGGACTAGGAAGAGCACAGGAACATGTGATACTGCAGACATCAACACATCTCCTTACATGCCGCATCCTGCTAGTGAATATGGCAGAAAAGAAAGGAAACGGAAGAAGTCATTTTCTAATCAAGTCAATGAAAACTGTAAGGGATGTGTGTTATCTTTGAAGGAGGAGGCTGAAGACAATCCATTGAAGTCATTTTCAACAGAAGGAAAAGCAACAACAGATGAGCCGATTGAACAAAACCACAGTCACGCCGGTTGTGAGAATGAAAAGAGAAATGGTCCAGGAATGAATATTGAACAGTCAAATATTTTAGAATGCCCTTCACGCAGCAATAAACGCAAGAAGAGAACAAGGCCTGTATACAGCCGTAGATCAAATAGGAAAACAAGAAGGACAGCTTCAAGCACATTGTCATCAGAAGCCAATGAGTGCCAAAGTAAGTCGGGAGAAGACCAGGAGAAAACGTCAGCGGAAGACAGCAGAACTCTGGCATCATTGCAACACAGATTGAGTGGCAGGGACGCAAGCTCAATCAAGGAAACAAAAAGCACTCCTGATTTGTCATCAGACCTATCCCAGAAACTTGACTTATCTGCATCAGTGTCTTCACGGCCACATCTCAAAATGAAGGTGACTTCAGAAAGGACACCTACAAAGAGACAGCAGAACAAACAGAAACCGGCTAAATGGAAACAGGATCAGTCCCTGAAGGGAAAGGCATTAGCTGGAAGTGCTCCCATGGAAGGTAGAAGGAATATTAGCACTGAAGTACTACCATCAGAAATGACAGCACCTGAGGAATCTGACCTAGCAGCACCTCCTGCCAAACCTCTTCCAGGAAACCCCTCACTAGCACCAGCGAGGCAGCGTGGGCAGCTGGCCAGATGGAAAGGCAAGCCAAGGAAGAGGTCTGTCAAGGCCCTGATCAGCAGTCTGGATGCAGCGTCTGCCAAAGCACTCAAGGTTGCAGCCGATGTTGAGGAGGAGGACGATGTCCAGCGGGACCTGGAGTGCACACCTCAGAGTGGTGAGTTAAAAAAACAACAACATATAATGGAACAGTTTCCTGTGCTAAAAGAAGATACTATGGATACAGTATGCACACAGTCTGACTATGAATATGCCAAGAACATTTATAATTGTTTCTTTGAAATGTGCATGGGATTTGACAGAAAAATATTAATTGTTCCTTATTTCTTATATATAAAATATCATGCTTATAAATGTCTTATTCAAAATAAATGTGAGCTTGCCTTTAAAGACAGCTGAGCCCATTTGAAAAAAGTCATGAAACTTGGCATGAATCAGCGCTACATTCTTAAAATAATGCGTATGAAAGCTCACAGTCACGAAAAGTGAAACCCTATCCATGCTTACGTTTCAAATGCACTGTTTTGTTGCAAAGTGATTTTCAGTTGTATTATCAAAGGTAAGTTCTCATTCAGTATTTTCTTCCATTTTCCGTGGTTTTTCCACAATTTGATTTGTTGGCCTTCAAAAGGGCTAAGTGTAGTATCATAACGTGGGGTAATGATCATTGTGCACCATGTATTATCCATCCATTGTACGTTTTTTTGTTGTTGCTTTTTCTTCTCATTTTCTGTTTATAGAACCTTCAACAGAAGGAGGAATGAACCAGATAAGGTAAACTTCTATCCAAAGTTTTTAATTTAATTGGGTTCATTGATGCAAGAGCAGGTATCGCTTAATGAGATATTAATCATGTAATACTAATTTTAACAGAATACCATTTGTAATATTGAAAAGGATTGTTGAGTTAATCCATTTGGAATAGCTCTGAAAAGAGCTGAATAGAGAGCTATGTGAGAACAATTGATGCATTGCGTTAATAACGATAATCACAGGTCTCTACCCTTTGTTAGTCTTTGCATACTACTGAACATTCACCTACTGGTAGTCTGCAGATGCAAACCCAGTTGTTGCACCTTCTCAAAACCATGAACCCATTGAGTGCCATGAGTACATTACATGTGTAATAGCTTAGTAGGCTTATCATGGCTTAGTACTGAGGGGTTTAACATATAACGAGAGCATGACTTGTAACCTATAGAAACATATTATAGGAGTCAGTCTCACTAGTTTTAGACTAAGTGATTAATAATTGACTGACTGACAAGGGTTTGTACTGGCAAGTTAATCGTCACCAGTTGGTAGAGACACCTATTCAGTAGTGTACTGTACCATACCACATGCATGTACCCTTGCTTAGTCTGACCACACAGACCTTCTCATCTTTACTAGGAGCCATGACGATGAGGGCGCCCTTGAAGATGACAGTGACGACGATGAAGATCTAGTGGATCCTCTCCTCACCCCCGAGTCAAAGACTGCAGGTAAGATTCTGCTATTCACTTTCTTCATCCTCAACTCATTCAGGAGGAAGGCCTTTTTTTAGAGCAAAAGTGATCACTATTTGGTATGTAAATTGGCAACACTATTTTTTTTTCAAATTTAATTTTTATGAAGAAACGTAATGAAAATTCTGTTATATATTAATGAATATCAAAATCACTCAAGTAAGAGCACATGGAAACATTCTTCTGTAAAGCATGCCTATTTCAAATAAAATCAAGGTTAATTTTTTAACTTTACATGAGAAATTTAGTAAAGCTATAATTTTGCATGTAATTGTTATGATATATTGTTGATCCTTGCAGAGTTTCATGATTTTGCAAAAGGGACATATGCACCTTTATCTGTTGGATACATGGATGTAGCGGGAACAGTCTGCCCACTCTAAGTCACAAAGTCCAAGGTTTAAGCCCTATCAGGCAAGCAAATATCCAACAAATATCCCCATTTTATCATAAAGTAATTACAGTGTATATTTATATCTTCAACTTTGGTCAAGTATAGATGCCAGGAATTGATTGTACAAAAAACTTGTCATTGATAGAGATATGCACCACTTTTATCAGGAGGAGGTAGAGTCAAAGGTACGGTAAGGGATAGAAATGGTAATGGTAATGATTAAGAGCCATAACCACTACAGTTCAGCATTCTGCTATCATCCCCAGGGTCCAGATTCTGTTTAATCTTGACAATGATCTTTCTGAGTGACTGTGACCCGTGGTTATGGCAAAACGACGCCCCATTGAGCAGGCCTTTAGCACTATATAAAATATAAGATTGGATATTCGTTTGCATTGTACAATCTCAAACCCAGTACGCCTAGTTCATATTTCCTTTTCATCATGAAACTTTTTGCCACGATTATTGATAATAATTGATAATGCAGTAGTGAATGGTATTTTTTAGTCCTTTCCCATGCAATTCTAGATTTTTTATTTGCAATAGTGTGATACTCTGAAACCTACTCTTGCTACCACCCTAGTGTAAAGAAGATCACCTGGCCATAGATCACATGTTGTTGTTTCTTTTACTATAGCATCTCATTGAATTAAAGTGTCCTATATGTAAATATGTAAATACCACCTGCTCAGAAAGACAACATTTATTTACTCTCTTGAGCGTCCTGTTTAATCAGGTTTCACTGTATTTTCTGCTTTCTTTGATCTTTCTTTTCTGATCTTTGATTATTGAATATGTTTAAAAGAAAGATACATGTATTCTGTATTCTGTGAGAGTATTGTGTAGTGTTGAGACAAGAAGCAATCATTTAGCTGTACTCTATGTGTGCTGTGACAGGTCTGCCCTCAGTGTTCAGTGTAGATGATGTGGTGTGGGCTTATGACCAGACTGACAAGCAGCATTGGCCTGCAGTGGTGAGTCCAGGTTTTTGTCTCGCCTGAATGAAGTTCGGTAGAGACCTAATGATCACTTTTCCTGTTAGTATGTTAACTTGCTCTCATTTCTTTATTTCTACATCAATTGTGATCAAACTTGGTACAAATGATCCTTGGGTAATACCACATGTATCGTCATGAGGATGATCAGGTCAAAGGTCATCTAGGGGTCAAATGATATGAGGCCATGTGCATTATTTTTCTCAAAATTTCCGTTTGACTTGCTCTCATTTCTTTATTTTTGCCCCAATTGTGATCACACTTAGTACAAATGATTCTTTGGTAATACCACATGTGGCTTCATGAGGCTAATGGGGTCAAAGGTAATCTAGGGGTCAAAAGGTCAAATGATATGAGGCCATGTGCATCATTTTTTCTCAATGTTTTCGTTTGACTTGCTTTCATTTCTTTATTTTTGCATCAATTGTGATCAAACTTGGTACAAATGATCCTTGGGTAATACCACATGTGTCTCTTCATGAGGCTAATGGGGTCAAAGGTCATCTAGGGGTCAAAAGGTTTGAAAAAAATATTTGAAAAAAAGCACTGTTTATCAATTGCGAAATCAGGCGAGACTCGTGGTTCGCGAACCACCTTGTCTTTAAAAAATATTTATTCATGTATTTATTTGGTGTATTTGAACAGGGTAGCTCCTTCAGTCGTTCAGAACACTGTTCTTCGAGGAGCCCCTACATAATGAATTTACAAACATGAAACATGCATGTCTTCAATTAAGCATAAGCTATATTACACACCATCAACATACATATGAACGATGTAATACTAAGACGAGATAAAGAATAACATATGAATATGATTTATTCTGATAAATGAGTCATCTGGGCCTCCGAAAGAGACTCGTCTTTTCAATGAATAAGCCATTAGCATTAGTATGTAGTGCTTGTCATTAATAAATATCACAAACAAAATGGAGTGAGCACACTAAATCACTTTGATATGTAGACTCAATTTTTTTTTACAAAGGATAATTGACATCAGCACAATATTTTTCACGTGGTGATTTTAATGAGGCTTTTAAAGGGTTTCTATGAAATGAATTTGGTTTGCAACAAAATTTGTGGTAACAGATAAGTCCATTGAAGCTTGATTATCATTAAGAAGGCTCCATCTCATAGGGAGATGTAATTGATCTGAATATCACAAGTCCAATCCTCTATCTCTAATGTTGCAAGTCAAGTTGCCATCAGTTGAAAATCTTTATAAGACAGGGCAATGTTTTTGTACGTTTGTTTTTATGTGAATGAATCACTAGTATCTATTCATGAGAATAGAAGTCCTTAGTAACCATTTTGCACACTTGACTGTTTGTGTGTGCCTGTAGGTGATTGAGGTCCTGGAAGGCCCAGTGTCCAGACAATGCTTCAAGGTGGTCAAGACTCACCAGGCCAGGCAGGACAACTTCACCACGTGAGTGACAACCCCCCCCCCCCCCCCCACCCCCCTCTGCCCACCTCATGCTGTCCTGTCTGTCCCTCACTCTCTCACATTCCTTTTATCCAAGCTGAACCCATTCAGACCAGAGCTGTCTCATGTTAAATACTCCAGGAGCTCCGTCTAAGATAAAAAGTTTGCCAAATAAAATGTTGGGGGAAGCTAACAGATCTAGGCAGATAAAGCTTACCTTTCACAGGTAAATTTGCTGATTTTTTCTAGTCAAATACATGTATATCTCTACACCAATAGCAGCTTGCTTTGCCTCAGTTGTAACTGCAATGTCACCATGTTCAGAGGTCGCATGGCATTATTATTATTATTATTACTTATTACTTATTACTGATACTGCGCTTTTCCCATAAGGCCCAAAGCGCTTACAATGAACTAAATAGAATTACATAATCTGAAACAACGTACTACAAAAGAGATGGGTTTTTAATGCCTTTCTGAAAATTGATAGTGATGGAGACTGTCTAATTGTAAGTGGCAAATCATTCCAGTGTTTTGAAGCTGACACAGTGAAAGTTCTATCGCCGGCTAATGTACATGTGCTCTGATGACAAGTTGTCTATGGTCAATTTCATCCACTACCCCAGTTCCAGTTCAATTCTAGACGCAACACCTCCACACTAAGACCTTTCTAGATTTTCTTTTCAGAGATTTATGGAATAATTGTTTTGCTATATTTTGCTGTATACTTCCAGGCTGCTGTGCAGATCCAGAAATCTCCGTCCATACAACAGCAGAAACAAGGAACACTTCCAGGTATGAACATAGAAATGATACAAATTTGCCTTAATTGTTCTCTTTTATGTCAAAAGTTTTAAAGTTTGTAATATTATTTTGCGTGTTCATATACACTTTAGTATGACAACAAAATTTTATTTCAACTTAATTTATATTTATTTATTTATCTACAATTCAGTCACTATGTGGATGTGATATTAGAGCATGATTTTGTAGTTATTTAAGTATTAACAATAGAAGATTTGGGTATTTTGTATTCAAAGAATTCTGCTTTATTGGTGCAGAAACCAGATGAGGTCAACCATGATCTGAAGAGAGCAGTCAGTCTGGCTGATGACTTCATCATGAAAATAGGTGAGACTCAGTCAAACAATCTACCTCAGTCAATCTGGCTGATGACTTCATCATGAAAATAGGTGAGACTCAATCAGACAATCTACCTCAGTCAGTCTGGCCGATGACTTCATCATGAAAATAGGTGAGACTCAGTCAGACAATCTACCTCAGTCAGTCTGGCTGATGACTTCATCATGAAAATAGGTGAGACTCAATCAGACAGTCTACCTCAGTCAATCTGGCTGATGACTTCATCATAAAAATAGGTGAGACTCAGTCAGACAATCTACCTCAGTCAGTCTGGCTGATGACTTCATCATGAAAATAGGTGAGACTCAGTCAGACAATCTACCTCAGTCAATCTGGCTGATGACTTCATCATAAAAATAGGTGAGACTCAATCACACAATCTACCTCAGTCAGTCTAGCTGATGACTTCATCATGAAAATAGGTGAGACTCAGTCACACAATCTACCTCTGTGTGAAGTCAGACAAAGACAGATTGAGGGGGAGTTGTAGAGATAGACAGGGAATGAAAGAATGAGAGAGAAAGAGAAAGAAGGCATATGGACATGTTTAATTACTATGTGTTATGTGCTATATAAGATTTTCTAATTATTATTATTAAGGAGAGGAAGAGGGAGTAAGAGAATGAGAGGAAGAGAGGTCAATTAAGAGAGAGAATGAAAGAAAGTTACTTTACTTGAACCCAGTTTTGATGTAACAAGTGCAAATGACTCCTGAAGATCTATGTTACTTCAAAACTCGTTGAGCTTGTTCAGATCAGATTTATAATGTGAGGTAATTGTGCCTGTGTGCTGATTGGTGCCAGTGTAGATAAGATTTGTTGTTTCAGTCACCATCTTCCTCTTTGTGTGCTCCTCCTCCAGGTCTTGGGAAGGTGAATTCTTATCAAGACTTCTTCCAGCCCAGCCAGGGTAAGTGTGTACAGCCAAACCTATATAGAACAGCAACAGCAACCCCAATGGAAACATAGGCAGTGTTCTGCATGAAAGTCGCTCTGAAGGGATTCACTTACTGTACTGACCGGCGTATATGAGCTTTGTGACATTAGATTTGTGACATTGTGCAATGCATGTGGACTCATGAGTGTGTGTAACAGACTAAGACTGTTGGGATATTTGTTATTTTTCCAGCTGATGACGAACAATCACCTAGCTCTCCGGGCGACACCCCAGCCTCTCCTATACTGCGAGTCGGGCACAGCACCTCCCGTCAACGCACCCCTCTCTCTACCCCTGACCACGCCCCTGTCTGCACCCCCAGCACGCAGGATGTGTGTCATGCTGAACCCCTGGAGGTAGAGGACGAGGAGGGGAACGAAGTGGAGGGGGAGGGAGTGTCCAGCTGGGATTGCTCTGACCTCAGTGTAAATGACATCTCACCCACCAAAATGCAGATCAACCTGTAAGTTTCCCTTCATTTGGTAGATGGTCTGTTTATTTCACTTTCCAATGTATGGTCACTGTATCAAAGTGTTCAGAATTTTTTGATATAATATATTGCAGAACATAACACAGTATCAACAAAAATTGTCTCTAAGAAATCATTGTTTTTGTGGTTGGATTTTTTTCTTAGATTTTCAATTGCTTTCTGTTTTGAAATAAAAAGAAAAGCAGTTAAAAGACAAACAAATTGTCAACATTAAACTTGCCAAACTGAGTTTAGTTGTCATTTCTTCGTTTATTTTTCTAGTTGTAATAGTTATCATGGATATTGTGCATTCATTATTTTGAATTAAAGATTTGATTTCACTTGATTTTAACAAATACCCACAGTATGATTTGATATCCTTATCAAACCATTTGATTTTCTTTTGTGCTGATATAATGTTAATTTTGTATATAATTTATTTGTTATGCATTATGCTTGATAGCTATTTGTGTTCAAACAACAATGCACATAATTTTTATCCCCCTTTTCTGGTTGGTTGTTTTGTTTGACAGGAAGAAGAAATGGGAGAGGAAGGAGAACATCCTGATCAAGCACATCAAGAGCCAACAAGCAAAGGTCAAACTCCTGGGTTATGTTTCCTCATACGTTGTCTTGTTCACAGCTTTTCAAAGACTGTAGTTATCAAATATGTACAACACAGAGCTATTTTATTCATATTTGTGTTAGGATGAGTGATAAACTTATTATTTGATTAATGAATAATTAATTTCTGCAAAGGACTTTTAGCTGTTGTTGCTGCTGATTTTGTTTTGTTTGTGATCATTAGATTATGATGCTTTTATGTACAATCTTTTTGCCTTTTGTTTTTGCAACTTTTATCATTTTTAATTTTTGTCCATGAATTATTGTCATTATTATTGTATTGATTATCATTACTGTATTTATCATCATTATATTTATTCTCATGATCCTATTCTCATTCTGATTTGTGATTCATTGATTGATATTGCAGGAGTATTTGATTAAGATCCAGCATGGCAAGGTAAGGAGTAAAAGACACAGTCTGTTCCTGTCTAACAACCCCAAGGACAAGTGCTCCCTCAGGGAATCTTCGCTAGGAGCCCTCATCACAGAGGAAAAGGTAGCTTGGCTAGTCATATTCATCATGTCGTGGTCACAACCAGCCGTGCATATGTTTGTACATGCATGTCCGCAGCTTGCGGGCCGACTTCTGCAATCCCTCATGTGTGTCCTCCTGCGAACTGGTACGTGCCTGAAAAAATGTGCACCTCGTGTCTGACACAAGGATCTTTCTGTGAAACCTGACGCAGACGACACGAGAGGTGCACGGCTGGTTGTGAACACAGCATTTGTTGGTATCATTATCGTTATCATCTTCCATCAAAATCAACGTCACTATTCATCTTCTGTATATAACATCGTTATTACTATAATCATTTCTGAGACTTGAGCGAAGCCTCACTTGCTTAAGAATAAGAGCGAGGAGCATTGATTATGCATTATTGGTGGAATTGGAACTAGACGTGTTGACATGGTTGTCTGTTATTGTCTTGGCACTCTAATCTATGAAGTTTTTCTTGTGTTTTATTGTAATTTAACTCTCTAAATGTTCTCTGTAGCACTGTTTTACAAATAAAGTGATGATAATGATGTGACTTTGTTGTGTGATGTTCAGCAATGGGACCTGCTGGCTTGCCTGAGGACTGCCCTGTCTGAGAGCGGCGTCATCTCCTCCCCATCATACATGATGGAGGTGGTCTTGCCTGAGGTATGTTGGACAGCAGGTTGCATAATTTTTCTTTCTTCTCTTTTTGTCTCGCCCACCGGAGGTGAAGGCGAGACTAAGGGATCCAAATGGCGTCCGTCCGTCGTCCGTCCGTCGTCCGTCGTCCGTCCGTCGTCCATCGTCCGTCGTCCGTCACAAATGTTAAAGTTTACCTGCAAGACTCTCTTTTGACAAATAACTTCACATGGGTTGCTTGGATTACAACCTAATTTGGGTCATAGATGCACTGGGGGTACCTTCATGTTATGGTACCGTTGGAGGTCACAGGATAAGGTCAAAGGTCATTTGAGGTCATACGTTAAAGTTTACCTGCAAGACTCTCTTTTGACAAATAACTTCACATGGGTTGCTTGGATTACAACCTAACTTGGGTCATAGATGCACTGGGGGTACCTTCATGTTATGGTGCCGTTGGAGGTCACAGGATAAGGTCAAAGGTCATTTGAGGTCATACGTTAAAGTTTACCTGCAAGACTCTCTTTTGACAAATAACTTCACATGGGTTGCTTGGATTACAACCTAACTTGGGTCACAGATGCACTGGGGGTACCTTCATGTTATGGTACCGTTGGAGGTCACAGGATAAGGTCAAAGGTCATTTGAGGTCATACGTTAAAGTTTACCTGCAAGACTCTCTTTTGACAAATAACTTCACATGGGTTGCTTGGATTACAACCTAACTTGGGTCATAGATGCACTGGGGGTACCTTCATGTTATGGTGCCGTTGGAGGTCACAGGATAAGGTCAGAGGTCATTTGAGGTCATACGTTAAAGTTTACCTGCAAGACTCTCTTTTGACAAATAACTTCACATAGGTTGCTTGGATTACAACCTAACTTGGGTCATAGATGCACTAGGGGTACCTTCATGTTATGGTGCTGTTGGAGGTCACAGGATAAGGTCAAAGGTCATTTGAGGTCATACGTTAAAGTTTACCTGCAAGACTCTCTTTTGACAAATAACTTCACATAGGTTGCTTGGATTACAACCTAACTTGGGTCATAGATGCACTGGGGGTACCTTCATGTTATGGTACCGTTGGAGGTCACAGGATAAGGTCAAAGGTCATTTGAGGTCAGGGATACAATTCTTTTGCGTAGCAACGGAGATCGCGATATTTCTGGTTAT
Source organism: Arbacia lixula (assembly GCA_963669155.1). Lineage (NCBI taxonomy): Eukaryota > Metazoa > Echinodermata > Echinoidea > Arbacioida > Arbaciidae > Arbacia > Arbacia lixula. The sequence continues at coordinate 29,657,355 of OZ022578.1, forward strand.
TTTCGCAAGTGGGCGAGACACAATATTGCTAATGCCTTGTTTGATATAAGAAAAATTCTTCGTAGAAAGAGGGAGTGCAACATAGTACTGGTTTCCAGGCCTGTCATGCTTTGCTAGAATCAGATGTAGAGCAAGTCATATTGACTGGATGTTGTGAAGTTCCTGCTCAAAGTTGTGTGATAATCTACATAACAAAGGAGGCTAGTTTTAACCCAGAATAGTGTATGAAGAAATCATGAAAAGGACAAAAAGTGTGATATTAATGAAAATATAACATTATAATGAATGGTGAAATCCTGATTGATAGATTATATATCACATTGTACTCCTACTACTTAGTCCTTGCATTTTAGGTACAATTCACTGTCATGCGAGAAGTCTCACTGACATAAGTGCATATGTAAGATAACAACACTAAATAATTAGCTTGTGTTCATTGGGGTTTGCCATCCACCAAACATCTATCACATATGCTGATTAATACTTCAGATGCCATGTTTACATCAGTATTACACACAGTTCTTGCATGGCAGCATTCTATTAGCCACAGAAGGGATTACCATCCTATAGGCTGATCTGTGCTGCTGATAATTGATGATTGGTTGTCTGTCTTCAATCCTCTCTCCTGTCCTCTCCTCTCCTCTCCTCACCAGGCCCTGAACTACGCCTACAGGAAGGTCAAGGGCATCAGCAAAGAGAAGGCTGACCGGATGATGCATGAGGACGGACAGCAGGTCATCAGGGATCTGGACATTAACTGACCGGTGGGATAGCCAGAGAGATTAATTATTCCACAAGTTCTCAATAGACCCCATGCACATGACGTCACACGTCCTTAGAGACCGAAGCACGCCCTCACTCAGATGACAAGCACAAGGGCATCAGCAAAGAGAAGGCTGACCGAATGATGCATGAGGACGGGCAGCAGGTCATCAGGGATCTGGACATTAACTGACCGGTGGGATAGCCAGAGAGATTAATTGTTCCACAAGTTCTCAATAGACCCCATGCACATGAGAACCGTTTTGTAGATTTGCTTTAAAACTTGGTACATGTGTACATTTCATGAAACCAGTGAACTAGAAATCAATTTTGACTGAGGTTAAAGGTGAATAATCTTTTAAAAATTACCGAATATTGACCCTTTTGACAGCAGTACAAATCCAATGATGCAATTCCAACCAAACATGGTACAGAGATCGATCACAACATGGAGTTTGACTGATAACACTTTTGGTAAAATACTTGAAAGGTCACAGTTCAAAGGTCACTGGACTTTGCCAAAATAGGCTAAAGATTACTAAAAAAAGTACGTACAAATGTAATAATCCCATTCTAACAAAACATGGTACAAAGATGGATCACTACATATTGGTACACGGAAGTAATAGACAGGAAGTGCTAAAGGCTGCGCTTTGGATCATATCTGATTCCTTAACACAGTCCTGAGGAAGGATTTTCTGCCTTCCTTGCCTAATCAGAACCTGGTGCTAAAGCAAACTTTATTTCCCCTCAATTTCCAAAGGCATAGGGTAAAAGTGTTCAGTTAGCTTTTTCAAGATGCAGTTAAATTCAGTCGATTCTTTTGCTGGTATTAGCAGCGTTTTTTCACAACTCTTCATTGCCACTGAATATTTACCCCATCAAAGGATCCATTTCAATAATGTTGGCAGTGCAAAAGAAGAGCATGCCTTTCAAAGATGTGCCGAATTGTCCATAATTGTGTAGGAATTCACAGAGGTTCTGGATGTAGCCATTGGGTGCTGCCATGTTGATGGTGTTCACAGCTTGAACCTGTCATGACCTCAATCTTTCCAGACATTTAGCTTCCTTCTGACACCTGTTTGCACAAGAATTACATCTTCTAAATCTTCTAAACTTGATCAAGGATAAAAAAAAGCTTGGGAATCCAACATCCCATCTTTCTTACATTTTGTATTGTCATATTAGTTGACATATTAGCTGCAGTGCTAGACTGTACTATATTTAATGCTCACGTTATTCACATGCCTGTCACAATAACTTGACCCATCAGCAAGGCTGCCACAGAAAGGCATGTGCTGCTCTTAGCTCTGAAAGCCTGCGAAATTCTTTCTTTTACTCCCTTTATTAAAATAAAGATATCCAGATTTTACATTATAGAAAATGCTGCGATCCTTAAAATGTTTTATTTTGCTGAAATACAAAATGACCAGAAAACGTATTCTTTTATATTATGTCCAGTCTCTTTTGTGCAGTGTCACATTCTGTTACATATCCATAATTTATATTTTGCAGAAAAGACATATAATCAAGTTCCCAAATGTTATGTTGTCAGTGTGATTTTTTTTTTTTTTTTTTTTTTTGGGGGGGAGGGGGGGGGAGGGGGGGCATTTATGATGCAAGAATTATGCATTTTGTGACAACCAGCTATGGTGATTGTTCATTGCAAACAGAAACAGATCGATGACTTAGCAATTTTGTTTTGTCCATAATCATTTATGAACGTGATAAGGTAATATATAAACATAAACATGTCTGCCTCCATTGGTCATCTACAAAAAACTATGGTATTTACAAATTTAGCCAAGACTATATTTGGGGTATATCCAAGTTACAGTTTTGCTGTATATTTCACTTCATTGTACCTTTGCTAGCTCCTTTGATAACCCCTTCTTCTTGCATATGCCAAATCTATAGCACTCTCTATATCTATATCTTGACAAAATTAAGTTAAAAAACTGCTTATAGCGGTATGTTGTTTATAATATGCAATTGTCATAAATCTGTTCACATTCCATGTATTTTAAACAAGTTGTATGCTTGTTGACTGTATACGTACATGTATCATTGTAGAGTACTCTAATGTATATGTCTTCCTGTACGAAACAAAATGATTTATCCATAGGACATTATCGCCTGGTGGAGAAATGTTTGTTGAAATGAGATTATGTCTTAGTAAGTGGGTCTCGTATCACAAAGAACCAACATATCAGTTGTACAATCAGCCTATTAATATCAAATTATATCACTAAACATTTGCAATATAACTTGATAAGCACAGTAATCATCTTGTGTGGATAAGATAAGATAAGACTTTATTAATTATATTGACCTATCTCTGGATATGAGCATTGAACATGTTTTAAATGATACACAATAACATGAGTACATATTATGCATACAATAAATAGAGCACTATCATAACTACACGATTAATTGCAAATCAAATGTGCGCATGGGTTGGGACTTGCAATAGATGGCAGTAATGGTTTGTGATACATAGAGTTGCAGTAGACAATAACTTTACACTCAAATTGATGCCAATTGCTACCCACTCTTTGTGGTACAGGGTGCATGGGCAATATTTATGAAACCTTTTTAGTCTAGCTGGGGGTTGTTTCAACAAGCTGTTCTTAAACTAAGTACATGTATGACTTTTATGCACGACTGGTTACCTAATCTTGTGCTGAATGAGATACTCTAATTTGTTCCTGTTTTAGCAAAGTGGAAGTTAATGTCCAACAATCCAAATCAAATTTGACAAATCATTAACTTTGTATTCAGACACTTGTTAGCAACAAGAATTAGAATTTACAAAGATCAAAGTTTGACTTCAGCTGATGGGAATCAAAATCATTGAGAATCTGATTTAGCACAAGAACGGGTCACCAGTCGTGCATAAAGTTGTTCTTAGTTTACAAACAGCTTGATAAAACACCCACCTGGTTGCTAAAGATGTATGTAGCTGAATGCACATTAGCAAAGTGTTAGGCTGAGCAAGGCTTCATATACCGGTATATGGCCCCTGGTCTATTGGCTTTACAGAGTGACTATATTGATTAATGAACATATTTCTCATATGCGTTTTGTCAGTCGTATTGCTGGTGCCTTTTTTCTAACTCCTGTCTTTCATGAACTCAGCAGCTTGTTTTTCACTATTTTTGCCTTCGTGTTTGCTAAACTTTGCTGTGGTACTTTTCAAGCCATTATTCCCATCATTGTCTTTATTCATCAGTCTGCTTTGCATTTTGTTCTGAAATGGTTTCTTGCTTCATTTGTTGCATTACTGTAACAAAGATTACTTTGATTGAGTCGGACAGCTGCTTCACAACAACCCAATCAAAAATGGCATGTAGTAGGGACGTTGATGATGACTCTTGCTGGTTCCAAGTTTTATTTTGTCAAAGATATTAGTTTATGGTTAGGGTTGCAATTGGGATTTAATTAAGAGTTAAGGTTTGGGTTACTGGTATAATGTGCTTTCGCCAACATAATGTGCAACCCTATGTATGTATGTGCGACATAAACCCTGTTCATATACACCGCCTATCCGCGAAAAAGGCGCAACATTTGCGGCAATTTTGCCGATGCATTACCGATAGCTGCGTATATGAACAGGAATCGCTCAAATATTGCGGTATTTGCTTCCTCCCTTTTTGCGCTTTTTTTTGCGGCTTTTTCGCGGATCGAAACCTAGTAATAATACCGCAATATTGCGGTAAGCGAATCTTATAAACTGTGTCCGCAAAATAGTCGTAAATGTTGCGCCTTTTGCATGGCACTCTGGCATGTGGGTCGCTTATCCTACTGCTCGTATGGCTGAGTGTAACATGTCACCATCGGTTTGGAGAGAGCCCAGCTGTCCAAAACACCGCAACATTACGGCTTTTGGGGTGTATATGAACGGTGCTTTTGCAGCTCGCTGGGAATTTGCTTACCGACGTGCATCAGTAATAATAGCGGTATGTATATGGTATATGAACGGGGCTATACATACATCACACGATGTACTTGTATACTCTTTATGCGCCATTGGTGCATTATTGCATAATACACAAATCCCATAGAGAAACATATGGTCTGGTGCAGAATGTGTTAAATGAGCCCTATCTATGCCCATCAGTCTCAGCCACACACAAAGACAAGCCCCAGTGACAGCTCTGTTTGGGAGGAGAATTTAAGTTTAGTCTTGTGTCAGAAATCAACAGTGGAATAATTACTGGGTATCATAGAACAGGGGGTGTTTCACCAAGGCTGTTTATAAGTTATGCATGACTGGTTACCTGTTCTTGTGGTAAATAAGATACCACAATTTGTTCCTGTTTTTAGTGGGAGTGAATTTCCTACAATCCTAATCAAATTTGACAAATTACCAACTTTGTATTCAGATGCTTGTTAACAACAAGAATCTACTAAGATCAGATTTCAACTGTAGCTAATGGGAATCAAAATAATTAAGAAGCTGGCTTAGCACAAGAACAGGTCACCAGTCATACGTCAAGTCTTGCATACTAGTGACTTATGGACAGCTTGGTGAACCCCCCCCACAGATATCAAAAGCATCTTCATCTATATGGCAGGAGTTTTGCAAGGGGACCAAAAAGTGAATTTAAGCCTTTCTCAACTGGTTATATTGAATAAGATGCAGAATTACCTTGACCAAGATATGCACCAAAACTTTTGAATTTATAAATGGCATTTTTGCTAACATGTATGTAATCTTGGAAATTTGTAATGTAACTGTTGCAGTTTGAAGGTAAATTTTGCCTTATATACCATGTTAGTATTTGTCTTATATGATATGTTTCATTCTGTGTGGATATCAACTCAATTACACATGAATTTTCATTATGAATAGTTGAAATAATGCAGAATTAAAGAACAAAATTTGTTATCAAGTGTACCAGTTTCTTTTTGTGTGTGTGTGTTACAATAGCAATAGGGAGAGATTGGGGCAGGGGAGGAGATAGCAAGGGGAAAGAAGCAAGAGAATGAATGAAGGAGAGATTGGGATAAGAGAGAGAGAAACAGCAAATGAGAGAGAGAGAAAGAGAGAGAGAGAGAGAGAGAGAGGGGGAAGGAGGGAGGGAGGGAGAGAGAGAGAGAGGGGGGGGGGGCGGGGAGAAGGATATATATATATATATATATATATATCATGAGACAGGGAAGGGCAGATAGAATGAGTGAGTGACATGGGAGATATATAACGGATGGGTAGAAAAAGAGGAGACGAGAGAGGGAGGGTATAGTGAGGAAAGGAGAGGGAGGGGAAGGACAGAAAGAGATCAAGTCCAGCATTACTACTCACACCCCTCTGTTCTTTGGTTCATGCTTGACAACATCACCCAGGTAATCTAATCTCTTTACGCTACTCAAACACAACAACATGTGACATTGTACTGCTTATCACTTTACAACAGTGATAAACTATTAAACTGGTTTATCATTTACAGCAATGTTAACAGCTGGTAACTGTAGAATACATTCTCCAGCAAAGATAACAGCTAGTAAACCCACTCTTAACACGAACAGAAATGTACAAATATAGGTTACCTCTGAAATGCATACATGTAATACATGTATATGGGTTCCTCATGATTTGTTGGAATGGAGAGGGTAGTGCTGGTTTCCTTTCATATCATGATCACATTATGTACACAACTTGCGTAATGCGGGTGTGTGTTTCTATTTATTTGTTGCCCAATCATTCTTCAAATTTTCAACTTTTCCTCCCTACTTTGCAACAATCATGTAAAAACTATTGTCTCAGTCAGTGGAGGGGCCATGGACTTAAGTTCCTCTCTTCCCCTTTCCAGCACTGTGAGACAATGCTGCAACAAATATTGTCGTTCTAAAAATGACTCATATATCATACTGCCTTGCACCACCACATCAAAATGAACAAAAACATAATTCATTATCACACACATCCTCCTTTCAATCATTACTTCAATCACCATTAGTATCATCATCATCATTCTAATATTCATTATTTATCCTTGTTTATAGTCATTCTCCTCATTCTCGCTCGTCATAAGAATCAGAAGTTCCATCCATCCATGATCGAAAGCATTACCACAAGAATCCTACTCCTTCTAATCATCACTTTGGTCATCCTCATCCTATCATTACCACTGACAAAATCAGCACTCTTACCACTGTCATCATTATCATCATCACTCGTATCATTATCATCAACACGGAATGTTCACACTTGTTTAAATGCATCATCCAATTTCTAAATTAATCACAATGTGTGCATTCTCTCACTCTATCAAAGAATATAACAGCTTTAAATTCAAAAACATGTGAATATTTGGTGTTTTTTATTTTCTTGTACAAAGAAGAAATACTCTGGAGAAAAATTAAATAAACAATTTAGATTACCTCAAACATATCAATAATTTTGTCCAACTTATATGGCTAGGTAATGACAACACATCAAACCCACAGTGATAACAAACAATGTACAAAACAGTTTACCAACATTTCCATTGTAATGGCAATATCAAGATTGTACCGAAGGAGGAATTGTCATAAATTGTAGTCAATGTTAAACATGCTGTTTCCACACCACACCTAAGTTTCAAACTTCTTGTACCATGCAATACTTTTACTTGAACAATGAATTGAGATTCAGCTCAGCCCATATTTGATGTAATACATTTCTTCACCTGTGCTCTATTCCTGCAATTTATGTTTATTCAACATGTGTGTATTGTCAATTGGGCAATTAAGTTTACGCTGTGACAACTGTGTTATGTTTGATTGTACATGTATTACGTACTACATTTATTGTGTTTTTTGCAGAGTGGGGCCCTTGGGGAAAAACAGTGTCAAAATCACTGACAAGGTTACCCTGAGTAAATAAAATTGTATAAAATAGATAAAAAAAAAAATAAACAAATCGACAAATGAGGGAAAAGTGATTAGATGGCAAGAGCACACAATGTCTATACACATGTTAGAGATTGTGAATGAGTGTTGCAGTGCCCAGATGTGAATGGTAAATCCCATCAAGTGCTCGTGCTTTGATCAGATTTGAAAACACTTAATCATCAAGAGCATATCAAATGTATTTGAAATCTTGTCCATGTCACATACAGAACTCAATGATATTTAAAGAGATTTGGGGCACATTTGATGTGAAGTGTTCCATGACTATGTACATATGTATGGTAACAGCACGGGTCTTCCAAATTTTACATAAAGTCTGTGCATCTATGGTGCATTTTGTTTTTCAACATATATATTTATACATTTTCATTACATTTACTATCATTTTGATTATTGGTGGGGGTCCATATGATTGATGATAATTTGTTTTTTGTTTCAATGATTAACATTGCACCTTTTTTTTTATTTTTGGATTGTAGTGGACACCTCTTCATACCTCTACTACGATATCTCAGCAGATTTACTTGCAGAAGATAGTTGTATTATTTCATACGTGGTATTAAGATTAGTTTTTACCTTGTAAATTGCCGCAATTCAGCTGTATGGTTGTGAAGATGATTTTAATAAACCTTGAATTGAATTGAATGGTGTAGGTAAATCTGCATTCAAACACAGAGCATCATAGGAAGTTATTTAGCTGTACACGTTCAGCTTACTTAAATAGATTCTGGATGTACACTGTTCATTGCACAAAGCACTCCTTTAAAAATGCAAGTGCTCCCACTGTACATTAAACCTTTACGTCCCATTGTTTAATATTACACACAAATCAAATAGAGCAGCACTTGTGTGGTACTCAAGGGTGAACCGAGAAAGCCAGGTACTCTGCTAGTACCCAGGGCCTGAAAATCATTCAAGATTAACCTCTTGACACAAACAAGCTGGCATGAAATACAGGCAACAAAACACCACAAATGCCATGCCTGAATTAGTTTAAATCTGTCAGCGCTGTGCACAAACTGGCGTGTATAGAAATCACAATGTTATTTGTAAACATGAATATTATACAAAGGTGCATCTTTCCAGTTATTTTAACTGCATAGTGAAATCACCCAACTTCGTTACAAAAAGATTTCGAAATTGTTCAAGGTTAATGACGAGTGATGAGATATTCACATCAGTGCTAACATTTACATGTGAAGAGATAATGTAGATATCCCGATATCAACCCAATATCACAGTAAAATGTACATAGAAAATATCACCTAAGCACGAAGTATATGCTTACATGTACAGCAGAGCCACTGATACTGCAGAATATATAATATGCTTGTGACACAAGTCCGAAACAAATCCTGTATAATTACACACAGACAGAACTACTACTGTACATGTACAGGTTTCTTTGTTACTGGAACCGGTACCAGATGAACACATGTATAAACCAGAATTTGAATAAAATGAGCAAAGAAGAAGTAAAAAATACTCTAGCAGACTTCCATACCGATCAGTCGGAAGTTAGTAATCATCTACGCGCCCTATCAATAATGCATTGCATGAATGTATATGTACGAAGTGTACGATGTATCAAACTGTGCTTGATCAAACTACACAGATATAGAAAGAAACTTGCAGGAGTGTACTGTATTACATGTCTAGTACAGGCACCATACACGTATACATACACACAGGCAGGGTGATCACTAGTACATAGGGCAAACACCATGTATCAAGTTCAGAAAGTGATTGTACACCATATGTAAATTCACTGCACCACACATGGAAATAGTGCCATTCTTGTTTGTGCTTGTTAATGCACGTAGTGTATAGTTGTGTCCCACTTAATCACCATGGATATTGATATTCTGCCTCGTTTCTCTGCAAACTATCTTGCTAAAATATATCACGTTATTGAAACCTATGGCCATGCTCTCCAGAATGATGTAGGATATACTCATGACCAAGAGGAAAACAGTTTTGTGGTGATGTACATAAACAAGCACTAAATGGTTTATACTGAACGGTTATGATATGATTATACAAGTAGGCGACAACATTTATGAAGTGTCAAAAGTAAACTGACGAGTGGAATAACTACAATGTAATGGTACATGTATATATATCTGTGTTCTCATTGCTGCCTGCCCTTCATAAATGAGGCATACATGTAGTTCATTTTCTCTTATAGTCATAACAATTCAAATCCAAACAGTACAACATCTACAGACCCAGTACAAACCAATACCAAACACAGTTCTAACACAAAAAACATCACGCAACACTGGTTGGAAGCATCATTCACACGCAGTGATAAACTCATATAAAATTGCACATATTCAAGTCATGATTTGAAAAAAAAAGATCAAATCATGAATTCATCTTATATACTTATATCCACTAATGACATAGAGAGAGATATACATATTTTTGTGTCGTAATTTGTAACATTCTATTTCTTATATTAAACTTCTTTTTATACTCTACCAGTGAGTGGATAGTCCTTGTAACCAAGACAGTCAGTAACTTACATGTGCAATTCATGTATGTACTGTAGATTATGATGAAAAGCATGTACAGTGTACAAGTCTAATTGCACAAAGTTTGTTTCGTAACAGAGCAACCAGAGGCACATGCAGTAGACACTACACATACTGTACATCCAAACCAGAACAGCACATTTCACAGGCAAGTCTCAATGCTCTGCCTCTCAGAATAAGATACATCAAGATTAGCTTGTAACAAAATTTTTGGGAGGATTTCGTAGCCCTCAATAGTTTCAGATTATCTATAAGCTTATGTCACTTTATATCCTCACAAAAATCTTCATACAATTTTATACATATTTTATAAATTATTATAATTCAACAATTCATCACTAATAAATGTGAACCCCAATTTACCGGTACATGTGATCCTGGGTACAAATTATACTAAATTTACATACAATGTACATGCACATCAGCATTGTTAGACAATGTTCATATCCTGGAATGTACTGCTTTTTAGAAATTCCTAATTTACAATATGCAAGTGTGCATACTTATAAAATGCAAAAAAAAGTAAGGCATACAAAAAAGTCAGTGTCCCTTTATTTCCTTGTGACATCTAAAAAAGGGGAATAAAAAGGGTGCCTTTGGAATTTTTCTTCCCATCCTAACGTGTCATTTCTTTGGCAAAACAAGTCATGATCACCACACTGGTTCATGCTGCAGTAGCTTCATCCATTATAGAGAACTAGACATCAACAGCTTTTATTTCATCTATCATTTCATTTCATACAAAAAGCACAGCTAAGTCATATCAAATAAATCAAGAAAATTAGCAAAACATACATTCTTTTATAATTCTGGGTATGCCTCTTGGTTAAATAGTCACATTTCAAGTTGATTTCATGCTGTTATTTTTTGAGGAAAGAATAGTTTTTACACCACTTTCTGTAAACAATACATTGCACCTACATGTAATTATATTCGACATGTAGGTGACTATGCACATAATCTTTTTAGAATTTCAATTTGAACCAATGATTTGCTAAATGTACATATGTAAAGTCAAAATATATCTTGTAATGGCATAGTTTATAAAAGTTTTTGTTACTTTTGATTCACAGGAAAGATATAGTATCCAGAAAAACCTACAAATAGCTTTTTTTTTTAAATTACAGAGCATCAAAAAGTATGCTGACCTTCTCACAACAGTGCACACATGGGTGAGCAGTCAGAAAGTTTTTAAAGGAAATGCACTATTTGGTTAATGAAGTGCCAATGATATGAGAAAAATCACAAAAAAATGCATGAGTGCCAAACATAGAACTGCTTGTTGTACATTGTAGAAGCTCAGTGGATTTGATCTTGCCCTTGATCACACAGTGGCATTGGGTGACGCCATACCAGGCCACCCTGATGGAGGAATGACCAGGCCTTAGTCACGTTTAGCCTTCCCGTCATGCTTCATCAGGGGTGTCATTTTGCATTGACATCGAAGACGGTCATGTCCTCCTCATCATCTTCCTGGTCAAGAGGTCTCAGCTCCATGTCAGACGACCTCGTTGCCAGCACGCCGTACTTCTTGGTCTTTCTCTTCCCACGGGATCTATAAAAAGGCACAGATGTCAAATCTTACAATTAATCTTCATAAACATATCTAGATACCTTTTGATTGCAATGAATGTTGTAGAATAAAATAAGAAAGGACTTGGGAGGGATCCATCCCCAAATTGTTACTTCTAAAATATGTGCTACAACCAAAAGTATGGTGCCTGAATCCATGGTATAGACTGTTACGGCAGTTGGCAGGTAGATACACGATGTACATCCGAATATGAATCTGTGTAAGTTCTATACATCGATCACAACGGTTTTTAGGTTAGCTCATGATTTTAACTTTAAAAAAATCACGTTTGGCTATCAAATTTCAAACTCTTTCTAGAATTAAAGAATAGTGATGAGTTAACCTAGTTCAAACTAAAGACAAATTTCAAAACCAAGTTCAATTTGAACGCACCTCATCCATCTGTACGCAAAGAAGACGACTGTAAGGAGAGTGAAACCAATCAAGACATAGAAACTCCTCCTCAGCATCCCTGAGTCATACATCATATTTGATAAAGCATTATCACCACCACTGTCACTAGCGTCCGTTCCATTTCCAGCCTTTTCCTTTTCAGGCGCTATGGTTGCCAATGTATTGTCACCACCATTTTCATTCGGGTCAACAACGCCGTCCTCTGCAGCTACGCCATCCAGCTGGGAAAATATACAGATGATTATCGAAGCGAATAGTGTAGCCATATTCGTCATATTGAGCACCAACAATCTTCCTAAAAGGCTACATGGTGCTTTGAGTCTTAAACTATCCATTCTTTATCGGCAAATTGAACAAAACAGCAGAAAAAACGTGAAATCCTGTTCTACTCGTGCCTTGGACTTTACTGCAGTACACGTCCACGTCACGAAACTATATCGTGCTAGGAAAAAAAAAATGCGTACGCGCGCTTGGTAACATGTATCGTGCAGTAAGCTTGCTCGCGTTTGATTACTGTGCTATGATATCTCACGATAGCAGCATCTGTGTGTGCATAATCTACCTGCGATCGCGGTGCAGAGGGGACACATGTACGCACAGCATGACAAGTCGAGCTGGGAAGCTTGGCTCGCGCACGAGGGACTTCCCCTAATGACCCCTTCTTTATCATCGTGGTCGATAAAATCTAGTCCAGACTGGGGGGTGTTTCACCAAGCTGTTCGTAAGCTACGCACGACTTTACGAACGACTGGTTACCCCTCCTTATGCTAAATCACATTCTCAATGATTTTGATTCCCATCAGCTTAAGTTCAAATATGATGTTTAAAAATGAAAATTCTTGTTGTTAAAAAGTGTCTGAATACAAAGCTTGTGATTCATTGTCAACTTTGATTAGGATTGTTGTAAATTAACTCCCAATATGTTAAAACAGGAACAAAGTGTGGTGTCGCATTTAGCACAAAAAGAGATCACCAGTCGTTCATAAAATCGTCCGTAGCTTATGAACAGCGTGGTGAAACACCCCCAGAACTGTTAAATAGGGCGCGAAAATCATGGGAGCGGTATTAGCAGCAGATTAGGGGTGTTTTAGGATAGAGGAATAATAGGGCGCCCCCCCCCAAAAAAAAATAGTAATAATAAAATTGTCCATACCTTCCGAAATTGGCTGTAAGTTTAATAGCCTCATAAACTATTTGTTTGTACATGTACATGATTTTGCAAGTTTACCCTCTAGGAAATAAAACCATTCTCCGTGGCCGGACTGTGATTGAATGGTGGGGAGGGGGGGGGGGGGGGGGCTATAGTTGGGAAGATTGTGTGTGTGTGTGTGTGTGTGTGTGTGTGTGTGTGTGTGTGTGTGTGTGTGTGTGTGTGTGTGTGTGTGTGTGTGTGTGTGTGTGAGTGTGTGTGTAGTGGGGGGGGGGGGGGCGCGGGGGTTACATCCTCGATCTTCCTCTGCCCTCCGCCTTCATGTTCTCCGTCCATGAGTTCATTTACTGATTTACTGGCCAGGGCCGCTCTGGGCTGGTACACTTTCATCGTTTTAATAAAATGGTTATTGTTAAACGATGTTAATAGATTTAGGAATTTTGTGTATCGGATTCGATGCATGAAATTATAGGTATCGAATAGCAGTTGTAACCCCCCGCCTTCCCCATCCCCGCCTCCCCATTCACCCCATTTATAGTGACATAGTGGTGGCAAAGTGGTGGTGCGGTGGTGATGAAGACCCCCTTCGTCCACCATCCCCCCCCCCCCCCCGCCCTTATCTGTCCATGCATTAGAACATTAACTGCACTTGGCCTATATAAATCTATGATTTGGCCCCATTTTACCCTCGCGCGCGTGTAGCGATGACGCGCACATATATACAAAAACTTCGCGTGCATGCGCATACGTGGTTTGGGTTTAATTCATATCCATAGTGCCGCGCTAGCGCGCTCGATCGGTACATGAGTTAGGTAGGCCGGTAATACGGTCTGCACGTTTGTTTGTGGTGAAGCGCTTCCAGTGACCTTCAGCTTCCTATACCTGTTGTGTCACTCATATTGCCGGTTGGTGCAAAATGGAGGATGTGGTGTGCAACTACAAGAAATGTCGACAAAATCTCAGTTCGAACGCATGGGTGACCTCTTGTTCTCGTATCCTTTTTATTAACTTGTGATGCACGGACGCTCCTGAAATAGCACGCACAGTATGGTTTAATAATAGTATAGTGGCCCATTGCATTCTCACCGCGGTCTAGCTGCTTTAATTTATATATAGGCCTAGGCCTACTCGCCACACTGGCAAAACTACTTCTCAGATAGATCTAGATCTAATAATAGTAATCTATGGGTTAAGTCAAGAAGTCTAGTCTAGACGATTTCAGTTAAATCTAGTCTATATAGACGCTATAAACCCTAAGTACAACTAACTTCACGTTAGATTCAACGTCCTTAACTTTTAACTTCACAATCACAGTCTTTCACAGAAAAACTCTGATACTGACTAAGTTATGCACTATTTGATCTAGTCTAGGTCAATAATTAACATGATACTAAAGGCTTTTTGCTCCTTTTTGGAAGCTCTAGGCAGGCTCCCTCGGGACTGGCGTTCCTACTAGGATTACTATTGGACTTGCGTCTCTAGGTCTACCATAACTTAACGGAATACAAATGTACTGGGAAGACAAAAAAGCCTTCAAAACTGAGAAAGAAAGGTGATCACGAGGAACAAACATTTTGAGGATTTGTGATTTAATCACCAATTACTCCCATGTGGTTCATTTGAGGGCAAAAACCTTTCAGCAAGTTTCTAAAATGGACAAAAATACATGAATTTAAGACCACTGGCAAGGAGATTGCTTGATCAAGATCATATTTTTGAAGTTTTTTTTGTCGTCCCAGTACAGTATATTCCCTTTTAACTCTTAAATTAATTAGGTCTAAATGTTAATTTGTTATACTCTCTACCACTTTAACTGCTTGATTTATTTATTTTTAATATGAAAAAGACTGAAATGAACATATGTTGATAATGAAAACTTTGTATTCATTCAATACCTACAGTACATTAACAGCTTAAATCTAGAGTGCTAAAATAAAGGAAAACATGTTGCAGTATTTCTTAGGAATTAGGCACTTCATCAATTTCAGAATAAATTTTGAACAATGTCTGCAAGCCAGTTGAGAGAGCCAGTTGCATTAATAAGTGTGCATTTGTTGATTGCTTCCTTGATGGGTAGGTCATTCCAGATATCTTTTGTGATGAGCATGGAGCCAGAGAGTTTAATAAGAAGGCTTCTTGTCCAGCATGTAAGTGATTTTTTTTTCATTACACATCATCATACAGTGTAAGCATGAACTGCTTAAATAGCTAGTTACTTGTGCCATTCTAAGCATTGAAAATTACAAAGTGTATCAAATGTTTAGACATTTGGGATAAAATTACAGATCCTGAAGTTAGTGGCTGGGATTCACCAAAGATGTTTAACCCTTTGAGTGCCAGACAAAATAATGCTCTATGGGATTTGTGTGGATTGCTTGTGAATGAATACACATGTGGCATGCAAAGAGTTAAGATTTAGACTATGGTTCAAGCAAATTTTGTGGCTATATAAGCAAATTTAATAGTATTTACTAGTGTAACATACCCCTCTTTTACTGTGAAATACAATTACCTTACTTTATGTAAATGTATACATGTATCAGATTATCAATGCGCATTGCGATTTGAAATAGAATACAATGCAAGTCATTACCTGTCAACTTAATCTGTACTTTCTCACAGGTGAGACAAGCCTTCCGGGTAAGTTTGACATCATCAGGATTGACCTGTCTCCATCTGAGCAATACAAATCCATGGTGCTAGCTGGTCAGAGACCTGAGATTATCTTAGAGGTCTGCTCCAGGGCTATGGCCTTCTGGACATACCAGGTGAGAAGTCAAACTTTATCTTTGATTGAACTGGAAACAGAATTGACCCATCGGTCAATGTCTGTTCTATGTCTTAAACAGTATGACTGCAGTAAGCATGTAATTACATGCAGGCTCTTTAAATGAGCCCCTACAGATATCTTAAAGGTAATTGTATCAAAATCATTTCATAATTGTTTTTGTGTTATATAAAACCATTTTTGTGGAAATCAGACACATCATGTAGACGGGCAACATCTGTAGTAGATGTGAAACTAGAGATACAAATTCATTCATGTTTAAAATGTCAAATGATTATGATTTCATTCAGAACTCCATGTTACTTTCAACAGTGCAAGAGAGTGGAATAGAGCATGGACTATGCATAACCCTCCAAACAGGATACAGTGTTAATTGAATTACAATTTCCATCATTTAAAATAAAACTTTGTTAAAACTAAACAATAAAGAATGGTCTTGATATGATTCTAGTTTTCTATCAGGCTTCAAGATAATACATCTTATGTGGCTACAGGTATATGTACTTTGGAATGGCTATATCTTCAATATTGTTTATATTGTTGCTCTCTGAGGTGTAGAGATATATTACATGGGTTTTTGATTGAAGACCAAGAATTCTCCATTATATTTCATTTATCTTTGATGTCAGATCCATCAAGAGAGAACCTACCTGGACTATGTGGCCAAAAAGACCAAGGACCGTGGTGCTCAGATGGAGCAGTATTATGAGCAGCTATTGGGTCGGACACAGACGGAGGTCACCAGTATCCTTGCTATTCACCACTATGAAACTAATACGTCGCTACAAACCATGAACGTCATGGAATTATACAACGAATACGAACAGAGAATGCGCTATTGTAATATTGTGTCGATCACAAATTTATGTTGTGTATTTTCATAAATTCTTTATTTAGTATGATTATGACGTATTACATAAAAAATAAGGTTGCACATCTGTTAAGTAGTGTATTTGTGATAATTCTTTGGTATATATATGTTATTTCATCTCTGCTATTGAGATTGCAGAGGCTATATTCCTTAAATCTGATTTTACATCAGGTCTTAAATCACAGATTTCAGGTAAGTCAAATAACTAAACACATTTACAGTTTGAATCAAAACAATTGTGCATACACAGTGTTTTTTTTTTCCATATGGTTTCATTCAGGGAAATAAATGGATAATGTCATATCATATTTTGATAATTTGATGCTTGCAAATTACAGGTAAGTGCAATTATCACTGTACAGGCAGGAATATTTTCAAATGGTAACATGATATCAATAAAATTCAAGGTTGTATTTAATTGTGTAGTGATATTCAAGTTGTTAGCTCCATCAGCTAGACAATGCGATTACCAAGAATGCACTAGGTTCTATTCTAGTATGTAAATGTAAAAACATGTTGGCCAACAAATGTCACACATCGTCTACACACAATATCGCATAAGAAGTTGAATTGTATTCTCCTTTTTACAGCCCTGAAGAAAGAGATGGAGGCGACAAAGAAGCGCTATGATGACGTGTCTGAAAAGCTCACTGAGAAAAATCGACAACACCAAAAACTGCAGGTTTGTGGCAGAATTCTCACACAAAGGGATGCAACAGCTCTATGATAGAAAAGAAAGATAAACTCCATGTCAGATACCTATTCTAAACATGCCAGGACTTGATGTATGCCTTGAATAACCAATGAATCATGCAGATAATGCTTAATTTGCTCAAGCCAAAGGTGAATGTGAAGGTGAAGGTGGAAGCATGTGGCATGGTAGAACTCGTCTAGTCCCGTCTGTATGACATTTCAGGCTTCTTAATCATATTAATGATATTGATCCATACTGCTAGATACATTTTATTACAATTTGAAATCACCATACAAATACATGTATATATGTCCACAAAAAGTAAGAAAAAATTTGACAACCTTATAGATGTTAAAAGCTGCTAGGCTTCTATGTGTACATATAATTCCTGTGACTCAATCTTATCTCTATGAAAAATAGATGTACATATCTTTTATTTCAATAGAAACAAATAATTTATAGTTTATATCTGACTTGTTCATCCACAGCTGATGTACGATGCGTTGAGAAGGTGAGTCGTCAGCCTATTTAGGTGTACCGAGTAGTTGACATCTTGACAATTTTTCATTTTATTTCATAACTTTCTGCTTAAAATGCTATGTTAGATTCAATGAACTCTGATGATAAATGTGAATTTATTTTTAAAAATTTTGATTTGATATTGAACTAAGATTCCACTTAAAAAAAATTGCTTCCAATTCGGGTTTCATTAATATCTTGTACAAAAGTCAGTTTAGTTTTATATTTCAATAGTTATTTCCATTAACAATCATTGTACGATTTCTTATTTTACTTCATGACAATGATTTTAACTATGATCTGACAAATTAGGAGCTTTGTAACATAATGGTTGTAAATCCTTAAAGAAGTGGTCTATAAAGAGAATGTGCTTAGGGAACATGTCTGACTGTATTATAACATTAATTTCAATCACAGCAAATGTACTGTATTTCTAAAAATCATATATTTCTCATTATTTGTAATATATATAATTTAAACATCCTAAATATCAATGTCATGGGATTTATTTCCCCA
This sequence comes from Arbacia lixula, assembly GCA_963669155.1. Taxonomy (NCBI): domain Eukaryota; kingdom Metazoa; phylum Echinodermata; class Echinoidea; order Arbacioida; family Arbaciidae; genus Arbacia; species Arbacia lixula. The sequence goes on from OZ022578.1 coordinate 29,676,076, forward strand.
TTTGGGCCATTCAAGAGCTTTGTCAATTAAAAAGTGTTCTTTCTGTTATGTGTTGAAGGAAATCGATCACAGTGCCCAATATTGAGCCAATCCTCAATATCAATGTCATGGGATTTATTTCCCTATTTGGGCCGTTCAAGAGCTTTGTCAATTAAAAAGTGTTCTTTCTGTTATGTGTTGAAGGAAATCAATCACAGTGCCTAATATTGAGCCAATGTCTACTGGACTGATGATGACAGGAAGGGGAGGTGGGGACTTTGAAATCCCTATCTCAATGGCAGAAGGTAAGACAAGCAAAATATGAACGACCATTTAACTCTCTGTCATTACCATTGGCATGAACATGGATAGTAAACCATTGGGGTTTCCAAGGCCTGATAATGTAAGGGTTCAAACATATATTTCCCTTCATTCTTATTGGGTAGTTTCTTTATACAGTGTCACTTCCTCTTCAGAAGCAATATGGTATATTAATTATATGATGAAAGGTGTGAAACAGTACAGTACTTGTATTAATAAAATGTGCTGTCATGAGTCTGATAAATCTATGAAGTGGGATATCAACATATTCATAGCATAAGCCAGTATCAAAATGAAAACAAATCATTGAGAAAAGTTGCCTTAGTCAAGTAGAAGAGCGCCATCTGTGCTTTTGAATTGACAGCCCTCATGAGAAGTATACCCATTTCAAAAGAAAAAAATGGATATGAGGAGATATTTAGGATTGCCTATAGGGATTGGTGATTGTGCTAGGAAAGAGGCGTGACATTTCATTTATTGGTTGACTCTCTCTTACAGGTCACAGACGGCCTATGAATGAAGACAAGAGAAATGGACAACCTGCTGAACGTAAGAAACTCTTTTCCCTTCCTGGCCAGTATTTAAAAGAGAGTAAAACAAGTTGACAGTAACAAGCATATTGAGATAAAAAAAAAAAAAACTTTATTGTTCTGTTTTCTTTCAGCTGTATGTGAGGCTTGAAATGTATTCCAAATAAATGCAATTTTGTATTTATTCGCTGACACTGGCTTGACAACCATCAAACTAGAGAGGAAACAATTTTCGAGTGCTATTTGTATGCAATCAGATATGCATGAGCAGTATTTTTTTCATATCCAAAAGCATTTGGGAAACTTTGGGTAAGAAAGGGCCCTGAAAAATGCCCCCTTGGTGTTAACGTAATACAGTATTGCAGATTTGAAAAAAAAAATCATTTCATGTGAATTTCACACAATTCTAAAAGGATATGATGTGATTATAAGGGTAGGGAAAGATGTATCTTATTCAAATGCACTGCATTATTGTGTGGAGGGTGACCTGATATGCTAACCCTCAAACATCTTTCAATCATTATTCGAGGTAGAAGTTGGTTAGGTATGTTGCTATACGTCCTTTTTGCCTGCAACAGGTGAGTTTTCGCTGACCCCAGTGATAGCGCCACCACATGGAGGCGAGTCAGACGCCTTGCTGAACCGGTTCAGTCTGGAGCTGGGCACTCCCAATGACATCTCACGTAGACTGGGCCACCGCAAGATGTAGTCCTCAACACGACCCAAAGCACCCCGTCACTCCACTAAGACTCTATACATGTACATTCCACTAAGGAGTTTTAGATTGCCACGACCGAGACTGGCAGCTGCTTTGAACAATATGATGCACTCATGATTGCGTCACATCCACCTGGATGTCACAATAGCTAGGACATACAGATTCCACGTCAGTCAGAGCTGTGGCAATCTTAAACTCTCAAATATGACCATTTTCTCCAACCATTTTCTCCAGCAATTCACATAAATCTCATATGGCAACATTTTGTCAGACTGTAATATGAATTGCACAGTAAGAATTGGGTTAAATAAAAACTGTTTGAAAGTATTGAAATGTATTCATCAATATGAACATGGTCTTTTGTTATGCAAACACAATTTTAAAGGGCATATACTGTACTGGGAAGGCAAAAAAGCCTTCAAAATGTAATTGTTAGCAATCTTCTTGCCAATGGTCTTAAATTCATGTACATGTATTGTCTATTTTAGAAGCTTGCCGAAAGTTATTCGCCCTCAAATGATCTACATTTGGAGTAATGTGTGATTAAATCACAAATCCTCCAAATGTTCGGGCCGAACATTTTGAGGATTTAATCATTAATCATTAATTACTCCATATGTGGATCATTTGAGGGCAAATAACTTTTAGCAACCTTCTAAAATAGACAATACATGAATTTAAGACCATTGGCAAGAAGATTACTAACAATTACATTTTGAAGGCTTTTTTGCCTTCCCAGTACAGTATATGCCCTTTAAAAGGATCCCTCTTAATTTTTTTCCACAAAACAATAGTGCGTCTTTGTAAATGGATTGTGGCCGGTATGCTATAAAACAGAACCTAAAATGAATAATCTATGTTGTGCATTAACAGAACACAAATGCACACAATATTGATGAAGAAATATGGATATTGTAAATATATATTAATTTATAGAGATAAGCAGTTTAATTTATGCATCAAACGTGGTGTTTTAATTTGTATTTGTCTAAAAGCAATTTTTATGAAAATGTATTTATGTATTGCGAATCAATTTATACATTACCCTTTGTTACTTTTTGATGTCCACCCTGCGATACTTTGAGATTATCACCGCTTAAAAATGAAAAAAAGGTTAAGAAATCCATATAAACATAATGAAGAACCGGTAGTGTACCATTGTCTTGTCAAATATTGCTCACAATTCCAATTTTTTCATGTTGAGGAAGCTTATTGCTATTCAAAGCCAAGTTCTTGTTTCTGTTTTGTAATAGATGTTCACGTGTTATTGTATTCTGACTGAAATATGTATGTCATCTTGAAATCACTCTTATGTAAATGAATATTGAATGTTTGTCGTACTGTATCGCTTGGAATAGTATACTGCTGTGTAAGCCGCACACCATCTATACATGGATTTTTAGGGTCATAAATTTCCATAGATGGGTGAATATTTATAAGGAAAATGCAACATCATTCTTTGCACTGTAATCCCAAACTCTCCAGGCTCGATGTAAATGTTGAACATTCAAATAAAGTCTGAAAAGTTCATTACAGGAGGTCAAAGAATGTAGTGCCTCACGTCCCCTTAAGGCCAAGAATTGAGGCACTACATTGAAATATTAGGAATCTGTATTAATTGCTTGGTTGATTTTAATTCTATTCCAAAGAGTATTTAGCATTTGTCTTAAGCATAAAGATTGAAGACATCTCTCACTATAAACATGGTCTTTTGTTACGGACAAAATTATGTTTGACATTTTGTACGCGTAACAAAAGACCATGTTCATCGGTTTCATGCATCCATTCTCTTTTGCACTTCCAGGTTGTCTCTCATCTCTCCTCAGATTTTTCAAATTTCCATGAATCTCTGTATCTCTCTCCTGATCAGAATACTCCTCCTTCACACTGTGCCAATATTCACTTCCACCTTTCTTTCTCCTTGCTCTTCTGCACAGTTAGTGCCATTCTTATTGGGCTTTCAAAAATCGCGAAGTTAGGGGACAGGGACAATAGGACCATTCAGCTTTTGGTACGGTTGCTAGGCAACTTTCACCCTAACTTTTTTAAGCCCAATGAGAATGGCACTATCAGGGACTTTCCTGTAACGAAGTGCACTGAATCACAGGTGAATACCAGTAACATCAAAAGTATGCCTGGCATGTCATCAGCCATTGTACTATTGCTTTTTTTGACTGAACAGGTGCAATAGACTGTTTCTTTTTTACATTCAGTGCTCTTAGTTGCAGTAAGGACCCCAAGGCGACTCTTGGATCATTCAAATCAAATCTCATTTAAATCACAATCTTTTGTATTCGTTTTCATGTGAATTCAATAGACCATTTTCGTTATGTATTCACAACTTTCCCCCTAACTGCGCAAAAACGTGTTACATGTATTGTATTCACCTGTATCTAGTCATTTAGCTTCAATGGTTGGAATGCACTATAAATGTATTAGTTGCTACTACTAACTCGGCTTTAGAGTTATCGTTAGTAATGTAATGTTTGAATGATGTGAATAAAATTTGCATACATAACAAACATGGTCTATTCATCTCTTCTTTTTCTCAATGAGAAAAAAACAGTTGCTGATGTGAATTTGATTCTACAGTTTATTGTGCAATTGCTCACATCGCATATCTTCCGGTGACGGGAGTTGTTGGGATACCCGGAGTTTAAAGCAATGCATACTGAATATCAGTACCACAGAAATTGGCTAACATTCAATTATTCTCTGCACTATCTGGTAGGACTGGTCTCTGACAAAACTACATATGAATTAAAAACAGTTATAAACACAGTATAACCAACAAAATCAAGTGTCAAACAATATTGACAGGCAATGATGAAGAATTGGTTGTCGCATTATTTTGTGCTGAATTAAGTACACGAGAAATTGTCACTGCAGGTATCTTGTCGAATACTGCAAGCTCAAGTTGACATGTGACTACAAAAACATCTGAAATGGTTATTGCAAATACCACAAATGCAGTGACATAATTTGACATTTTCTACCTGTAATACAAAATGAGAATGGAATATTCAGAATTGAATTGAGCTGCATTATTACATAAAAAGAAGCGTGCTTTTCTGTTTCATGGTGAGAAAATATACCTCAAATGCTTCAGTGACTAACGCAACATAATAACTTAAAAGTATTAGTGCAGGAATACTACACAGGACTTATCTCTATGAGAAGGGCACATGGTATGGTTCACAGCAAACATCCTTGTGGATTCACAAAATATAAACTTGTTTGAACATGAAGAAAACAATCTTGCTTCTTAGTGAGTTGTATAAAGAAAGGGTCACATTGTCAAATGGCCATTAAAAAGGGCAGCAGAGAATCTGACTTGGGTAACTTGAACTGGTGTTAACACAACACTGAGAACACTTGGAGAATAGAAACAATACTTTTTTTCAGAAATGTATACAGCTGCTTTATACAAGATACGGAAAGTCAAATCCAGGAAAATGCCCATAACATCCCATTTGAACAAAAGTACTGAAGAGCGCATAGCCTTGTGCAGTCTGTAAAGTTCAACTGCTGCATGGTCAAGTCTAGATGCACTCGTACGTAAGAAGAACCCTTGTCACATGGTAGGATGGAACCAGGCAAGACGAGTTAGCCTCATTCCTAGGCTTTGACATGTCCATACAGCTTCTTGAGCTCTGCATCGTCGGTGGCCTCAGAGTGCTGCACCAGGTTCTCGTCACCACGGGTTACGCCCCAGGCGTCCGGAGTGGACATGGAGGCACAGGTTGGACGTCCACTGGACGGCTTGAGGTTCTCCCAGTAGTCACGGCGAGCCCTGGCCACACAAGACAAGACAAGAACACATTGGTAACACAGACCACTTTGGATTTATAACAGATATATAACAGATATATCAAGAGTAAAAGGCGATTCTCACAGTCCCCATCTCAAACAATGCGTGTACAAATATATGTGTATCACACAAGTATAACGAGCGTTCATTTTTACAAGGTACTTGGTAAGGTCCTGAGCACCTTGTTATAACAGGAGTGGACTCAACAAATTCTCAGTCATGTGATCTGACCGTACATTTAAACCAAATATATGAAATGTATGCATGTTTGAAGTTAGCCTGTCTTGCACTTCTTCTGAAGTAGCATGAACAAATATTTGACCTTTTGACAACTATGATCCAAAATCATTCCCTGGAGGGCTTCAGGATCTCCTAGTAGTTGTGATTTAGTATTTATCATTGAAAGTGCCAGTAAGTAGAAATCTTCATGCAAGCATGCTAGAGGAAAGAAAGTCTAGCGCCCTCTCACCTGGCCCTGACCCATGGCTTGGTGTGCATGCGGAGGCCATCTCCCCACATAGCATGCTTCTCAGTGCCAGCTGGTAGGAAGCCCCTCTCAGCACTGAGCTCCTCACACACAGCCCTGATGTGGTAGGGCTCGAAGCCACAGCAGCCTCCGATGTAACGGATGCCCATGTCGTAGGCCTCCCGGGCGAAGCGGTGGCATTCCCACCTTGTCAGCACTCGCGGCTCAAGGGCTGGAGGGAAATACAAAGGATACAGGATTCAAATAAAGAAACTTCCAACATACCCAAGTAATCAGCCATCACCCAGGCTTGCATCCATGTCGGCACTTGTGGCTCTTAGGAAGGATTGAAAATACAAAGCGTTAGGCATCAAAAGAAGAAACTTCTACATATCCCAGGGCTCTACTCTAATCTTTTTTCACAGGAGGTCCAGACGTCCTTATACAAGGCCCATCAATTTTCTAGATATTAGATTTTAGTCCAGAAGCTCTAACTCATGCATCCATGTGTAGCTGGCACATGCTAGTGTTGAGCCCCAACATATCTCAATATCAAATATTCAAATTCCATGAATTCTGTTGTTGTAGTTTCTGATTAAAAGCTATATGATATTTGCCCTGTTTGATTGGTCATTTCTCCATTGTACTGTAATTTCTGCAGTTGGGAGGGTGTTGCTATAATCTCAAACAAACATTTTCCTCCATTTGAACTTTGTGAATGATCTTAACCTTCTGCCAATATCATGCAGCGGGCAAGGAAAAATACTCCCCAGGGAGTGGAGATGGTGCACATATGAGTGCACGATACATTCTTGTATCCAGCAACCAGGGCAATAATAACCACATCCCTCTCAATTCAATGATGTGGAAATAAATTTGGAATACCAATTTGAAATACAGACGTAAAGACAAAATGTCTCCTACATACATCAACATTTGAAATTACAACCCTAAATTGCAGTGCCCTGTAGCTTACCGAATGGGAACTCTGGGAGGTCGATGAATCCCTGCTTGCCACAGTCTGGGGTGCTGTAAGCCAGGGGTTGGATCATGAGGTGTTTCTTAATACCAGCCTTGTCCAGGGCAGCCTTCATCAGGGCCATACACTTCAGACTCACAAACGGGTCAAAGTGGCAGTTCACTCCTACCACATCAGCACCTGGGATCAAACACAGATGTCATGTTAACACTTGTTATGTGGTTTGTGGAGTCATACTCGCAAACCTCCACAGAAGACATAAGGTGATAATGTTGTTCACATGCCAACATTTGGTTTAACAACCAACACAGGCAGTCAACATGTAAACCAAATCACTGCTTTGAGTCCTTACTCATAACCAGTGACATGAGACAAACAACCAGACATTGTCAAGCATAAGGTCATGAAACAAACACCCTAACTTTATTTTTGCATTTTATCCATGGGGACATTTATTTTTCTTTCACAGGGGCTCTTTTTGGCAATGTCTTGAGCCCCCTTGTAATTGATTCACTGCCCTGGGCCCAGTCTTAGAAGTAGTGATTTGCTGAAGCGTTTGTAGGTCCAATCCCCTATCTCTATTGTACAGAGTAATCATGGATATCAATTGCAAAATCTCAATTCTGCAGGAGGCTTGTCCCCATAACATATCTTTTATGCATTTGATATGAATCACAAGATTTTCCCACGATGCATTGAGATGCTTGGTGTGGTTCTTACCAGCGTTAGCCATCCTGATGGCACACTCCCCAGCAGACACACCATGAACGTCGCCCTCGGGGCCGATGCACAGGGAGCAGGCCACTGGCAGACCAGTCTTCTTCAGCTCCTCAATGGCCCATTCAGCCTCCTCAATGTGCTCAAAGTACTGTCGAGACAAGAGGGTAAATCATAGGTTACAGCCATTGGGTCTACGATGATTCATAATTTTTCATTTTGAGCAAAAAATAAAAAAATATGTCTGGCATATGTGTGGGTAGATCTTTGCACCAGTTTAACATACAAGTCCAATAGATCAGCATTCTGTCTGGTATACAAGTTAACAGTCTTAGTCCCAAAGGTAATAAACGATGTGGTAAATGACATGGAGCTTTCCTCATGGGGTACAGAGTGGGAAAGTGAACAATCCTTTTAACAAAAGTTTGCTGACCTCTGCGAGGAGGAAGTCGACCTTGTTATCGACGAAGACCTGGACCTGCTTGCGGAGGATTGCCTGCACAGACTCCTTGTCGCCGCCCGAGAGGTATCCTGGTGTCTGGCACACACCCCCTAAAGTCAGAGCGGGTCCGTTCCCATTGCCGATGCTGGCTACCTCAGCAGCGATCTCACAGGCCCGCTGGTTGATCAGGGCTCCCTGAGGAAGAAAAGGAAATTGTGTCTCTATGTATCAATGATAACATTCCACAGGGAGCCCAGGGCAATTTAACCCCTGCAAAGAGTAAAAAAAAGCGTTTGTGAATAACCAAAAATCAACACCCCTTTGAAAACTGAGTTTTCCCTCATATAGTATAATCATTTAAAACTATGTACAGGATGTGCATTTCAAAATGCAAGATAATTTTTCCTTATTTGAATCAATTTCTTGGAAGAGCTGCATAATGGTTGCCTATAAAGATGTTGAATGTGATAGAGGTTCGGATTCTTAGGGACAGAAATGAACTCATGGACAACAAATATCAATGCACCTTATTGTTGTAGTAGAGTTTAGACTTGTGCTTTGGACTAGACGTGGCGTTATGTTAATTTGTTTTCCTTAAAGATTGTCAGTCCCTTTTGCAAGCTTAACATTTGAAATCATCTATCACGATCGTAAATTGAAGGAAGTGTGATTCAAGACCATTTCTAAGAATATAGCACGTTGAAGCTTTCTGTATATGTAAAAAATTTCAGCCGTTAAATTTCAAACCGACTTTTTTTGTACCACGAAAATAGTATTAGTCTTTGTTACAGTATCTATGTGGTTATTATGCGTGTGTGAAATCCTAATTATATGAGTAACTACCAAACTTTGGAGATGATTCCTTCCATGGAACATTTTTTTTCATAATGCGTTTTATAATTTAATAAACAGATTAATCAATAAAGCAGATATTTTAACACAAGCTGCTAAGAGCCTGGGGTAAAGACTATTAATCAGACGTTGTTTACGTGCATTATTTGAATTTTACACTACGTATCAGTTTCAAATTGTGAATATAGAGCTTGCTAACACTTCTCTATATGTTTTGCCAATGTTTCGACGGTTTTGTGGTGATCTGAAAAAGGGACTGGCTGTCTTTAAAACCTTATATTTATTGATTTTCTTCTTTATATAGAGCAACTTATTTTGGTCCAGATTTTCCCTATAATTGTTGCTATCTATCTCCCAGGGTCTGCTCTATTTTTCAGTCCACAGAGAGGGATATCACAATTATAGCCCTGGTACATGAATGTGTCATGCACACATATGTGCACTATCTCCACCCCATAAAATATTCCTTGCACACTGCACAATATCCGCACTAGAAACCCATTTATACTCCTGGGAGAGGGCAGCAATGTGGATAAAGTATCTTGCTGAAGGACACAAATGCCACAGTGGGATTTGAACTACACTATAGGGACCTCAAGATTTCAGTCACATTTTCCAACCACTCTAAACCTCCGGTGGGGATTGAGGGAGTAGGTACTCACAGTGTGTTTGGAGAGAGACTTGTTGTCTCGGTTCTCTAACTTGTCATCACTGGCATAGAAGGTGAACGCCTGGATGACGTCAGCTCCTGCCCTCAGGAACTCCTTGGAGATCTGGCGAACTGTCAGGCAAGCAATAAACAAAGCTCAATATTGGGAAATCACACACACACAACAAAATATTTACGATGGAATGATATTAGCTACTGAATTACAGATGAAAACTGGTTAATATGTACTGGAAAGTAATATTGAATAGATGTTTATATTACACTCTGTATACTCACGTAAGTCTAAACTACTTCTTTTTTAGCCACAGTCCCACTGGTCGCTATGCAGGTCTGCAAATGAAAATTAAATTTAGGGGATATTTTACCTTTTTCTGGTGATATTCTCCATTCCATGTACATTTGTCTCATCTTCTTATCTCCTGCAATCTTCTTATCTGCTGTCATCTCTTCATATCTTCTGGAAACTTCTTCAACAAGTTTTGTTCAATCACTTCTTCTTTCTCTCCACCATGGTTCCCATTGTGCCTGAATGACATTCATGACATGTGGTTAGGTAATGTTGCCCGTATGCACAAACAGGCAGCAACACAGGATGAGGCCAGTTCATGGGAAGTGATCACATTAATGAACAAATTATTTCTTCTAGATTTTAGTGAAAGGGCTTTCTTTTTTTCGTTCATTTACAGGATGGAGCACGCTATCCTTACTATTGGGTGTATGCCTAAAATTTCTTTGTAAATGAAATTATTTCTTGTTTCAGGATGTATGAGCCTCCACAGTGTGAAATAGAGCCCCTTCATTACCAAAAGATCCCCTGTGAAAAGAATATTCTTCCTTGTGGGGTATTTCGATGTACTGTACAAAATGGCTCAAGTTGTCACTTTCATGGCGTTAAACTACAAGCATGCACTTTACATTGTTTTGCCTGAATGGCACTCTTTCTGTGTCACTTGCATATTTTTGTCTGACTACATGCTTGCTATATAAACATGAAGCAGTTCAAGATGAAACCTGCACATCAACTTAGTTCACTCTTTGTGAGCTTCTGTCACATTTTTGTCAACAGTAATACATGCAAATCCTGAAGAGCAGCATTTTGCTGACACAAAAATGGATTAAATCTGCCCATGTGATCACTTCCCCTTAACTTTGGGACAAGGGATGACTGGACAGGACAAAGCAGCAACGGTCACCTAGAGGGTTAGTATGAAGGAAGGTGCTGGTGCAGATGGACACAGACATGTATGCAATGGCAAGTGAAACAAACATCATTTGAATCTTAATTTACATATGAACTACATTAAGTGATTAACTGATAGGAAATCACATGTATTTAATAACATTTACAAGAATGTAGAGAGGAAAGAATCGGGCCACAAACTTTTAAACCATATACATACATGTAAAAAAAAAAGAAAGAGCTAAATGTAGTGTAATGATATCTTACAATGCATGTACATTAACAGCTCAGACACATACAAATCTTTATCAAAAAGTATCCCCAACCATAATTTACTATCTTACAATGTATGATTACATTGTTATAGCACACGTTTTATTTCCTTGTTATTTCCACAATTACATGTATAATTCACATACAAATATTTAGCACTTGCAACAATCCCTCTGCCTTTCAATAAATACTATGACTATTCCACTATGACAAACTGTATTCTATGCTAAATAGGAAAAAGGAAGGAAAGTACACAATGTACATTCATATGACATGATCAAAAATGAAGAATTAATGTCAAACAGTAAGTGTGTAAGTATATATCATTAACATAATCAACTATATAAGATAAATAATACAAGATGGCTTTATTTCTCAATTTTGAAATGGATGAAAAACTTCAAGGTCCTTGTGAGATCATGGTATGCCAAACATAAAGTGTATGTGTACCATTTGTAAAACACCAGTGAAACATAAAAACTTCAGTTTCAGTTTCTTGATCCCATGGGAGCATGGAATGTGTAATAACTCAATGCGCTTTTCAAGGTTTGGTACCGAGATGGTTAACATGGCTGCTTACCTGCTTCTGGGTACTCGACGGTAGCCTCGGGTGTCCAGGGGCCTGCCTTGACGTAGCCTCGCTTCTCCAGGGCAAAGACGTACCCTCCATCACCAATCACTATCTCACCACTGTCCAGGCGCTCCAGGAATCCCTTCTTGGTCTGCAAGGTCAACAGCATAGCTCACAGGTCAATATGCAAAGTTCAATTCTGTACTCCATCTTATATACCATAGTACAGTATCAATGGATAAAGAAGCCATTGATAACAGGATGAACTAGAGCAATTTGACTGCTACACAGTCGATAAATATGCCTCTGCCTCTTTGCTAGCTCTATTTACATTATTCTCAGAAAATCTTTTGTGTTTGGTTGGGAATGTTCCAGTGAATTCCTATGTGAAACGAAAATATCATATTTTGTTTTTCCGTGTTTAGCGAAGTTTGGCAATGTTCATTTGACCTTTGACCTCTTGATTCTTTGACTTCCAATCTAACCAGTCTGTCTAAATCCATCCTTGTATCCTTGTGATTCATCTCTGTACCATGTTTTCTTGAAATGCACAATTTGGATTCAATGTGAAAAATACACGTTGAGTCCGCATCTCTTGTCAGTGTGTGCACTCATGGATGGATGGCTGAGCACAACTGGTCAACTGTCATGTAGAATTGCACAGCGAGTTCACAATGAACACAGGTCTGAATTTGTAGCCTAGCCTGCAACTGGTCAATAGGCCACACCTCCTACAGAACTTAAGTAGGAGGGGCTTAGCTTTGTTGGTAAACAAAGTGACCACTACACCTGGCACTCTGACCAAAACCGAAGGACATTCTAATCGAAACCAGTTTTCAGAACTGGTTCCAGATCTGGTTTGATTTGGTTTGATCTGATCTGGTTGGATGAGATAGGTGTTATGTAATATCTTTTATATTTTCATGCTCTGTGTGGTCATTTAAGTGAATATGGTGTTCTGAGAATAGGTGAGAATGAAATCACAACAAGGTGGTTCGCGATTTACGAGTCTCGCCTGATTTCACAATCGATAAACAGTGTTAAGTTTTCTTTTCAAATATTTTTTTCAAACCTGTTGACCCCTAGATGACCTTTGACCCCATCAGCCTCATGAAGAGACACATTTGGCATTACCCAAGGATCATTTGTACCAAGTGTGATCACAATTGATGAAGAAATAAAGAAATGAAAGCAAGTCAAAACGATAAATTAGAAAAATTATGCACATGGCCTCATATCATTTGACCTTTTGACCCTTAGATGACCTTTGACCCCATCAGCCTCATGCCGACACATGTGGTATTACCTAAGGATCATTTGTACCAAGTGTGATCACAATTGATGTAGAAATAAAGAAATGAAAGCAAGTCAAAACAAACAAGGCATTAGCAATATTGTGTCTCGCCCACTTGCGAAAATAACCAGAAATATCGCGATCTCCGTTGCTACGCAAAAGAATTGTATCCCTGACCTCAAATGACCTTTGACCTTATCCTGTGACCTCCAACGGTACCATAACATGAAGGTACCCCCAGTGCATCTATGACCCAAGTTAGGTTGTAATCCAAGCAACCTATGTGAAGTTATTTGTCAAAACAGAGTCTTGCAGGTAAACTTTAACGTATGACCTCAAATGACCTTTGACCTTATCCTGTGACCTCCAACAGCACAATAACATGAAGGTACCCCTAGTGCATCTATGACCCAAGTTATGTTGTAATCCAAGCAACCTATGTGAAGTTATTTGTCAAAACAGAGTCTTGCAGGTAAACTTTAACGTATGACCTCAAATGACCTTTGACCTTATCCTGTGACCTCCAACGGCACCATAACATGAAGGTACCCCCAGTGCATCTATGACCCAAGTTAGGTTGTAATCCAAGCAACCCATGTGAAGTTATTTGTCAAAAGAGAGTCTTGCAGGTAAACTTTAACGTATGACCTCAAATGACCTTTGACCTTATCCTGTGACCTCCAACGGTACCATAACATGAAGGTACCCCCAGTGCATCTGTGACCCAAGTTAGGTTGTAATCCAAGCAACCCATGTGAAGTTATTTGTCAAAAGAGAGTCTTGCAGGTAAACTTTAACGTATGACCTCAAATGACCTTTGACCCTATCCTGTGACCTCCAACGGTACCATAACATGAAGGTACCCCCAGTGCATCTATGACTCAAGTTAGGTTGTAATCCAAGCAACCTATGTGAAGTTATTTGTCAAAACAGAGTCTTGCAGGTAAACTTTAACGTATGACCTCAAATGACCTTTGACCTTATCCTGTGACCTCCAACGGCACCATAACATGAAGGTACCCCCAGTGCATCTATGACCCAAGTTAGGTTGTAATCCAAGCAACCCATGTGAAGTTATTTGTCAAAAGAGAGTCTTGCAGGTAAACTTTAACGTATGACCTCAAATGACCTTTGACCTTATCCTGTGACCTCCAACGGTACCATAACATAAAGGTAGCCCCAGTGCATCTATGACCCAAGTTAGATTGTAATCCAAGCAACCCATGTGAAGTTATTTGTCAAAAGAGAGTCTTGCAGGTAAACTTTAACATTTGTGACGGACGACGGACGACGGACGACAGACGGACGACGGACGACGGACGGACGACGGACGGACGCCATTTGGATCCCTTAGTCTCGCCTTCACCTCCGGTGGGCGAGACAAAAATGAGAAAAATTATGCACATGGCCTCATATCATTTGACCTTTTGACCCCTAGATGACCTTTGACCCCATCATCCTCATGGTGACACATGTGGTATTACCCAAGGATCCTTTGTACCAAGTTTGATTACAATTGATGCAGAAATAAAGAAATGAGAGCAAGTTAAAGAAAAACTTTAATTTTTATAACGGACCAACAGACCAACAGACTATCAGGAAAAGTGATCACTAGGTCTCTACCGAACTTCGTTCAGGCGAGACAAAAAAGGTTACCAGTCTTGGACTGGACAGCACACTGGTCACTGGTTTGGACAATAACAATAGACCATGTGCACCCACTTGTGTACACATGTGCACCCGGCCTATTTGATTCATGTCTGTTCAGTTCAGATAACTACATTTTATTAATTTATTAAATTATCATCTCAGGGAACAAATTACAAATTTTCGAGGGCTTCTTTTTAAGCACATTGATCAACTCGGCTACAATTTTACATTATGTCTATGGGAATTTTGGGGGCTCTTTTAACATTTTCCAGGGCTCTTTTAAGCATTTCGGGGGTGAAATCACCCAGAGCCCCATGTATTTTTTCCCTGCTTTGCAAAGTAAACAGGTAAATTAACCAAAATAGAACTATCAAGGTAGGCCAAATCAATTCCAAAGAGAAATTGACAAAAAATAAATGTAACTTATTAGAACAAATTCAATACTACAAGTCTACAACAGAGATTCAGTCAGGGGATCACACATCTTCTTTGTGCATATTTCAATGCAAAATATGAGATCAAACATAACAAATATCTAATTCAGTCTGCTACACTCATTCTTGTGTTATGAATGTTTTCATTGGATTGAATAAGCCTGTTTAAAATTTGGATGGAAATATACCCGTTGAGTTACAGTACAATCAAAAAGATTGGGTAAGCACATTTGCTGTTCTTCAGTCAGTGATCCGAGCAGGAAAAAAACATTTGTTCTTAAGGACATGGTCATAGGTCAACTTGTGCTGTCTGTGTATGTATTACAGATAAGCACACACCACACAACCCACTGGGCCGATTCCTGAACATGTACAGGTGTATACGTGGCAAGGCACTCCTACATTGTACATGTACTAGGCAATAAAAACACATTTGACGCCTTCATCTAGCACCACGTGTTAAATAACTGATCTTACACTTTAAGGGCAATTCCAT
The DNA here is from genome assembly GCA_963669155.1 of Arbacia lixula. Classification (NCBI taxonomy): domain Eukaryota; kingdom Metazoa; phylum Echinodermata; class Echinoidea; order Arbacioida; family Arbaciidae; genus Arbacia; species Arbacia lixula. The sequence goes on from OZ022578.1 coordinate 29,691,459, forward strand.
GACAAGAATTAAGAGTGCACAACATCAGACCACATTGTTCAAGAATCTTCCTCTTGCCTGTCTACAGTACCGTACCAGAGTTACTTAAAAGTTGGACAATTGTCCATACTAAGATACATTTTGATATTTATGCATAACAAATTTAACTAATGGTAACCGCAAGCTTTTCCAGGTTTGTGACTAGCAACACCTAGATTCGGATTGCATTCCACCAATTGAAACTCAATCGCAGGTGAATGTAATAACACCTTACTACGGAATTAGTACTAAGGACAATTGTGCATTCATTTTGAGAACAATATTGTTTCCATGGGTGGAATGCACTGAATCTATTAGATGTTGCTAGTTGCATATCTCTAACAATCTAAGAGTTACTCCAGAGAAATGTTTTGCTTAAAGGTGATATTCATAGAAAATCCAAAAATATGACGATATTCATCTACAGAAAGCTTATAAGCCATACAATGAGCTCGGATGACATTCAAACGATATATCACTTTCCAAAAAGCGAAATTAGGGTAAAAACAATCACCGTATTCTCGGGGACAAATTTGCCCTACTGTCATCCGAAACGGCTTTTAGGTCTGACGTAAGAAAAGGGATGCGTTATTGTGCATCAAACATGCCAATCCGCAGCTTCTTTTCCGCCAGAAGCATCATGCATTGTAAATGAAACTGTGATGGCAGTTGCTAGTGGATTAACAGGTGTGATACACAATGGTCATTGTGAAGCGTATCGCGGCTGTGACGTACACACGCCACTTTCCCTGAGGCAATTTCGTAGGTCAGGAAGAGAGTCAATTTAGTAAAATTTCACTTTCATTAAACACAAAACTGAACACTTTCATGGCATGTTAGCTGCATAAATTGCTTTAATAACTCATTCAATTATAAAATAAACTACATTTATTTGATTTTATTTCCTATGAATATCACCTTTAAAACCTGTAAGGTATCTATAATGCAGATACGCCATGGCATATAGGAAAGACAGGTTGGGAAACCGTGTCCATCACCCAGAAACATTTGTGACTCTCACGCACATATTTACGCATTATACACACAGGTCGGATGCATGCACTTGAAACCATAGCCTATTTATGCATTATACACACAGGTCGGATGCATGCACTTGAAACCATAGCCTATTTATGCATTATACACACTGGTCGGATGCATACACTTGAAACCATAGCCCTGCCCTCTATGTACAGCAGTGTACCAGAGCAGTAAAGTTTGTTCACCTCACCTCGCTGCTGCTCCCTTGACCTCTAAGGGCAGGCTGGGACTGATATCAAGTTCACCAATACTTCAATGGGTGGATGGGTGGGGGGGGGGGGGGGGGGGGGTGGTGAGGCGGGGAGAAACAGGCTGCTATAGCCTAGGATTCAGGCTGTGGGCTCACCTAAACTGTAGATTCTAGGCTGTGGAGTGTGTGAACACAAGAGTCTGTAAATTAAGACTAAGCCCCTCACCCCTCTCTCTGCTCTCTCATTCATACAGAGCACAAAGAGTAGAGGGCTTTGTCATCATTACAAGTTGTAAGTTATAAGTATTTTGTGTAGGGCCAGAAATCACTTTCCCAGTTCAGGGCCTCAATTATGTACATTTTCCACAGCAGCAGCAACAGTTTTGAATGTTGTGCAGGAAAACGAGGAGGCCAGTAACTATTCTGCAGGCACTTAATAATTGTGGCTTTTAATTCTAGGAGCCTAGCTACCCCACAGGAGCTAGTTCACCATTTCAGACTCCGAACTGAAAGACTGCCTGACACACAACAGCTCCAGCTCAATGATCCACTTAAATGGTCTTTACAACTCATTGATTGATTGTTAGCAAGGCTAAGTGGAGTAATCCACTCCAGAGGCTTCATTCATTGACTGCTTCTATGAATCAATGGAGTTGGGGTACACACTGAGATACTGGGAGGTTAATCCCTAGTCAAACTCTAGGCTGCTAAAATGTCACTTGTTTCTTTTGCAACAAGAGGGACATTCTCATTGGGTTTAAAAAATCGCAAAGTTATAAATATCGCGAAGTTAGAAAGTTGCCTGGCAACCGCACCAACAGCCGTCCAAAAGTTTACATGAAACTTTGTAACTCAGAGCGCGATTTTTCTAACTTTGCACCGAAATTTTGTGCTTTTTTGTAATGAGAATGCACACAGCAGAAAAATCGTGAAAATGAATAAACGTACCAATGACCTAGGCTAACGTTAAATCTAATCGAAGTCACAGATTAACTTTGGACTAACCTTATTTAAGATAAGTCAACCAAATGAGATGTTAGACTAGCCTAGTCACGGAAGATGTTGAACTGTTAAAGATGTTTACACCCCGGTATTGCCCTGCTCCTTCAACTTGGCCACAGACTCATTCGACTTGACTGTACTAAGCTCAGCCGAGCGAATCGAATCAGTTTCATTGTATGTTTACATCCCATATCCCATACGCGCAAAACAAATTGCATGCTGGAAATGGTTGATCAAGCGTGCTGGGCATGCGTAGTTTGTCCCGAAAACTCGTGATTTTTCTAACATCGCGAGTTCTTGGTGTAATGAGGAAACGATTGTCAAACTTTGTGATTTTTAACTTTGCGATTTGTTGTAATGAGAATGGCCCTATGATCACATCTTAGTCTGGACATAGACTAGCATTCCTCCTCCTCTCTCTCTCTCCTTGTCCAGGAGAATGCAGTAAGGGTGTCAGATTGCAAGTCTACTGTATAGTGTGTGCTAGGAATATTCTACACTGTATACGGCCGTGAACTTGGGCTAGTGACATCTATCATCTTCTCCCTCCTTATTGCTGGTCTGCATGCACACATACCCACTTACAAATAATACTCCTATTGTGTACAAATTTCAGCTGCGTGTATTAAATGATAGTAATCAAATTCAATTGACCAGATATATGCACACATCTCTTTGCTCATCTAAAAACAAAACCTTTTTGAAATGATCTTGTTTGAAACTATCATTCAGTTTGAAACATACTCCTCATCGCGCAGCCAAAAGTTGAATGCTGCTTGTGGTTTGACAGGTTCCCCCAGTCAGCAGACCCTGCTGAGTGCTGGCATGCAGCCTGGTAGGTTGCCATGACAACAAGAGTACATATACAATGCAGACATGAAAGAATGTCTCAAGTATGCAATGTTTACTCTTTGTCAGATGCAAACCCTTGAGAGCGAGAGAATAGGGGTGTCTTCATTAGACCAATGTGGGCGAAATAGCGAGCTTGTTCTTATCGGGTTAGCTAGCCAGATCACGAAATAGCTAGCTATTTGCGTCTACATTAGCCAGATTAGGCAAAATAGCTCGGTATTTGGTCGAGAAAATTTCCCAAGAAATTTTGGGCTAGATGGAGCTAGCTCGGAGTGTCTTCATTAACCTGAAAATTTCTTGATCCCGGCATGCATCAGCGCCCACGAGGCATTGTTTACGTAATACGTTTTTGTGAGTGAGTGAATGCGAGCTCACAACAGAAGACATGCGGTCATGGCCTATTCCTGTCGCACACTGCTGGTATGTGCGAAACTCGGGATAATTTATGCATCCCGAGTTTCGAGCTAATGAAGACGCGATTGCAACTTCAGGCTAGTTCCCCGGATCAGCAAACTCGCTCAATATTTCGTCTGATTGAGCTAATGAAGATGCACCTAATGAGTGCAACATTTAGGAGTGTTTAGGTATCGTTTCTTTTACTGCCACGCAGTCACTTTACTTGCTCTAGGAACGAATAGCGCCCTCACTGCATAACTAACCTAACAAAATAAATCAGCATTTACCAGATCAATGAACCCATGTCATCCTTAAAAATTTATAAATGATCAAGCCTTAAAAGGTTCATAAAAATTATGAATCTCACCGTGAGGTTTTATGACAAACTGACAAAGTAAATGTGGGTACCCAAATGTTAAAAGATACCCTTTTGTTATAGGTTAGCCTCATGCTGATTTAATGCCTGAACATTGAGCTATCAAATATGTGAGTGATGTGGCACAAATGCTTGCAAACAAGCTTGAAAATGGTGTCATTGAAATTTGTGTTTACTTAAAATGATAAGTTATACCTTGTTACCCACAGCCAGGATGATGCAAACTTTGCATTTGAGTGCTTTCAATGTCACTTTGACTTTCCCATAACAGCTATTCTAATGTGCATGCATTGGAAATCACAGCCTACTAAATAATTCAATGGTGGGCTCTGTAAGGGAAGATTAGGAGGAAATGTCCGAGACAGAATTCTAGAAATGAAATGCCATGAACCTACCTGCGCAGGGCTGGATACTACAAATAACAAAGGATTGCTGTGTGCACTCTGGGTGCTTGGACGGTGGCCAAGAAATCATTCCCAGGTCAAACTTTGTTTGCATTAGCAGAGGAACTTGGCGCTGGTTTTAGAGCTAGTTGGACTTGCTCCTACAGCCAACCTTGTTCTGAATGTTTGCATGGAATGGATGCCAGATTGGAATCTTGTTTGTACTTGCATCATACACACACTACACTATACATAAAGGAAATCTGTCTTGTATGTGTTAACTTTACTTTACACAAATATCAAAGGCAAGAGGTAGAGTGGTAATTGGAGGGTTACTGGTCATTCAACTGTTCAAATTTAAAAGATTTTATTTTTAAATGATTCCTTGCTGGTATTCTGATATCTGAGAGAATGATGCCTACATGAATGGCCATGAAAAATCAGCATTCCCTTGATGACTGGTCCCAAGTCTGAACCACCACCTCATACCTCATAAACATAAATTTGATTGTTTTTAACCATAAAAATCTTCATCTCCAACAATGCATGTGACATTATAATAATCTTACTAACAAAAATAAGTTGCTTTCAGGAAAATCAGATTATTAATATGTAAGTAATGTTTTGGACATTTTATGAGGGGAAATTGGCACCTCTGTCATCAGGTTATAGAAATTGATGTCAGAAGCGTTCACTTTTCTCCTATCAATCATTAGATCAAAATGTATTTTGATATCCTCCTTTTCCATTCCCCCCCCCCCCCCCCCCATCATCAGGTTTTAAAAATTGGTGTCAGAAGTGTTCATTTCTTTTTCGCCTATCAATCATTAGATCTAAATGTATTTTGATATCCTCCTTTTCCATTCCCCCCCCCCCCCCGACACACACACGGGACCTCCTTTTTCCATCCCCCTGCCACCCCCCCCCCCCCCCACCCCACCCCCGAAATAGTCAGAAGTGGTCTGGACATGCTCAAATTATTAACTGTTAAAGGTGTTGCTCATAAGAATTGTAATTGAACGACCAGTGCAATTAACCATGACCTGAATTTAATAAAGGTAGAAAGGTCAGAGAAATATTAGAAAAACAAAGAAAATTCTTTGAAATGAAATGAAATCTTGTTTATCATTACAAGATACAAGTATTTGTATTGAAAAATCCTGAAAAAACAGCTCATCTTGCCCATATTCAAGGCATAAATTGCTTGTGATGCTTTTACCTCTCCTACACCTAGTCGCTAAACATTCTTAGTAAGATCTACACAAAGAGCATGAAGAACAGTTAAAATAGACCTAGATCTACAGTACATCTAGATCTGATCATAGAGCTGTCCCTAGCTCCCCAAATGATTTATAGTATTGACCTCACCTTACTCCTAGACCTAGTCAAGTCATGATTTCTAAGTTAGATGTTAATGTTTTGGTTAGACTACTGTGGCATGCATACAAATCGTAATACAGAGTCAATGCAGCATTTGTCTGGCTCGGGAAAGAGTCATTCTTTTAAAAACCTACGTTTACAGAAAAGTTGAGGCTACGCCTCTAGGAGCTTTATATTTTAAGACTCTCATTCTCAAATCAACTTTATTAGTTAAATTCACGACAATGCACTTAAATAAATGGTCACGTTCTTCACGACAATGCTCTATTCTCAAGTTCAACTTAAATTGATTTGAAGAGCTCTTCGAGTGTTGTCTCAAAGTCTTACCGTCATTGTGAATGTGCTGTGTTGTTGTAGCTAGAGTAGAATCACAAAGTCAGTGTTTGCTGCTAGAGCTCCCCTTTGCTTCTCAACTAGCGCTAGCCAAGTCGAAACCGAAACAGTCCGATAGGATCAGGAGAGAGATAGATGGAGGGCGGGCCGGATGGGAGAGACCTCGTGCGTGACGCTACGCCGATGGTGCCAAAATCGCAAGAGGATTGATGGTGGTGAAGTCGCGATATAAATAAGGAATGCATATTTTGCACACGGCTCTTAAATTATCTCGCTTGGTTGTTGACATGCGCGGATGCGATCGCTGGAACAGAGATTCATGGGTTGGTTTTACATTGCGGCGACGGTGAAAAAAGGTGACGTGACCTCCGATGTTCCCCGCCCCTCGATCGTTTGTGAGCGCGTGTGTTGATTCATCTTTTGGGCAATAAAAGCGTATAGAACAATGGCATGTTGGTGTATCTTTATACAGCTCTGTTAAGTCGTTGTCTAATATGTTACACTGCATAAACAAATGTCTGATCCCATGCCATAGTTCGGTGGGTATACTGAATGTTATTAACACAACCTCAAACCTTACATGAATAGCGGAGAGAATAGATGTTAGTGAGTAGGCAAACAATCGCATAAACTGGGTTAATTAAAAATGTGTTTACCACAATTACGACCTTTTGCTCTTGCGGTATGATTGATATTCCCAATCATTGGATCACCCTCGCAGTACCATAGTTGCATCACGAGATGTTAAATAAACCAATAGTTATCCCGGCTTAATTGTACTGAGAGCTAGCTAGGCCGGTCACTATTCAGAAGTCGCATCTCACAAAACCATGAACACGCAAGTGTACAAAGTGTGACATTATAAACATGAATCAAACAGCACTCACGTTTATAAAGACTACACTGCACCAAGATACTATATAAATACAGGTATATTTTAGAATCGTTGAGGGAATATGTATATCTAAATGCCTCCTGATCGCGTGAAGACATTTTTATACTTGGATATCTAGGCCATGTTGTGGTTGTGCATGGTATCACAATTAGCTTCATGGTATCATATTGTATGCCCCAAAGCTACCACTTTATCATCATATACGTATATTGTCAGAATTAAAGAAAAACTGTTTCTTTTTCATTGTTTTAAAACACATTCTAGGTAATCAGCACCCACCGTGCCAGGCTCGGCCGCGCCCATGCCCAGCCCCCGGCCCTCCCCGCAGCGCGCCCGTCATAAACAGATCGCACAATAGCCACTCATGTATACATTAATCGCAAATGCAACCAGGGTACATGATATAGAGGTCAGTGCGAGCTCACGCTTTATGATAAGCCACGCCTTCTCATTGGACTGTTGAATGCGTAGTCTTGCTTTTCAGACTTCGTTGATTGGGATTACCGGTGTTAAAAACGCTCCATAATACGACCACTCAAAATGTGCATTCATCGTCTACCTTATTGTAATATCCCAAATGATGATTCCGGCAGTAAAGATATTGATTCACAATATTGATGTACAATCGGCACCGGTGTGTTCTGAATTAATCAGTAATACTCTGATTATCATTGAGTCAATAGATTTTTACAAAATGATGAAATTCCACAAAAAATGCCTCTACAAACGACATTCTTTGGCTGGTGTGAAATTTTCACCTTGATTTGATTTGGAACTTCTTAAAAATAATTTGTCAAAAGCACCTGCCGCAAAAATAAAACATGAATGACATTAAATTGAAATTAATGGAATGAACAGCTGATTATGGGAATGGGGTCTGTCGCAACCATGTCTGGGGGGGGGGGCACTAATGATAAAACACCCACATGAAAACACACAAAAAAACTTGACACGTTGAGTGATAATAGCTCAATAGTTAGCATTCGAATCCAGTTGAAATTGTGAAGCAACGGAATGCAAGCAAAATTGCGGAATACAAGGTTCAGCGATATTTAATCAATTGATATTCTAAGATTTGCAATTAACATTTGACTATGCAGAAAAGTTAGCTCAATCCTAATTGGAAAAAATGGTCAACACACTTCTCAAGCCCACTGCAAAGGGGAGAGGGTCTATCTCAGAGTTTAGTTTCTAATCAAGTTGAGTTTGCTCCAGGGATTCGAAGTAGCTACTCAAATACTAGTAAACAATCCGAGTCCGACTCGATATAGATCAGCCAAGATGGATACACATTATCTCTCCGCCCAGAGTGCTTAAGTTTATCTCACATTACTATGATAATAATGATTTTGTTACACGATAATAAATAATTACATGTTCTCTTTAATACTTTTCAGCTCAGGCAGATGTTATCTGTGGAGGCTCAACGAGTGCTTTGATAGATTTGTTCATTATGCCTGATTATTTTATGTTACGATGGAATACATTTGACGCGGGTTTGCTCTGTCAGCGTTACAATGCACCGCACATTATTAAAGGATGATGATGAAAATAACATTATGTTGATTACCACGCGCAGTGTATGTTCGACAGAAATAACTCTATTTTTGAAATCGAAGGGGACAGAAAGAGATAAAGAAATACATGTTTAGAGAGAGAGAGAGAGAGAGGGGGGGGGGGGCGAAATGAGAACAAATATAGGAGTGAACATCTAATCTCGAAGGGTCGGATCGAGGGCTATGAAAGAGGAATTAATCTAGACCCAGTTTATTCTTGGGCATAATCGTTCTGATTATAATGAACAGAGATGAGCAGCAATCGTCCAAATCAATGTCCTGTGTCATTCCTGGCATTACCTGTTTAATTCCCGGGATCTCGTATTTTTCGAAGTGTAAAAAATGATTGACTTAGTTCCACCATCTGGTTATTTGATGTAATCATAATTGGCGTTTTCAAAATCAATAGTCATATCGCACTGCCATAAAACTAATTTCTGGATGCTGGGCCTATATACTTCAGAAAATGTTGCTCATCATTCTAACTTAGGAGAACAGCCTGGGTAATGTGCTTTTCTTATTTCTCCATGGTCCTGCGTGGGCCTATGTGGCTAATGATGAATGCCTTCACAATACATGTACAGAGTTATTGTATAGCTCTCGCATTATAGGTGTGCTGTATACCCTCCGTCTCCATGGGCCTTTATACGCAAATCTTTATTCTGCTTTATTTAAGGTAGTTTTATTTGTTTAGTACTCCCCTGGTACAATAATGCACCAAGACCATGGACCTAGCATACCCAGCTCGCTAGTTCAAGAGAACATTTGATTACTTTTCCGATTTATCTGCTGATTCCTGGCACTAAATACGCTATTACGTAACATGACCGATACTGTAACGCGATAGAACGTTCCGCTTTTTTTTAATTATTATTATAAAAAAGGGGGTCATTCCAGCTGTTATGATCGGTTGTCGTTCTGCACGACTGGAAGGCGATTCCCCCACACATGTGCCGATTCACAGAAACTCCCCCCATTTCCCCTTCCCAATACGTAATGATTCGGCCGCCTCATGGGCTTCACGGACAATGACAAAAGATTGTACTTTATGCATTGGCGCACATTCTAGATAGACACTCCCACTAAATGGACCAATCGCTTCATTCAGTATTTACACGCAGGGAAAGGGGGAGGGGCGCAATAGAAGCATGTCGAGACGCTTCTCTTTGTGTATGTGCGTTTAAGAAATATGAATTGTATGGTATGTATTGTTCCCAGAGAAGTGTTAACTGTCTCCCATAATAGCTCAAATTTCACACTTTTCCTCACAATAATCTAGCACTTAATTAAAAATAATCATGTAACACGATATAATTTTATATTTATTTATATCAGTTTTTATAAATGCAGTTGTTTTGTTTTGCTCATACCCCCTCCCCCCCCCCCCACACACAATTTGTTTGACATTGTTACATAATTATTTGTGTGTGTCACTTGTTTGTTAGTTTCATAAGATGTATATATCTTTATTGTTTTTCATAATTTTTGTGTTTGTTTTCGTTGATTTATGTTGAAAAATCTGAATATGTTATTCATTGTTACTGTTTTTATGAGGCACGGCCCTTCTGAAAAACAGCCTTATTGGCTGATCGATGTCTCACGTGCATAAATAAAGCCAAATCAAATCAAATCAAATCAAATGAAGCCTGGTTTTCATTTCATTTCATTTCTGGTGTTCGCTCATTAATGATGGTCGTAGTAAATCGCGTTTAACATAACAAATAGCGCGACGCGACCTTGCTCTTTGTCTAGGCGTTTTCTTCATCACAGGTGCATGTACCGGTCACGGATTTTTTCAAACACCTGCAGGATCATTTGCATTTCTCGGTGGTGACAATGAAAAGCCCTAAAACAAAAATGGTGATAATTTTGCTTTGTATGCAAATTGGGCTCATTGTTCAAACAATTCGTTAATATTAATAACCCCAAAACCTGTCCAAGGTTTGTCCGACTAGCAACAACTAACAGATTAAGAGTGCGTTTTCCGCGTTGCTAAGTAGTTAGGATAACGTTGTGAATACTAGTCTTTACAAAGACAAACATTAATTTTATTGATAGCTCGGGACAAACTGTAGACAAGCTTTTGTCGGAGCACGTGCTTATAACGGTCCATGGATCACCCTCCTGGTAGGATGTTGTGTTGACCTGATACCCTTTATCGCAAGTTCTTTTCTTGTCCTGTTCCGGCCTCACTTCCCTTTCCCTTTCCTTTTCCCTAGTTTCCCACATAATGAAGGCACTTTTTCAACTCACTTACCATTGCTATCTCCTAATACTCTTCAACATTTCATACATTTGCATCGCATAAAACATACCAAAATAATTTTTTTAGGTGTTTTGACAATTGCGAACAGGGTTGTGTGGCAACGGCTTCTTAAAAAAAATGTAGAACCTCATATTGCTTGTTCGGTTCTCTTAATGGCATCAATACTAGCAAACATGAACAAGATTTCAAGCAAAATATCTCAGCTACACGCAAATGCACGCAAATACTGATAATGATAATACACAGCTTAATATATGCAATTTTGACAATGATTGAATCCCACAATTCTAAAAAAAAAAATCCCGAAAGTGAAGAAATCAGTCAAGTTTGTAAGTAAAACAAATATATTGTATCTCCGTTTATTCTTCCATCCTCAATACTTTAGAACACAGCTGAGTACAGGATCTTCATTAGTGTTGCCCTTAATTTTATTGAAAATTTCAAAATAATGTGCTAAGATTGTCGGTACATTACAGATAGTGGACTGGACTAAGGGAATGGTTGGACAATCCACTGAATAAATACTACTAGACTGCTGACTGGATTTTTTTTCATGAAGCTCTGTCGGTTGATGGACGTAAACACATTTTACAGTGTGCCTGGAACAACAATAGAAGCAGATGCACATGATGGAATGTTCTGTCACTACCTTCTCAGAGCTGATTAGCTGTTGCCATATTTGCATGATAATATATATTATTGAAATGTGGTCAACTATCTAATAAATTCCCATTTTACTCTGTGAGTAGTGGAATTGACCTGAGGTCATTTTCTACCAGCAATTATCTGTTCATGCGCAAATTGCAATTACGAAGTGGCTCATTGCAACACTTTAGAAGACGAGATTGGACAAAATAAATTTCGTGAATTTGACACGCCTTATATGATGACCTCAATGTGCAGCTTGATAAAGTAACCTTTTTATATATTCAATTAGCTTGATTGTTAAACCCTGGAGTGGATTTCATGTAATAAGCCGTTTTCGTAATTATTCACAGCTTTCCCAGTAACTGCCACGTGACACGTTATTACATTCATCTGTATTTCGTGATTCAGTTTCAATGAATGGAAGGCACTGTGGATTTTGTAGTTGTTGCTACTTGGACAAACCTCGGATAAGTTTCGGGGTTACCATGAGTAACGTATTGTTTAAACGATGTGAATAACATTTCCATACATACCGAAAATGATGTAAAAGAACACCCCTTGGCACTTTAATCAAACTAAAATTTCGACATCTTAGAGTTGAAGGATATCATTTTTTTTAGAAACAGGTTTCGTGACTTTCAACTAATGATCATTTTTGTAATAATCCTTGGAATTTTTAATGAGATTTCAACTTTTGGACAAATTTGGACCTAAAAATGTGTGTGTATCAGATAATAAATTCAGAACGCAATAATGTCCATTGTACTTCAAAGCTGTAAATTCACTTGCATCACAGTGTAATTGATAATGCATGATGCTTCTGAAAGAAAATACCTTATAAGTTGACATGCGTGACACACAATTGACATTGTTGTGTTATGAATTAATTATCCCTATACAGACAAAGATTAATGAGGCCCAAATTTTTCCGAAAGTGAAAATCTCTATAATTATTCACAGGATTACAGGATTACATGTCACAAAACCTGTTTATAAAAAAAAATGACATCCCTTCGTTAGGGTATAATAAGTAAATTTCACTTTGATTCGAGTTCTATTTTTTTTTTCAAAAGTATCAAAGTTTTGTTTTAACACCTCTTTTCCAGTTATACCCCTTATTGATTATTTGCGTTAGATTACACAGTTTTATACATTACATGTGCTGAGAATAATTTATCTTCATATACTGGTAGAATCATTATTGCTATGAATGATCAACGTTTGGTATGTGATTCAATTATTGATCGTACGGTTGTGCTAACATTGATCTAAACCCGAAAGCAAAAACACATATGCCGTATGCCTCGTAGTTTTTGAAATATTTACGTTGTCTGAATCTCGTAGACTAGCGATCAAAACAAAGGGGCGGGGCCAGCGAGTAATGTGCGATCAGCGATACGCGATCCGGATTCTACAAGCAGCTGAACTTTACCTCGCCTTCCGGAATGTAGTGCAGAGTTCGAGTTATCGCAGAACGTGTCATTATCAGTATCACCAAACCAACTGTTTGGTCGACATGAATTCTTACGCCCACAAACCAGGGGATATTATTTTTGACGATTTGTAGTAAATAAGATACTGAATACCTTGCAATAATTCATAATTTGTGAAAATAACGTCATTGTACTCTACATCTGCATTTCACTTTTGATTTGATCATGGCTTTTCGACTTGTGCAAGCGCGGAAGTTCGCTCGCACTTCGTGGTACAACGAGGTCATCTCGGCTGCTCGTGCTCGGGGATTCGCGGCGTGCAGCTCCGTCTGCAATGCGGACAAAACGTAAGACTTAAAGAAGAACCGGCCGAGGTCGATCTAAAAATATATAAATCGTTTAGGTGCCATACTGCCACATTCATTGGATTGTCAGTACTATAATTCTGCTGACGTGTATGAATTGTTAGAGAGTTAGACCTGCGGCTGTTGTTGAATGTAAAGTGCTTGTTCTTAAAGGGATAGTTCACCCTGAATTAAGTTGGGTTCAATGAAAGCAGGCACATGAAAGAAACATATTAGTGAAGGTTTGATGAAAATCCTTCAAAGGATAAGAGAGTTATGATCTTTTAAAATAAATTGTCATGTACTACTTTTTCCATATATTGCCTTTCTGATGTTCTTTGATGAAGGAATACATTGTTTTCATCAGGATATGTGTGTAAAAACATGTGTCTGATGATAATCAAACCCACCGGTGAAATGATAAATATCCTTGCATTTTATTGGTATGTTTTTTCAACTTTATGCCAAAAGGGCTACAACCTTTATACATTGGCCTGATGTGAATGGTATTTTTCATGATTGACCAACCTCTCCCTTTACCCCCCTCTATTGGTTCAGAGCCACGTCGGGTGACCTGGGCAAGCGGTGGAAGGAGCATGCGGAGACGGTGGTGATCGGTGGAGGAGCTGTCGGCGTGGCAACAGCCTACCACCTGGCCAAAGCTGGAATGAAGGATGTGGTGCTACTGGAGAAGAGTGAGCTGACGGCTGGGTCAACATGGCATGCGGTGAGTATTGGTCAGCAACATGGTTTAGCCTGGACTAGTCTGAGTGTTTTATGAGAAAACCTGGTCTTTAAGTGTGAGCTGACCGCTGGGTCAACATGGCATGCAGTGAGTATTGGTCAGCAACATGGCTTAGCCTGGACTAGTCTGGGTGTTCGATGAGACAACCTGGTCTTTAAGAGTGAGCTGACCGCTGGGTCAATATGGCTTGCAGTATGTACTAGGGCTGGTATTCTGAACATCCGAAGAGACAAAAAAAAAAATAATCTCCTTTATATAAAGTGTCTGTAAATATGTCCCTATTTAAATTTTAATCATTATTAGTGAGTGCATGATCTGCGCATCGTTCCTTGTGGGAGCTAGTAATGTTTTTTATATAGCTGAACACTGTCAATCTGATGATGTGATGTCGCGACACTGACGGTGACAATCCGCATCATGCCTATCAATGCACCTTCTTGCATTTGGTGCGCTTATCTAACAAAAAAAGTGAACTCGCAAATGATTTTTGTATGCAATTGAATGGAAGCCGCATAGCAGTTAGGTCTGGCTTCGCATCGTGGTAAGCACGTACATATAACAAGTTTGTTGATGTTGTGATCAAAGCTTGTGGTTCTTTTTATCACCTGTAACCCAGAAGAGATCTGTTAGTTTTTAATGACGATGTCAAAATGTTTAGAATCTATACTTTTTATTTTGATCTTATTAAAGGCTCTATATTGTACTTTAGATGATAAATGCAACATGTGTTGTTAATTCTCTTCTTCTGTGAACTTCCAGGCTGGCTTAGCAACCTACTTCCACCCGGGCATCAATGTGAAGAACATCCACTACAACAGTCTCAAGACATTTGAAATGCTGGAAGAAGAAACTGGACAGGTCAGTTAACCCTGTCAGTCCCATGGACATTAAGATATGTAGTAAGCCAATGGGGTTCTCAAGGCCCAGTAATGTAAGGCTTAACCCTCCCAGTCACATGGCATGAAGATATGTAGTAAGCTAAAGGGGTTCTCAAGGCCCAGTAATGTGAGGGTTAACTCTCTCAGTCACATGGCATGACAATATGTAGCAAGCCAATAGGGCACAGTAATGTAAGAATTAAAGACAGGGTGTCCTTTTTGCAGGTAAAAAAAAATAAATTTGGTAAAACCCATGAAAAAAGGAAGAAGATATTGCACCAGAATTTCCCTCCCAATAATCCAACTGGAAACTGACTTTAATAAATAGTGAAATTAAAGTAATCAGTAGATTTTGAGGTGGAATTTTGAGGGTCGTCAAAATTAACCTAGGACGTAGAGGTCAGAGACCACTATGGGGCTTCATAGTGCACGCATTCAATGGGAGTAGTTCCCGCATGGTTTACTGAGAGGAACAATTCGATTATGAAAGTACATGTAGACTATGCTCGTTGCAGTTTAAACGTAAACAAGGATAGTTTTTTTACTTTTCCTGAAAATGTTTATGAAGCTAAAGCGGAAGAGAAAAACATGTTTTCAAATTTATGATATCCCATGTTTACCTGTGTTTATTAACATCATAAAGCAGTATTGGTTGAGTGATTATTGTTGTGTGTTGTATAAATAATTTCTATAATTATGTTTGCTGGAAGCATCTGGCTGGTGAGAGAGAGAGAGAGAGAGAGAGAGAGAGAGAGAGAGAGAGAGAGGGAGAGAGAGAGGGAGAGAGAGAGAGAGAGAGAGAGAGAGAGGGAGAGAGAGAGGGAGAGAGAGAGAGAGAGAGAGAGAGGGGGAGGGAGAGAGAGAGAGAGAGAGAGAGAGAGAGAGAGAGAGAGAGAGAGGAGTGGGAGTGGGGGAGAGTGAAGGGAGATGCATGATGTATATCTCTTCCTGTCTCTGTCTGGTGTTTAGGAAGGAAACAGAGCTAGATAGGTACATCAAGCTGCTTTCTAATGTATATTTAGATCCCTATTACAAACACTGTAGTGTATCCTTAATTACATGCTGTTGGAAACGAGCAAGAAAATTATGTTGTATTATACTGTACAAACAATCACTCACTCAAGTATGGTTATGTTCCTGTTACCACTGGCTGTTGGGTAATCAAACAGGCTGTATTTTGTTAATGTACATACACACCTGGTTCAACCATTATTGTGTATCCCTGTGATATCATGAATAGCATTATAAAGCTGTTGGAAAGGTAGCACTCAAGTGTATATAATGTAGATATTGTAGATAATGTAGATTATGTAGATATCACGAAACATTGTGATCTTTTCGATTCCGTTTACCTTACATTGCGAGACAAACGATTATCAGTAGCCATTTATCCGCAATGAGTAACATATTCAGCATTAATGTAGATATTGTTGGTTGTTGGGAAAGACCAAGAAAGTTTGATTTTAATGTAAATTCACCCCAGGTGGTACAACCACTGACGAGTCTCCGTATGATTGCTTTGATATCCCCAGGCAGTGGGGTTCCATCAGCCAGGCAGCATCCGTCTACTGACCACACCCACTAGGATGGATGAAGCTGGTTATCAGATGGCTAGGCAAGGCTGGAACAAAGCCTACCAAGCCATGCTCACACCAGAGCAGATCCAGGAGATGGTTCCCATCATGAATATGGATGGTGTAAGTCTTGTTGCACCTGTGTGGTGGTACATTACCTTAGTGCGAAATATACACAGAAATTATAATGAAGTATTCTAATAAGCCCACACATTACTAATATGTTCAATTTTTCATTTACCAGAAAATATCAATCTTCTTAAAATGCAGGTTTGAATAACTTCCATTAAATGATTGTTGTACATATGTGAACAAATGACCTACGTGTATGATGTAGTTCCATACTTGACGCTCTGCATATACAGGGGATACTAGATTCAAAGACATACATGTATGTTCATTTATAAGGATACACACATATGGTATTCCTGATTGTGAAAAGAGTAGATAGGGGCCTACTTTGCTCATAATGCTTCATAATATCTCTTGGTGCCTTCCAGATATTTTAACTCCAATCATCAAGTACAGTGCAAAAAACCAGCACATTTTGTGCACCATCTCCACTTGGGGAAGTCATCCCTGCAGGCCGGGAGGTAATGGGTTTGGATTAAAGGGTCATAAAGTCTTTCACAGTGTCTGTGGCATTCCTGAGTGAAAAGTGAATAAGTTCTAGCAATAGATATGTTCATAACTGTAGAGTTGTTGGCTGGGGACTTAAACCCTAAACTCAAAGTTTAGTAGTCATATGCCCATCCACAAAACCCCTCCCCCTCCTCCTCCCCCCTCACAGGTCCTTGGAGGTATCCACACCATTGATGATGGCCACATTGACCCCTACTCCTTGACCCAAGCACTGGCCATCGGTGCTAGGAAGTACGGAGCTCAGATCTATATGCCTGCCCCGGTCACTGGCCTCACACCCCTAGAGGATGGTAGATGGGACGTCATCACTGACCAAGGCACCATAAGGGCTAACAGAGTCGTCAATGCTACAGGTATGGGTGTTGGGGGTGATACAGGGTAAGGGGTAAGGGATAAGGGGGCGGTAGTATGGTGGGGTGGGCGTTTATCCATGCTGGCCTCACCCTGTTTGGGGAATGGGACATGGGACGTCATCACTGAGCAGGGCACCATATGTGCAAATAGGGTCATCAGTGCCACAGGTAAGGGTGCAGGGAATGATACAGGGTAAAGCCATGGGGGGAGGGAGAGTGGTAGAAGTGTGGTGTGAGTGGTTGGAAGGTCCCCATGATCGTTGTGCACCACCAGTTCATCCCCAAGGTTCATACAATCAATATTGACCCTGTATCCCTTGTCTAGGTCTGTGGGCCAAAGAGTTTGGAGCCATGGTTGGCTGGGAGGTGCCAATGATCTCGGTGCACCACCAGTACATGGTGACCTCGTCCATCCCTGAGGTTGGGGCACTAACCAAGGAGATCCCGGTGCTGCGGGACCTGGAAGGCTCCTATTACCTGAGGATGGAGAGGGACGGGCTGCTGTGCGGGCCATACGAGAAGGAGCACAAGATGAGGCTGCAGGACGAGTGGGCCGTCGATGGAGTCCCACCAGGTAAGCATGCTTCCTTAAACAGATCAGGAGAACAGGAAAAGTGATGACGATAATTCCTTTTTTCGCAGTGCTTTTCTTGGTGCAATGGCCACTTAAAAGCGAAGGATTATTGCAATGGCAACAGAAATAGTCTGGCAAGCATTAGTGTCAAGAGGTTCCATTCAGCTGTTGTTCTTTGTAGGAATGAGTATTTTTCACAATATTTGCAAGTTATTGTGTGGATGAGTTGTGGGTTTATGTTTCAATTGCTTGATAATGATTTCAACTTTATTATGAAATAAGACCATAAATTATCCTTCTATTTCTAGATAATCACTTCAGAATGATATCATACCCTTTACGCTAGTCCTCAACCCAGGAGGATTATTGATTATTTATGACCCTGAACAGAAAATTGCTAATCTTCATTTCAGTAGTTATGTGGATTTTTTTTTCTCACCTCACTATTCTAAAAAAACAACTGTCAAGAAGACTCATTGATGATTCATGGGCCCCTTTATGGGTAGGTGGAAAGAATGTTGCATTCTGAATGAATTAATGAAACATCCACAATACATGGTCTTCTTTTGAAAAAAGGTGGAAATACTAAATCTTGAGAGTTCAAATAATGATTTCAGTTTTGTCAAATTATAGAATTACAAGGTAGAAATTTACACCAACATTTGACATCCCTCAATTTAACAAGTTATTAATTAGAACCGCATTCAAGGTCCAATTTTTGAGTGATTATTGATCAAAAGTGTTCAGAATGTTGTTACACTCTCAACCCTACAGCCTTGCAATATGATAGAGACACATAGATCAGGAATACTCTCAGGGATTTAAGATCAAGCTGTTGGTGCAGTATCTGCACACCATTCTCTCCCTTAATTAGTTCAAAGGTCTTTGCTTTATGAAAGATCTATATTTGTTTTGGTTGATTCTTCTCTCTGTTCACACATATAACACAGTCTGAAGGTCCTTGCTACATTATCTTAATAGTTCACAATAGTAATTGTTTTATGTGCACGGTTGTAAAACCACTGCAGTGTGCCTGAACCAGACTGCAAGCTAGTCTACAGTCTCAGACTCAGTTGTGAATGCCTGTCTCATAATGTGTGTCTGGAGGACCAGACTAGAGCCTGACTTGCCACTTGCTCTTGTCAGGATGCATGCGCAAAAATAAAGTCTTTGTACATGTAGTTCTGGCTCTTTTAACTGAATTATGGACATGGGCTCTTTTACTCATGCCTAGGAAAACGTGAGAGTCCACCCTGAATATGAGTTGGTTTCAGTTAAAGGAGATACATGAAAGAAATACTTTAGTGAAGGTTTCATGAAAATCTGTGAAACGATGTGAAAGTTGCAATCTTTTAAAATGTTGATGTTGTGACATCATGGGTGTGGTGATCTCCCATATGCTGTGTACAATCTTTTTTTGCAAATGTCCATTTCCTGAAAAGGATATGCATCATTTAACCTGTGCATTTGATACATCATTAGAAGTATGTTTTAATACACACGCCTGTATGAAAAAAAAATCCTTCATCAAAAACAGCAAAAAAGTAAATTATGGAATGCTAGAGCTCACATCATATGGGAGAGCATCTTGCATGTGACGTCACCAAATCAAAACTTTAAAAGAACATACCTTTCTTATCCTTTGATGGATTTTTGTCAAACACTTACATGTTTCTTTCATATTTCTGCTTCAATGATACCAACTTAAAAAGCTTCAGGATGGACTATCCATTTAACTACTTCTGTGTCAGATAAATGCTTCACCATGGGATGTGTGTGTAATACTGTTGAAAAAACCACATCAATGGCACATCAAAAGATCAAGGTAAGAGAGAGAGAGAGAGAGAGAGAGAGAGAGAGAGAGAGAGAGAGAGAGAGAGAGAGAGACAGACAGACAGAGAGAGAGAGAGAAGTGGTAAAGACTGTCATCAAAGTGCCAGTCTGCCAGGACTTTGAGTCCCATTCTTGTGTGATTGCAGGATACCAAGAAAGAATCATCTAAAATTGTTGATAGCAAACATTATTTAGACCCAGTATGAAGGCAGAAAAATGCTGCCATGATTATGCCCTGTAATCATTACCACAATTCCCCTTTACTTAAAACAGTAATCAGTCATCCCTTTACCAGTAAATTCACATGACATAACATGCACTTGTATGGTACTTCACATGTTTATGTACACTGTACTTCATGGGATAATTACTATGAGAGACTGATGAAACTTCTACCTAATGTATATGCAGGAAACTGGACTTGATTCACACTGTTTTTTTTTAACTTATTGAAAGGTTTTACATGTGGTGTTTGTTCATTCAGTCTCCCCTTCTCCTTCTCTTTCCCCTCTCTCCCTCCTCTCTCTCTCTCTCTCTCTCTCTCTCTCTCCCCCCTCTCTCTCTCTCTCTTTTGGATTCATTTTGACTGCAAAATATGTACATATATCAAGTCAATATGTTGCTTGAAGGAAGGTTCTTACATGGTGAGAAGTATACAACTCATTTCAGGGTAAACCATGTGAGAGTCCTTACAAGGATTTTTGGGTTTTTCTTTCAGAATTACTCTGAAAGAGCAGCTGGTGGTCAGAGAGGGAGTAAAGAAAGAGAGAATATAGAGTAGAAAGGGTGAAAGTCAGAGCTTCCTTTCAGAGGAGGTAGCTGTGGAATGAGATGTTGGCTCTTAAAAGGTACAAATTATATCTTTTAACACAACTCTCAAATTCCTGCAATGTTTAGGCTTTCCTTATTTCCATATCACATGCCTGTCGGAACCTTGTCTGAGAGCTATACCAGTAGGCTATTTAATTGAGAAAGGAGGAGCCGCATGACGTACCAGTGAATAAAGAAATAAGAACTCTATAGATGATTTAGGGTAGTTTATCATCATTTCCGCCGCAAATCCTCATTTTCCCAATCAACTCACATGTCCTAGGACATGTCAAAGTGAGGCTAAATTGCTACCTTCCTATACCTGACGTACATGTCATAGAGATCATCTTGATAAGCATGCAATAAAAGCAAACAAACGTGAAACTTTATATTGACATTCCCCGGTGGACTTCCATCTCTCAACCACAAAGACAGTATTGAAACAGGAAGAGCTCTTATGTTTGAAAGTCAACAGAGATCATGCACTGTATAAAGGTCTCCCCAGGGTTCTACTGTCCTGAAACTGCAGAGTCAGCATTTTTTTTGTTTTTTATTAAAGATGGGCTGATATTTGCTTTTTCATGTACCTGCATGCCCTAAACAAACACCCTAATATGGCAAACACTCTGACTGTGGGCTCAATACTCTGTCTTTCAGCTCAGGCTGTAACTAGTCAAGTGTTTAGACAAGTCTCATGCAATGATTTGATACAGAAATGTGGATAGACTTAATCATCTGGACAGTTGTGTTTCGTCATTCTGCGCCTACTGGTACTTTCTGATTGAAATAGTCTAGCTCTCAGACAAAGCTCAGACAATCATGTGATGAGGAAATAATGAAAGTCTAAATCATGTTGAGATTTGACATGCAGAATATGTGCATGTTCATTGTTACTCTAGGTATGGATCTGTAGTAGACCTAAGCTACTAAAGATAAGATCTTTTAAGAATCTGTTTAGACTCAGGGTATCCCAAGTTGTGAATCTCGTCAGCATTAGCCTGAGAGAAGCCAATATTAAATAACCGTTCTGCTACCGGTATCTAGCCTGCCCATGGCAGAGCTGAGAAGCCTCTAGGCTGTAGGGCCTGTTATACACTGCTGCAATCACAACTAAGTGTGGATACATAGACTATAAGAATGCTTCCTTCTCCCTTCTATGTGTCCAGACTTACTTCTTGTTGTAGCATAAAGTATAAAGAAAGAAGCACACAGCATGGAACCAAGGCTAACAAACCCCTGGCTGCTGTGGTGGTGGTACATGTATGTAAAGCGTCATGTGCTCATGTTGAATTTATGAGCAATGTGGTGAACGGTGGACATTTTCCTGAAATGCGTTAGGGCAGATGCTATCAGGCTTTCATTAGTGCAAGCTTGATGTAATTTTATTTTGGTTTAAAGACCGCACAGTCCTAAAAGATATACACAAACTTGGTAGAGCTATGTAGTTCTCATCTTGCATTGTAGCTCATAGATGTTTGAGAACCCGTCAGAAGTGTTATTTTTATTAAGAAACTTGATGTCAAACCTATTAACATATGAATGGTAGAATTTGATCTGCTACTTAATTGTCAAATTAAGTTAAATAAGGGATTACTAGTATAAGGTACGGTCTATTTTCTGTGAAGTCATATGTTTATCTGATTGCATTAAGCCCCGCTATCAGACAATAATTTTGTTGCTTTGAACAAGTCCAAAGTCCATCCTTGGACCTACACGTACCCTGGTTAAGACAAACATGGGGTGATAAACATGGGCGATTAAACGGGGCAAAGGATTCTTAGGCCATTGTTTCTTCCGCTTGTTTTTGCAAAGCCAGCAATTTTGGAGCCGCCCCTATGGAGATAATAGCTGAGTCAGCAAACAGTGGGCTGTGGGCTCCTGATAAGCTTAATTTGAACCTACCGGTAGTGGTTAAAGGGACATGTAAACCATTCATTTTTAAAGATTATATTCTTGTTTTGAATATGTAGATGTTATCTTCAAATGTTTTCCGTCTTAAATTTCAAACAGCACATAGAATTCATATTAAATTGTTCTAGCCTCATTATGCAACTGATTATGTACTGATATGTACTTTCAAACTACAGCTTATACTTGTTAGATCTGCATAAGCATACTGATGGAGGAAGTATCTGGGTGTGTATGGGCAATATATTGTCCATACATGGAAGAAGCCTTGGTGTGAATGTGAAAGAAGCAACCCGTAAAATGAAATATAAATAAAAATAAAATGAAATGAAAAGACCCCAGCATTCGTGAAAATATCTGTATGCAAAAATATTTGCTCATATTTAAGTACTCTACTTACTTAACTTGTGGGAATGTTGTGGGAATGATAATATTAGCTCTGCATGCCTTTATCAATCTCCTCTGAAAAGAAAAGCACATTGATCAGTCCTCAATACTCTACCAGGCATATGAGACAGTTTATCTGTGAATGACATCAGAGGTCTTTCTGTACAGCCAAAGATCTATCGCCTATAAATAATGTTTCCTCATGGTCACATCAGGGAGCATTAACCGGCGGAATGTGAAAACATGAAGGTGTCCTGGTACATATATTACAAGAGTTTTAGGGCAGGGTAAGATTACTTATCTTGACTGGTGGACATTACTAGGTTTACTCAAACTTGCAACAAAATTAAAATAGATCAGCTGCCAAATTCAAGGGACCGAAGAATAAAACAAGTCAGAACATCAATGTGTCCATAGATTACATGAGTGTTAGGGATGGTTTAGATTTTTTTTTAACTGTGCAGGACATTATTAGTATTACATGACTAGCTACAAAATTGAAATACCGGTAGAAGAGATACCAACTTCAAAGGAACTTTATACACACCTGTAGGGGGAATACATTAGGGTCATTCAAATGAGTTGAAAAATGAATACAGAACATATTCCATCTTCAAAACAACTATAGGCGATATACATGTACATTATAGGGCTATTCAAACTAGCTAAAAAATAAAAACAATAGATACCAACTGTAACAGGCCGTAACAAAACAACCATAGGTGTATTCATGTGGAGGACTGGTCCAATTTGAGGCATTAACAATGGACTTTCTTGTTTGTTTTTGTCCATATTTCTGCTAGTCATCCATCCGAAGCAAGTCTGCTTCCAGCATGCAACATTCCCTATCCATTTATCCATTTTATATGAGTTTGCAGTAATGGCAATAACAAAAGTGATTGGATAATTGTTAGTTCATCTTGACATTTTGCCATCATGGGGGTTGGTTTTAATCGACGGCCGTGCCTCAGCCATCTGGGAGCTGGTTTCCTATGTGTGCAGCTGTCTTCCTCTCAGGCAGGAACTCGGCAAACATAGGACCAGTCCCTGGGCCCAGCTACGGACAGGAAACCTATTTAGATTGGTTCCTGATCTTGCCAAACCTCAACTCATACAACAGATGGTCTAGGGCCCCAGGTTAAGTACAACATCAAATACAGGGTATTGCGTAGTGATCGAACCATGGTCTCTGCATGAGTTAAAGTGGCATAATAAGAAACAGTTGTGTGGTTATAGACAATGGAACCACAGAGAGTCTCTGTGGGTTTAGCCCAAGGGGCCAGAGGGTCTATGTGGGTTTAGCTCGAGGGGCCAAGATATAAACTGGGTCAGGGTTGAATAAATGTTTTCTGCATATCTTTGTATGAGAAGGGTGTGTTGTGTTTTTGTAATGTATTCACAGCTTTTCCTCTGTATTTCATGATTCAGTTTTAATGGGTAGAATGCACTCTGAAACTATTAATTGTTGCTAGTTGGACAAACCTTGGACAAGCTTTGGGGATACTAGTAGTGATGCATTGTTTGAATGAAATTAAATTTGCATATATAATTAAAAGTTATCTTGAAACATGAAGTGGGCATAAGAAAATTGTGTGCATTAATTGCCATTTGGTCTACTCATGGACCCATGGTCTACTAAACTTTGTGGATTCAGATCTACCAAACACTAGCTGATATTCGGGGGTGAAGGATTTTGATGAAGTTGAAGTAATCCTATAGGGCAGTGTCAAGGGTTTTGCTTACAGACAGAATGGCGACTTAAAATGGCTTTAGACTAATAACTAGCTTGTTCTAACCTTCAGACACATTGCAGATGATCTAATATCTCAAACTTACACACAGAGATGTACATGTTTAAAATAGAAATCACCCTTCCCTGGTTTACACTGTGCAATCACTTTCTCTGTCTATATACTCCCTCTTTGTTTATGAAATCTATTTATTTTCCATGATTTTCAACACTGGGTAGAAGACACCCATGTCAGTTCTTGCTGTGTAAGCACTTTTAAAGAAGCAAAACATGGCTTACTTTTGTTTGGTAAAAGAACTTGAAGGGCACTATACTGATTAATCAAGTAATATTATTTGCAATGTAGTGTTGACATCAGAGTCATTAACGTTGGAATTGTGTGATCTTATCGGATAAAGCCAGGTTGATCTATATTTGCAGAGCAGAACATTCACTCCATATCATGTACCTGTTCATTGTGGTTGCACCCATCAGACCCTGGTTCAGTCATTGTTGTGACTCAGAGGTTGATTAGCGTGTTACCGCAGAGAGGCAAACAGCTAGGAGGGGCGGTGTTCTTGGGCAAGGTCATTCTAGTCCAAACTCGTTTCCCCTCTGGATGTTAAGAGGTGGCACGACCTTTTCTGCAAAACTGACTTTTATTTACTCCATTAATGCTTAAACAAATTTCCATAAAGAATGGAATAATCAATGCTTGTGTTAGTAACCTTTACCACTGTAGAAATATGATTGAATAAATTCAGTAAATTTGTGAGTATAGAGACCAGGGGAGGTATCAAAGGTTAGCCTTCTAAATACTGCATAGCACACTCAATGCATTTGAACTTTGAAGCGTTACATGAAATCTGCATAGGTAAGGAGAATTGTTTCATTGTTGTTGGGTTTCGTCAACCATAAACATGTTTACAAATGAAGGTATTAGATCTGATTGTCAGTTTAATTGCTCTATAAAGTTTATGGAGAGGTAAGCTAAAAATAGAATTGTTTGGTGAAGGTTTGCCATCAGAATTTGAATATTGAGTGTTATTGTCTTGATATCAAAGCCATAGTAAATGCCTCGAATTTGTTTTAATACTATGTGGTTTCTCTCAAATATGAGCTGTGATATTACAGCAGGCGTTAAGTATTGACTGTTGTTTATTAATTTTTATTTGTTGAGTAGCAGTGTCATTTATATTTATGACTCAATATTAGCAAAACTAATAATTGTAAAGGTATACTTGTAAGCTTGTGAAATTATCATATTCACATATTCATAATCTGATTTAGGTCAAAGGTCAAAGGTCAATGAAGTTTGTGAAAAATGGACCTTTTTCACATTAAATTCAAATCCAAGGATGTAATTCTCATTTAACATGGTACACAGATGGATCACTACTTGGGGATAGACTGGTGAATTTTTTAGAAAAATTCCAGAAAGATCAGAGGTCAAAGGTCAATGAACTCTCCCAAAATTGGCTAAAAACTGCCCCAAACTTTATATTTTTCACAATAAATCCAAATCCAAAAGCGCATTTCCAACCAAACAAAGATGGATCACTACTTCGGGCTAGACTGGTGACATTTTTGTGTGAAATTGCTGAAAGGTCAGAGGTCTAAGGTCACTGATCTTTGCCAAGAATTACCTAAAAATTGCCCCCAAAGTGATATTTTTCAAAATAAATCAAAATCCAATGGTGCATTTCCAACCAAACATGGTGCAAAGATGAATCACTATTTGAGGGTAGACTGCTAACATTTTTTGGTGAAATTTCTCGAAGGTCAGAGGTCAAAGGTCAATGAATTTTGCCAAAATTGGCTGTTTTTCACACTGAATCCAAATCTAATGATTCAATTCAAACAAAACATGGTACAGAGATGTGTCACTTCATGGAGGTAGACTGGTGAAAATTTGGGTAAAATTCCTGAAAGGTTAGAGGTCAAAGGTTTATGAACTTTGCTAAAATTTGCTGAAAATTGCCCCCAAATTGATGTTTCTCACAATAAATCCCAAACCAATTATGCATTTCAAGAAAACATTGTACATAGATGAATCACAAGGATACAAGGATGGATTTAGACAGACTGGTTAGATTGGAAGTCAAAGAAGTAAGAGGTCAAAGGTCAAATGAACATTGCCAAACTTCGCTAAACATGGAAAAACAGAATATGATATTTTCATTTCACATATGAATTCACTTGAACATTCCCAACCAAACAAACAGATTTCTGAGAATAATCTAAATAGAGCTAGCAAAGCATATATTTATCGACTGCATGGCAGTCGTATTGCTCTAGTTTTTCTTTATTTCCTTCTTCATGTCAGATGGAATTTTTGGCGGGTCGTCAAAACAGACTAAGTCTTCTTGCAGACCCTGATACTGCCAATGATGTCTTGATCATCATAATGCAATCACCTCAGTGATGTATGCTACAGGGACACAGGTGTTTCGTGAAGAGTAATAAAATGGTTTAAGTGACAAGCTTTCATTTAATTTTTTTTTTCAAAAAGCTGAGCCAGAGAGGCAAGCTTCAAAGAAGTATTTTTCAAGCATTAAATTAATTCTCCCTCACTGGTAAGTTTAAAATTTCAGAATATAACTTATTATTCTGTTCTTGAGGTTCATGCAATGTTTCCAAGAAAATGTTTTTGTATGCTAAAGGAATGCATGATAAACTGTAATCTTGACACCACTAGAAGTACTGTGAATGGTCATTACAATTGATTTGATATTGAGTGTGGGATATCAACCAATTTGCTTTTTGGTGCACATTCCTTTCTTTAAACTTTCAATATGAGTTGCATACATTTACAAAATATGATTTTTGTCCTTAAAGAATAAGAAAACCTTTCCTTTGCCCTCGTTTTTTACCCTTACTTTCTATTTTTATCCGTACTCTTCTCCTTTTCTTCTCTCATTTCTCTTTGCCTACCCATCTATATTTCTCTCTATGAATTCTTCTTCTTCCTTCTCCCACCTCTTTTCCCTTCCTTGTCTCCTGTATTCCTTCCTCCCCCTCCTGTATTCCTTCCCCCCCCCCTCTCTCTCTCATCCTGCAGGGTTTGGCAAGGAGCTGTTTGAGAGCGATCTAGACCGCATCCAGGACCACTTGCTGATGGCGATGGAGAGGTTTCCCTGCCTAGCGACAGCAAACATCCAGAGTGTAATCTCTGGTCCTATCACCTACACCCCTGACCTGATGCCCCTGGTTGGACCTGTTCGAGGGCTGCATAACTACTGGACCGCTGTGTCCTTTGGGTGAGCTCAGCTGACACACAAAGGGCTACGTAATGAAAATATAATTCATCATTATTTATGAATAATGTATTATGAAATTTAATTATTTAGAAATAAAAATCTACAGTTCCTTGCATTACACGTAGATAGTGGTTATTATTTGTTAAATAATGATTATATCACATATAATTTGTCTAAATGATAAGTTTACAAACAGCGCCTCGTAAGTATCAACCAAGCATTATGCTGACATGCAAGCATTGCAACTCTTGCGTCACATTTTATGTATCTTTAGAAGGTAATTAAGGGGGTATTGTACATTATGTGAAGAAAATAGCACACACATTGAATTCAGAATCTGGTAAGTAGTGGTGCGGTCTGAACTCCCTGCACCTGTCATGGTGATATGATGCAGGTTACAGGTGTCTCCTAATGACTGGAGGCATTGCATAACCAGTGGATACCTGCTGAGTGGTCAATGGAAGTTTGCATATTGAATAGTTTTATGTCAAACTTGAGAAGGAGGTGGACTGGGATGGGGGAGGAGGCAGAGAAGGAGTTGTAGCTTAAAAGGTAAACAGAGATAGGGAGTAAATGCTGTAAAACTCCTCTACAGTACTGAATATTTCAGTCATTATGAAGGTTCTCTGATGCTTGTCTCTCAATGTTATGTAATGTGACTGATGAAAAAAGACCCCAAGACTGATTTGATGTTCCCTCTTCACCCAGGTATGGCATCATCCATTCTGCTGGTGTTGGCCAGTACCTGAAGGACTGGATCATGGATGGGGAACCTCCCTATGACCTCATCGAGATGGACCCCAATCGCTATGGCAACTGGTGCACGCTGGACTACCAACGGGTCAAGATCAGAGAGACTTATGGCTACAACAATGCTGTGGGCTTCCCCAAGGAGGAGAGGTTTGCTGGCAGGCCAACAAACAGGGTGTCAGGGGCATACCAACTCATGAAGGATAGGGGCGCACATTATGGCTTCCATGCAGGTACGCAGGGGAGAGGGAGTTGGACGGGGTTGGAAGGGGGTCAAAGAGGTGTCGGGGGTGAGAGAGGGGTGGAAAGGGAGGGAGGGAGGAAAGGTTTGGTTGCAGGCTCATGGATAGGGGTACACATTAGGGCTTATATGCAGGTATGTAAGGGAGAGGCACTTGGACGGGGTTGAAAGGGGGTCAAAGAGGTGTGGGGGTGGGAGAGGAGTGGAAAGGGAGGGAGGGAGGAAAGGTTTGGTTGCAGGCTCATGGATAGGGGTAGGTTTATATGCAGGAACGAGGGGGAGGAGGAGGAGGTGGACTTGTACTAGGAGGAAGGTGAATAGGAGAGGGGATGGGACGGGATTGGGTGTTGAGGTGTTGGAAGAAGAGGAGTAGGAGAGGGTGTGGGGGGTGGAGGGGGGGGGTAGCTTGAAATATATCCAATGACAGGGGTAAATGCTATAATTAAACTCTTTTGCAGTACTGACCAGTACGGTCATTTAGGGCTACTATAATGCTACTTGCTTCATATTGTGAGCATGCCACATGCCCACCTACAACCAGGGCCAACTGGCATGGGCCCGTTGGAAGGGGCACCTAGACCATAGTTTAATCATTCTCCCTGTGTTTCTAACTGCCTAGGTTGGGAGCAGCCTGACTGGTTTGCTCTAGAGGGGGATGATGCGGGCTACAAACCTAGCTTCAGGAGGACTAACTGGCATGAGCCGGTGGGCAGAGAGTACCGCACCGTCATGGAGAAGGCTGGGGTCATTGACCTGACACCCTTCGCTAAGTTTGAGGTTAAGGGGCCGGACGCTGCCAAGCTACTGGACACTGTCCTGGCCAACAAGATCCCTGCTGCGGTAAGCATACACCTCCTCTCAGGAAATTGAAAGCAATTCTCCCTCTCGCAAATAACTATGTAATATCACCATATGCGACAACTATAATTTTTTCAGCCGAAGTCAACCTGATAACTACCTAGAACTACCTATCGGTGGCTGCAAGGTGATATTAACTTTCTCAGTCCCTTACACACATATACATGTATGTGTAACACACTAAATGTTTTTTTCATTGTTTGATACTGAGAGGGTTTATTCTGTCTTTCCCTATGTTTGGTGTAGGTTGGTGGCTGCATAGTGGGGCACATGTTGACTCCCAAGGGCAAGGTCATGGGTGAGATCACCATCACTAAGATGGCCGACAACGAGTTCTTTGTCATCACAGGCTCCGGCTCAGAGATCCACGATCTCAGGTGAGGGACACGTGGGTATGTGTGTGTGTGTGTGTGTTTGTGTGTGTGTCTGGGGCGTGTTTTATGCCTTTACACATGACTGCTGACCTGTTCTTGTGCTAAATCAGATTCTCAATGATTTGGATTCCTATCAGCAAAAGTTGACTTCTGATCTTTGTAGATTAAAATTCTTGTTGCTAACAAGCATGTGAATGCAAAGTTTATGATTTGTCAAATTTGATTCGGATTGTTGGCATTGAACTCCCACTTTGTTACAACATGAAGAGACTGGGAATCTACTGCAATTTAGCACAAGACTAGGTCACCAGTCTTGCGTAGCTTACGAACAACCTGATGAAACATCCCCTGGTGTATTTACAAGACCTTTATTGTGGAGGTTCTTGAACAAGACAACTCAATGGTAGCCTTTATTTTTGTCAAACATTGTGGGGGTGAATAAAATAATGTTGTGGGAGTAACTCAATGATAGGGACAAGAAATAGTAGTTATTAGGTGGTGTGGTTTGAATCTTTCAATTACTAGAAGCTGTTCATTGTTGAACTGTTAGGCACTCTTTTAAATAAAAAATTATTAATTCTTAGAAGCATTTGACTGTTGGACCAATAGAATGACCATTCAAATTGTATTTTCATTTGTATACCTGATAGTTATATAGTCTAGGATGTTGTGAGAGTCCACTCTTTAGCCTGTTCTCTACTGACCCTGCATATTTGCGGGTTGTCTTTCACTCGGGATACTAAGCGGTACAACTCTCATATAATCTGCTCTTCAAACAATAAATGACAGGCTATGAATACATTTCAAATACCTTACAGGACACACTAAGCAACACCCTAAAGGGAACTGCATCTCCATGGCAAATGGTGACATCCTAACTAAACCAGTTTTAAAAACCCAGATAATCTAATTCTTGAGGAATGGATTAAGAAGCATCTGTCATCCCTGTCGTCCCCTCCCAGGTGGCTAGAGGAGAAGGCTTGGGAACAGAAGCTGGATGTAGCTTTCACCAACGTGACTGAGGAGCAGGGCTGCCTTGGCTTGGCTGGGCCTTACGCTAGGGACGTCCTACAGGCAATCACTGAGGCTGACGTCAGCAACGAGGCCTTCAAGTTCATGACGGCTCAGGACATCGTCATCGGAGGCGTGCCCTGCAAAGCTCTCAGGATCACCTATACTGGTGAGTTAGACTGTCTGTCAATCTAGAAAGACCACTATCTCTAGAGGCAACCTGTCAGTACAAATAACCTGTATGCAAAGACCACTCAACTTTCATCCCTCCAGAAAACCTGATAAGTAGTTGTGATGCCCAGGCTTTGCAGAGGTATGTCTTGCATATCACCAGCTACTGTGCTGCAGTTTACTATCTCTGTTGATTCTTTGCTTGGCTTTAGTTAGGTCTAGGTCTAGAGTATGACTGCAGTGTAGAAGAAAGAACCAGCAAAAATAGATCCTGGAATTCTTCTTGAATTTCTTCCTCTTAATGTGGAGGTTGACAGTGATGTGTCTAACAGCGCACCTGTTATTGAATATTATGTCTGGTTTGTGTCTCCCTCCCCTCTAGGTGAGCTTGGCTGGGAGCTGTATCATGCCCGGTCAGACACGGCCACTCTGTACCAGGCTCTGCTTGCTGCAGGCCAGCAATATGGCATCGCTGACTTCGGCACCTACGTCATGAATGTACTGAGGATAGAGAAGGGCTTCAGGGCGTGGGGATCAGAGGTAGGTAGTCAAGGGGGGGGGGATGGGGTAGGGTAGGGGTAAAGCTAATCCTAAGCCCTACTGCATGGCGACTCTGGCACCTTCATCATGTACTTATGAAGTTGGAGAAGGACTTCAGAGCTGGGGGCTTAGAGCTAGGTAGTCAAGATGTTGGGGGTGGGGGAGGGCAGGGGGTTAGGCTAATCCTAAGAACTATGGATTGGGGACTTTGACTTGTTGGGAGGGAGACTCAGTGAATATATTTGGATAGAGCTTACCCCAGCCCCAATGTATCCTAAATTTTGCTATATGTGGTTTTGATATGATGTCAAATTATTTTACATCAAGTGACCATCTTGACTATCAATTCTACATTCATACATTTCTTGTTAATAATCATTAAATTGCCACTTATAGTTTAAGGAAGCTATGTGATTTGAGCTTCATGCTTGCCAGTCTCTGAGCGTGAATGATACAGGGAGTTAATGAATTGGTTTGCTGCCCTCTATAGATGCTGACAGACAACAACCCTCTGGAGGCTGGGCTGGGTCCGTTCATCAAGCTGAAGAAGCCTACTCCATTCATCGGGAGGGATGCCATCGTGGCACTCAAGGAGGAGGGACTGAAGAGGAAGGTGGTGCTACTCAAAGTAGATGCAGACAACCTGGACCCAGAGGGCAACGAGAGCATCTGGCTGGACGGCAAGGTGAGGGCAGCAGACAGCGCAGTTAACCCTTTATGTGCCAGATAAATTCTTGATCTATCGGAATTGTGTAAACTATTTGTGATTAAAGTCATATGTGAATAAGTCATATGTGGTACTCAAAGAGTTAAAAAGACAAGTTTGAATTATGTGCACCATCGTAGATTGAGTGAGTCATCTGCTATGCACTTCTCTGGCAATAATTGATACAGGACATGATAAGCGCTGTGATCAATGAGCAGTATTCTGTGATTCATATACAGAGATTTGGAAAAATTGCATCACAGAATTAGTTATGGATTTGTTAGGAAGAGTGCATTTATTTTTGCTGTAATGACGAGCATAAAGAAATGAATACACATGATTCATTTTCATTTCAATCATATAAACTTAAAGAAATGATTTCAGTCAAGGGAAAAAACATGAATTGATTTGTGGGGTTGCTTTCCATGTCTGATGTTAAACCATGCAGATGAACTCTACCCTGAGGGGATCTTGAGTTATCTATTGCTCTGTCATTTTTGCTGAGATAACTTACTCCTTGTCATTTGTTCTTCTTGTCTGCAGGTGGTTGGTAACACAACGTCAGGTTGCTTCAGCTACCATCTCAACCAGCCCATCGCATATGCGTACCTCCCCATGCACTTACAGGAAGAGGGGTCAAAGGTCGAGGTAGAGCTGGTGGGCAAGAAGTGGCAGGCCACGGTGATTCAGGAACCCTTGGTCCTTACTGAGCCGTCTAGAAGGAGGCTGGAGAACAAGAAGAAATCAGCCACTTCGTGAAGGAGGTAGCGAGTTGAATGGGCTAGGAGAGAGAGAGAGAGAGAGGCAGACAAATAGAAGGACAGACAGATGGAGAAAGACAGAGAGATAAAGAAAGAGAAACAGAAAGAGAGGGGAAGGAGGAATGGAGGGGAAGACAGAGATAGGGAAAGTGTTCAAGGGGATACTGGAAGACTCAGAAGAGAACATGAAGGATGACAGACTTACAGACTCCTCTAAAAACATTTCTGCCTGCCGATAATGCCACTGCTAAAGAGAATGACACACGCAATATGCGTTCATGCGCATGTGTGTGATGAACAAGAACTCCTTGCGATGATGATGTGTTGAATCTCAAATGTGTGAATATCTCAGTAAAACAAATCTACAATGAACATTTTTTTTGTCCAGTTCTTGTTATATGGCACTGTACATGACATCATGATGTAAGGAAACTCAGATAATCACAAGCAAGAGTAAAGAAGACAAGATGAATGCTGACAGATCATCATTTTAATAGATCATGGCATCTTTATGTCCTTAATTGTAAATTATGAGATTATTTCTGTGAAATTAATCTACGATGTTAATTGTTCGATGCAGTATGAGTCATATTGTACAATATAGGATGATATAATAATGTAAGAGAGTTGACAGACGGAGTTCTGTACTGCCCTGCTGGATGTAAAGCATTACTGTACTTTCATTTGAATCCTGTATATATATTGTAAGTGTCAGGGAAACTCTGTATTCTATCATCAGTATCATTTGTCACTAGTTTCATCATCAAAGATAGAAGCTGAAAGCAAGCAAGGACAATTTGTCAAGTATTAAAGTTTAAGGGATAGAAGATCTCTAAGCATGCTAGAACTGTACAGCTGTCATTACAGATCATGGTCTTGTTTGATTTCAAAGAATATATAATTTTGAGATGTTTCCTCCCATGATCCCAAAGTCAAACAAGAAAGAGACCTGTTGTGCCTGCAATCTTTACTGCTCCTCTTTCTTACCTTGAAGCATCAGTATTGACATGGTGTGGAAGTATTGAACATTGCATGTGAAACGACTGGTATCATTCTGTAGATAATGTAAAAAGGATACTGAGAAAGTGAATATACCCTGATATACTACTGTGTGACCTATTGTACTTGGCTGTGTTTTATGCGACTATCTTTGACATTATGGATGATGAGTTACGATGAGTGTGTTGGTTTGTTTTGCGATTCCATTTTTTGTTGTTATGAAAACATCAATCACATTTTAATGTTGTTTTATGTCTACTGAGGGATTTCATATTCATAATTGGTGTCAGCTTTGTACTTCCCCTTCATTGACTTAATGGATATTTGTTTTTTTTTCTTTTAATTTTATGTATGCATTAACTAATTTAGAGCTGGGCACATTTATGAGCAGGTCACTAATCTCTATTAAAAAGAGGTAAACCTAAATATGAAATCACAGAAACCTGTTGATTTTTTCAATGTGCTTAAATCAACTTTTACCCACTGATTTCATTTCTTGTTATATTTACGTTTCTCGTTTGAACCAAATTGTTTTATGATATGAATGTGTGGACTGATTGATTAGAAGTGAAACCTGCATGAAGACTTGTTGTTTGGAAGCTAGTTGCGTGATGTCATGTTGCAGAAACTGAAATATCCTTCCTCTCAGGAATTCCTCAGATCACAGAGGAACAATTCAAGTGAATTTACTCCATTTTAAAATGCCAAAAATGTATGCATATTTCCAGCACGTTTTGGTTAGTGTGGTGCACTTTATTTGGTCTGGTTGTCACCAGTGTGTGCTTAGATGTGTCCTATGTTACAGCTCATAAAAGAGATCAAAGCTGCAAAGTTCCAAAGAAGCTGCAACATCCCGGGATAGGTGTATATGTACAAAAGCATGTAGTCAGAAGTCAATGTTAAAAAAAAGAATGTGTTTGAAAGTTTTCTATGAATGATAAATCAATAGTGTCCTTTGTGCCAGTAGTGCATGATTGTACATTACAGAGGTTTGCAGTGAGATAATCGTAGAAGGATATTGTTAAGAATGTGAAGAATTACTTCTATGCAGCTGCAGTATTGGATGGAAGGCCAAGTAGAATTATCTTCATCCATTGCTCTCTACACCTTCCACCTAAAGGTTAGGTGTAACCTGGGCTGTAATCTGACTTGGGAGTACCTTCTTTAGACTAATCTCTTGCTGTGCCACTGATTCAATTTTGCACTGTTAATACACATCTTGCCAATATTTGGTAAAGAAAGAGTTATGATGCAAATACTGTCCATGTACCTTCTAGCAAGTATACAATTACAACTCTTTTTATTGGACGAGAGATGTAAGGAGAGTTTTTAGCTGCCCTTGTGTTGAATACATTCCAGACTGCTTTGTGCCTTCATATACTCCTTCTTGGGCCTGTCTTATATTAAGTTGCAATTCCTATCCCTTATCTCTTATGTACAGTTATGATTGATGTCAATCGCAAGTCTTTATAAGACAGGGCCCGGGACTGGTCTTTCTCCTTTTTGAAATACAAACTGCTGGCATTACTGCAATGTACTAACATCATGCTGCATGGTTAGAGCTGGAACCACTACACAATGTACTAATGCCATAATCCTGGAAGGTGTGTGGTACAACAGTCTTCCTGAAATAGTATATCATTGTAATTATGTCAGTTGTATAATATACTCCATGTCAAAATTTATAAAGGATTGCAACAATTGTGATTGCATAATGCCATTTTTTTTTAAATTTCTAGAACAATTCCTAAGTTTTATGGTCAGGATTATTTTTTCTGTCTGTTTTATTTTGCTGTAATTTTTTTTCTCCCAATGTATTTTGTAGAATCATGGAAAAGTTCTTTTTTATTTTTTTATGTGAAATGTTTGTTTCTATTCATTGGAGAGTTCTTGTACTGTGACACACGATATATGTTGCCAACCAATGCAGATCAGCTTTAATATTTGTGATTTCTTGCGATTGTACAATGATCGAGAAATAAACACCAACACACACACAAATATGCTAGTATATCAAATATTGTATGTGACTTTATTTCTGCCTGAAATGATAACATTTTGTTGGAAATAGAGAATGGTATGAGATCTTGTACGCCCCCATGCACTCATGCAACCAACCATCTGTATTTTCTTGTCCATCTCTTTTCCCTTCTGCAGATGTCAGCCCTGAACATTACTTGCATTTTCATCCCATGTTTAGAGATGCCAACACTTCCTTTCTTTGCAGTATTTATAATTTTTTGAAAGTTGCAAATGCTTGTGATTATAAGCAGAAGGCCTCAAAATTCCATTTTCCCTGTGGATCAGATTGCAAACACTTTTATTGAAAAAGAAAAATATTTTTTTCATTCAGAAGAAGTTTGCATCTCTGTACTCACCATAGATGTCTGTGATTGCAGTCAGATAAAAAACAGAAACTAGAAGTGCGGTGTAGCTTCTCACCAAATGTAGCCTAGGCTCTAGGCTGTGAAGTACATTACTTTCCAATGCACTGCTGCAACAAAACTTACTGTAGACACTGGTTAATACTTTCTCTCTGGCAAAGAGGAAGGATACATGAAGAGACGCTCAGTCATTGTGTCTTGACTTGATTGTGATAGCAGTGTTTGGTCTATGTGTCAACACACTCCACAGCCTAGATGGTAGGTCACTGCTCTCCATACAATCTCTAGTTGGACTCCATTCAAAGAAACAGACACGATGTAATGATGTCATGGCTGAATGTAACATAACAATGCTCCTTTATTAACACATTGCACTAGATACACACAATGATAAACATTATGGTCTAAAACATTCTTTTCTGGAGGAGAGATGGAGTGATGTATTCTTGTAGGGTGGGATGTGACTAATTCTCTTTACACTTTTCAATTTTATAATGTAGTGCAGGTATGTTTGATATTAGTACAACCTTTGATACAAAACAATTCTATACAAATTATAAACTTCAGAAAAAATAGCATTACTTTGGTAACTTTCAATTTTTGAATTCAAATATATCAATGCCTTCAAAATGCTGAAAGATTGTGAAATGCTGACTTTGAGAATTTCACAAGTAAATGCTGTAACTTGTTTACAAACAGGAAATGTGAGTTGGGAGTAAAAAATAAAGGAAGAAGAATTAATGATAACCACGATTATCGTATTTAAATAATGCCTTAGGTATAACTTAACATTATAACTACATCAAGTAAGGCTAAACAGAAAATTACTTCCAAATGCTGACTAAATTTCCTTGAATGCTGATGTACTTAATTGCAATACCTTTACTCAAGAGACTGCCTGGTAAGGTAATCCCACTAGGTCTCAATCTAGCACAACAAAAGCAACAATGAAAATAAAAACTAGTTGTGGAAAATAGAAAACGGAATGCAGTAGACCAGGGTTCTTTCTGATACCATAAGGAAGACCAAAGACATGAACATGCAAATACAAGTCACAAAATGTTGTCAAAATGAAAGAAATAATAAATCATAACATGCATGATCATTATTAACTGATTACAACTACCGCTACAAGACAAAAGTTCTTATAGACGAGTTGGTAGTTAACTATACTATATAGTAATTATAGTCTCTACAAAGAACTACATCGATATATATTTTTGGAACAGTGATATAAGGAAGAACAAATGAAACATACGATCTACTATCTATTAATCTACATGATAGCAAAACATGGCAAGGCACATTACACAACATACATCCACAAACAGTTGTTAAGATACGGAATATAGTCATAAATAGAGGCGCGTCATATATTCATGCATGCAAGCAGTTTTCTACTAGATAGCACCATTTTTGTTTGAAGCTGAAAACTGCTAGATGGGGATGGAGAGAGGAATCATGCCCTTTTCATTCAAATCTCCTTGAAAAAAGGTATTTTGAGTTGCATTTGTCAAAACCGAATCTACACTCCTGAAGTTAAGACAATCAGCTGAGTAGAAAGTTCAACAGACGAAGTTGAGTTAAGGTGCGGGGGTAGCCAACATGTACACTGCTGTTTGCTAGTGAAGGGACTTTATCAAATACTAACATTTTCAAGAGTATTTTAAGTGCAAATGCATAGATAGCCCTGTAAACTTTAGAAAATGAGGTATGATATAGTAAAAGCTCATCTAAAATTGATGAAAGAATGTCCCCAAAATGTGCTCCATTTGCTTGTTTAGAAGGAAATCTACCGAGGCTACAAGCATTAAGTTAGCCTTTGTCACTTTAATCCTTCATATAAAATGTATGCTGTCAGCAGCTAGGCATACTGGTAGGGTACACCATTACTGCTTAATGTTAATGGATTATAATTCATGATTATAGTTCATGCAGAATATTATATATTTACATTATGCATAGCTCACATAAATGATTTTCAATTTGTTACACATTAAGTATAAATACATGTACTATAGAAATATATATATTAACTCCATGCTTAGTCAATCTACCACATATTCACAAAGAGAAATGAGTTGATTATTACACTATCTGCAAACAGAGACAAAGACTTGTATCAAACTGACGCAAGTTCAGAATGCAAACTTCACAAATTGAGTTCAAATAAGGTTCACGCATGAAAATATAGGCAATTCACCAAAAATGTCAAATGCCATAAAATAATTCAGCACTCTAATAATAGAGAAATGTCTCTTCATTTGTAGCTATTTCCTTCAGGAAGTGATCCTTCACTTGTATTTATTACTTTCATGTCTTAGTGGCCAAAAAACAACAACACATTGACAGGAAAGAAACCAATGAATGTGTTACATCTTAAGCCAATAACAAGCATAGTATGTTACAATGGAGTACACTGTATTAGTGAGTTGGCATCATAATGTGAGTTGAATGGAGTGGACACAAACTAAACATCCCCAGGAAGCAGACACTGTACCTACAATGTTCTCTCTGCATGCAATCATATTTGGAAGAAAAGGGAACTAATTTGCTATCACAACAGAAACCAAAATAAATTCCCAACACCTGCGTATTGTGTACTGCATTTCGACTGGGTAACTCTGATATATATCACATTAGAAACAGACAACCATGAGAACCATAAATGCACCATATTCAATAACAGACATCATATCTAGTATTGCTCTGCCAATCAGCAAACTTTTAGCCATGCATTCATAGTAATGTATGGACACTTTCTTGTTTTAAAAATGCTACATGCATGCTATGCTTGACTTTGGTCCACATCTCTAATATTGTTCTGCTAATATTGACTTTGTACAACAAACATTCTTCTACACTAACTAGCTCTCCTACTCTGCACATCTCTTCCAATCTCCTCTGAAATTATCTTTGTTTGTATAACAAAATCTCCTCATTTGAAAATATTATATACAATTTTATATCTATTACACAATATTATAAAACTGTTAAATAATACTCTTTGTATTCTGATTTGGTTATTAAGTACAATACTATTATTTGGTGATTATACGATATATCATCAGCGGTGAATAACGTAAAAAAAGTAGTTAAATGTATTGCATGAACGGCAAGCAAAAAGGAAATAATGATCATATATATGTAAACAACCTAGTCAGCCATTTCTGCAAGGTAGTGAGTATGAGAGAGGACAAGTTGCTTCTATCAACAAAATGTGCCATGCCACAGCCTACAGTGGGTATCTCCATGGCAACTGAATCTCTGCGATTTCTCTTGGTGACTTATCCGGTCTCCAGGGAGCCTCTGGAAATTCACACAAGATTTTTTCTTGACAATTCCAGTCTCCAGAAGGTCTCAGAGACATCTCTGACAATGAGCTACGCTCTACAGCAATGCTGGAAGTACATGAACTCATAAAGGCAATGCGACACTGCTACAGACCAAAGCTGGCTGAGCATGGCTATATGCTGCCCCCTATGTCCATGCTAAATCTGTGAAGTGAGTCCTTACGGAATGTACACATATCAACTGTTTGTATCAACCCATTCATTGGGACTTTCTGATACTATACTACATATCAGAAAATCACTTATTGGTTAGAATATCACTGATTTTTCTTCCTGTGTTAGGCAAATGTACAGCAGAGCTTTCTATAATGTAGACATATGTCTTGTGAGTTATTAGCATTGGAGTAGTCTTAATCTTTCAAATATAAAAGTCTAAGCTATATATAGATGGGATTATTACACCATAAATAATGATTTCGCTTACAAAAGTAATTCCAAGGAAAAGAGCATTTATCTTCATTATATAAACTCACATTAACCCGGCAAGATAGAAGACTTGGGTAAGCAAAGCGATGAAAATCACTAATATCCTTTGCCCATTTATGTACATTGTTCTAAACACACAAATATTGAAATAAATAGATTGGCAAGAGCACATTGGACTGCCTCAGCTAGCCCTGCTAAACAGGGTGACAGAAACATCTCTTAACACACATATTCCTTACTCTTTCTGAGTTGTTTTAACCCTTACAATACCATGCCATGAAAACCCCATTGGGGTCTTATACCTCTTCATGCCAATGGTAATGACAGAATAAATTGAGGCAGAACACAAGTAACTTTCTTTTTATTAGGAGGGAAATTATACATAGTGACACTCAATAATAGGCATGGTTAATTGAAAGTGTTTGATAGGCAGTGCAATAACATGGTGGGTTTTAGAGGTGAGGATTACAAATACTTGATCTTCAAAATGCTGGACTGGTGCTAACACAAGAGGTTTCAAGTCGGTGGCATTGTAAACAAGACATGCAGAGATCTTGATCAGTCATTCAATCCCAGTGCTCAATATATAGGAGGCACCCTCAATATAGCATTCCACTTTCACTTGATTATCTTTACTTTGTAAATGTTAAAAAAACATTTCAAAGAACACTGTTGTTACAATTGGAGAACATCTCTTTAAAAAAAAAAAAACATCTTTTTCAACAACTCGTACCACATCATGCGTTGTACTATGAAACAAAGAGACAACTGTTGTTTTTTCTTTGACCACCCCCTCTCTTACGACTCCACACTTCTAAAATCTTCAATCGATCATCTCTCTGACTTTCTCCAAAGTTGTTATGAAGTCAGAATCAGCTGCTACCTTTCTTTTTTCACACATGACTGAGCACAGGACATGCTGTATACACCAGAACAACTATGAGATAGACTCTTAATCAGGATTAGAATCTGATGCAGAATGTGACAGCTCTCTTGGGTGCTTGGTGGGTTTGTGGCTGGTGCACTCACCCCTGCCAGTCTGGTGTAGAGTTTGGTGTAGTCTACTGTACTCTGATTAAGAGTGTGGTGTAGTATATAGAGTCCAGTGTCTAGTATGGTGTAGAGTCTGGTGTAGTCTAGTGTACTCTGATTAACCCTATATAGCATAGCCCGGGGGGGGGGGCAAAAACATAGCCCGGGGGGGGGGGGCAAAAACAGCCCCCCCCTAAGATCTCGACCGTTGATCGCGCGATCGCGACGAAAATTGGCCCGTACGTCACCGATGCCGTAATCTCCACAATTCAATTGTCATTTGCACCAAAATTATTCAAATTTATTTTTAATTAATTAATTATGCTAATTAAATGCATAAAAATCATAATTTGGTTGTAAATCTTTAAATATAGCCCCAAAACTGCTAGATATCAGTCCAGACACTCTTCTTAGGATTATTATCAAATTAAGATTTAAA
Organism: Arbacia lixula; assembly: GCA_963669155.1. Taxonomy (NCBI): domain Eukaryota; kingdom Metazoa; phylum Echinodermata; class Echinoidea; order Arbacioida; family Arbaciidae; genus Arbacia; species Arbacia lixula. Next base: position 29,733,310 of record OZ022578.1, read on the forward strand.
AAAATGGCAATATCAAAGTTTTTCTTATGTATTTCTTTGTTTTTTCGACTTTATGTTTTTCATTGTTTTTTCGATGGAAATTGTTAGCAACACTATTTCAGTTATAAATAACATGAAATCTATTGTTTTTCATCAGTAAAAATAGATATAATGATACATTTATGAATTTTGGCTAGATACAGAATTTGCATTGGATTTGTACATGAAATCACGTTTTTGAGCAATTTTGGGTCTGACATGCACATACAAAATGTTACGTAACTTCGGAACCGTGTACCCCCGCGTCGCAAATATGGTCTTAAAAGTTGCGTGAGACTTGAAGGAAAAAAGTCATTCAACGTCGCGGCGCGATCTTTTCGCGTTACAAATTTATTGCGAAAAATGTCGAGGGGGGGGGCTGTTTTTGCCCCCCCCCCCCCCCGGGCTAGATAGGGTTAAGAGTGTGGTGTTGTATATAGAGTCCAGTGTCCAGTATAGTGTAGAGTCTGGTGTAGTCTAGTGTACTCTGATCAAAAGTGTGGTGTAGTATAAAGAGTCCAGTGTCCAGTATGGTGTAGAGTCTGGTGTAGTCTAGTGTACTCTGATTAAGAGTGTGGTGTAGTATATAGAGTCCAGTGTCCAGTATGGTGTAGAGTCTGGTGTAGTCTAGTGTACTCTGATTAAGAGTGTGGTGTAGTATATAGAGTCCAGTGTCCAGTATAGTGTAGAGTCTGGTGTAGTCTAGTGTACTCTGATTAAGAGTGTGGTGTAGCATATAGAGTCCAGAGTCCAGTATGGTGTAGAGTCTGGTGTAGTCTAGTGCACTCTGATTAAGAGTGTGGTGTAGTATATAGAGTCCAGTGTCCAGTATGGTGTAGAGTTTGGTGTAGTCTAGTGTACTCTGATCAAGAGTGTGGTGTAGCATATAGAGTCCAGAGTCCAGTATGGTGTAGAGTCTGGTGTAGTCTAGTGCACTCTGATTAAGAGTGTGGTGTTGTATATAGAGTCCAGTGTCCAGTATGGTGTAGAGTTTGGTGTAGTCTAGTGTACTCTGATTAAGAGTGTGGTGTAGCATATAGAGTCCAGTGTCCAGTATGGTGTAGAGTTTGGTGTAGTCTAGTGTACTCTGATTAAGAGTGTGGTGTTGTATATAGAGTCCAGTGTCCAGTATGGTGTAGAGTCTGGTGCAGTTTGAGGTACATCTCTACAGTCCTGCGTAGCCCCAGTGGCGAGCAGGACAGTTTGCACAGTCAAAGACTTCTACATTGCACTCCTGTACAGGGGGAGAGGTAAGGAGGAGGAAAAGAATGAAAAGATGCTGTTATAATTTGTTTTATATGGTGTAGATAGTCTTTTCCTTCGCAGTCCAGAGACTGAATCAAGAAGGATGTTACAATTAGAGCCCTTGACGCTGGATATAAGAATGTACCGTATACACATATGTGCACCATCTCCACTCCCTGGGGAGTATTCCATGCCCGCTGCACGATATCGGCGCTGGGTCAAGATTATTCATATAAACGTCCACCTCCTACCAGGTACCCATTTATACTCCTGGGTGGAGAGCAGCAATGTGGATAAAGTGTCTTGCTGAAAGACACAAGTGCCGGGCAGGATTGAACCTGGAATCTTGAGATCTTCAGTGAGAGTTCATCACCACTATACCACGATACCTCCACAATTAAATGGAGACACAGTAACACAGCATAACCGGTGTACCCAATCCTTCTAGCCATACAGAGTGTTTTGGATAGATTTTTCTCCTTCATTGTAAATAGAGAAACACAGAAGATACATGTATTGTTTTCAGTATCGTGATATCCTTGTATTACATGTGAAATGAAGCAATTTAACTGGTGTTGCTGACTACTAATAACACATCGTGTTAATGAGGAGCAGATTTTAGGGAGAAGCACTTTATGTTCCTTACAGCTTCACTCCTTCATTTTGAAATCGGAGGAGGCTTGATTTGCCTACCTGGCTCTGAGAGTTCTCAGTCTGCAATGCCATGTGCTTCACATAGCGTCTCTGAAGGGAGCCCTCTGTGATGCAATCTGGACAGGGAAAGATGACCAAACAGACATTAATGGAATAGAAAGTGTCACTGACTCCTTAGGCTTCACTGAGGCATTCTTGCACCAATAAACAGACTGAATCCAAAAGACAATCAGAGCCTTGTCATTCCAATCCTCACCAGAAGATGGCTACAGTTACTGTATCATATTGCCACTTTTTCTTTACACGCAATGGAAACAACAGTAGGATACAAAAAGTCCTGGGGGTCTTTCATCAAGCTGTTCGTAAGCTACGAACAACTGTTGACCTGTTCTTGTGCTAAATCACATTCTCAATGATTTTGATTCCCAAAAGCTAAAATTGAAATCTGATCTTTGTAAATAAAAATTCTTGTTGCTAACAAGAATCTGAATACAAAGTTTATGATTTGTCAATTTTGATTAGGATTGTTTGAAATTAACTCCCACTATATCTTAACAGGATCAAATTTGGGTCTCTCATTTAGCACAAGAATAGGTCTCCAGTCGTGATTAAGTCATCCATAGCTTATGAACAGCTTGGTGAAACACCTCCCTGATGACAGAAAGGCAATCACAGTCATGGCACTCTGTACTTACTCTTGATGTAGACCTGGGTCGTCTTCTTGGCAGTCTGTGTACCTCCAGAACCCACCATGCTAGCAGTGCACTCTATGACAGTTTTGTTCTTGGCTAGTGCCGTCTGCACTGTCAGTAGACTCAGCTGTCTGCTGCCCTCGTTGGCCAGCTCCTCCCGACTCACCAGGTGGCCCTGGTTCTCTAGTGACATACCCCCATCCCGGGTCCAGGTTAGGTCCACCTGGGGGCACAAGGGCCCAGTCTCTGCCTGACATAGCAGCTGGAGACGTTGATTCTCACAGGCAGTCATTGATCCCTCCCCAGTAAGACTCACATGCACTGCAGCAAACAGGGACAGACAGATAAGGATTAATGGTCATATACAGAAACTCCTTAAAACAAGTTTGGAAAAACATTTTAGTTACCTATTTCTCATTTATTTGAGACCTGTTTGTATCATTGTATGCATCAGTCCGTTGGCTGATATCCTCATTTCTAAACTAACAACAACATTTGTGCCAATGCTATTGATTGTTTTGGTATAGGATGACTCAATGAATGTATAAGATCTTTTCTTGTTCTACTGGGGTAGATATTGGTCAATTTGTCAAATTCTGTTATGGACCAACCTGAAAACAAAGGGGAGGTACCTCTCCATGAAGCAAGCGATTGTTACACCTTGGTGTTATTTTACAGAGGAGGATATTAGCTAAATAGACTGATGCATGAAATGATACAAACAGGTGTCTAATAAATGAGAAATGGGTGGCTCAAAAAACTGTTTGCGGAGTTTATTATAAATTGAGTTTCATAGTACACCTTGTGGTAGTTCTAAAAAACACTGTTGGGTTATTCTTTCAGAATAGCTCTGAAAAGAGCTCCCTAGAGCGTGAGAAAAGAAAGAAAACAGAGAGAGTGGAGAGGGTAAGAGTTGCAGCATTCTTTACATATAGAAATATAAACATATCATGCATAACAATAATAATAAAAGATACAATCACATAAAATCTGTGTTTACTCCCATAGTCATCATCCCACAGCGAGGTATTTTTTTTAACCTATAGCTGAGTGGAGCAGTAGAAGAGGAGCACATTTGGTCAAGTTGGAACTCGTCTACATAGTCATATTGGGATACACTTTCACCCCCACAACATTTAGGATGTGAATAAAATTACAACTAAACAGGAAACTTGCATTAAAATTCTCATGGTTAATAAAAAACATATGAAAATGAGGTCATGAAAATGGGAACATTTTCACAAGAAAATCAAGATTTCATTCACTCTTTCAAGACTCCAGAAATAAGCATTTTATTGTATAAATTAATAAAATAAACAAATGGATCTTACCATCAGAAGGGTTCTCAGCACAGGAGGTCTCACTGCAACACGAAAATTACAACAACAAAAAAAAGAAAAGGAAATAAATTTAGATGATAAAGAAATGATATAATTACATATCAATACATTGTCAAACCTGTATGTAAAGACCACTGTCTATAAAGAAAACCTATCTCTCAATGCCACTCAACTTAAATTCCTCCATAGCAGTTTGCATGCAGTGTCAACATAGCCACCTGTCCTTAATGGCAGCTCTTTCTGTTACCTGATTAGAGTTAAGGAGCACCATCTAAAGTAAAAAGTAGGCTGAAGTTTGTTGATTTCGTATTATATTCCACATACTAAGAATGTTGCTATATGATTGGTCAAGAGTTGATCACGTGATGAGGCGTAGTTTTTCCTATCAGATCACCTGGGAATAAAAGTTCGTTACACTCTAGGTGATAGTACTTTTTGGTTTCGCTGATCTCTTCACTCCTCACAGTCCTAATGCGTGATTAATATTTTGAGTACGCGCGAAATAAAAGTGCGTTACACTCGGACTATCACTTGACATCTAACGCGTCCTAACGCGCTTCCTAATGCGCGTCCTAATACGCGTCCTAATATGCGTCCTAATGCGCGTCCTAATGCGCGTCCTAACGCGTGTTCCCCATGGCAGCGGCTCGGGGTTATAGAGATAAGTAAACATTACCTTTTTACGTCAAATTGTCATTTTTGGTATAGAGAGTTGGTTTCAGATGTGGAATATAAAGCAAATAATCAACTTTTGGTTTCAAGCAATGAGACGAGCTATCACTTCCTCGGCGATCTGAATGTATACGCTATCTTTCCTCAGCTGCGCTTCGGAAAGATAGCTACATCCAGATCGCCTCGGAAGTGATAGTTCGTCCCATCACCCTCACCAACGCTGATTATTTGCTTACTATCATATAATAACAACAAGAATCAGATTTCTCTTAGAGGATCCTGCAGCCCAGTCATATAAGAACTAGAGCCCCAGAAAGTCCACACCTGCCTTTTCTTTCATGTCTGCCTGATCTTAACGCACGTGTTTACATATATACATGAAATCTATTGTTAAGTGAATGATTGATAAGGGATATCTTCAAAATCTGTTTAGTACAGCAACAGAAGGACTACTAATTCTTGTCATGTGCTCGATGGGATACAATTTACAAGTCAGAAAGGAAATTCGCCCACCCTGTTTGCAGGATACTTACCCAATTGCCCTACAGCAGTCTCCAGCCCACTCACAGTATCCATGCAGGTAGTCAGTACACTTCTGTTCGCAGGCCGTGGCACAGCTCTGTAGAGGGATGCTGTACACTGTGTTATCAGTCACCGCTAGCAGGTGGCGTCTGGCGCCCTCACTGGTCATCTGAAGGCCAACTATGGGGTCTCCGTCAGGCTACACGCAAACAACAGTAGCATGAATGCAATGGTCAGAGAAAGAACAGCTATTGGGTATTGGTCAGGATAAGAGCAAAGAATAGTACAATTAGATTGAACAGCGGCTAATGTTGATTCCACATCTGGGCCCTGTAACATAAAGGTTTGTGATCAATTGCAAAATGGGAATGGCCAATCAACATCATTGTTGCATGTGCTTTTTGTTCAAAATACTGTCCAGTAACCAATTAGAATTCGTCTTTTAAATTTGCCATTGATTGCAAACTTTTATGTTACAGGGCCCTGTTATGATGCTTTGCTGTTACTGCATTTGGGACAATAAGCGATTTTGTAGATGCAATGTGCACATGAGCAGATTATTGCTAAAGCGAATGACATTGGATCAACAGTACCACTCACAGAGAAAAATGGAAATTCGTTAGTAATCAATCATGTTAATACTCATTATCATGCAAAATTGCAAATATGACAACACTGAACAGTTATTCAGCTCTGAGAAGGTAGTGAAGGTACATTTCACCATGTGCACCTGCTTTTATTGTTGTTCTGGGCACGCTGTAATATGTATTTACATCCTTCATCCAACATAGCTTCATGAACAAAATCCAGCCTGCAGTCTAGTAGTATTTGATTCAGTAGATTGTCTGACCATGGTGTAACCACAAACTGGTCTATTCAAGTCTGTACAGGAACCAGCCATCATCACACACATATATATAAAGAGAAAAACAGCAGAACAATATCCTGGCTGCCACTGACTTATGTAATTTATGTGACCGGACCTTTCTTATTGCTGGTACCATATGAATGGAGCTATGCCAATTGTCAAGCATTATATATTAAGCTTAGATAATGGAAAATAAAAAATACAATGAAATAAAATGTCTTTGCGTGATCTTGTTTTAGTTATGGATCACGCACATGCACTTTTCCCCTCCTGGCCCGCAGTCCTTTTCATGTCCTGGTAGCAGGTTAAATATCACAGCTTCTAAAGATTTGTTCATTCTTCTAGCTACTCAATGTTCCCTGGGTACAGAGAGGCAATGTATCAGCCGACTTGCCATCCTTTGCACAAAGAAGATAAATACAATTGTACTTCTTTTTTTTTCTGATTGTGTTTTGTTGAGAAAAACATACTGAATATGGAATTCCAGAGAGTTATATAATTCAGTTTGTAGTGAACAGATATACAGTATATAATAAAACTAAATCACATATATGTACATGAAAAGGCATCAATTAGAGAAACTTATTCAGCGTTTCATTGAGGAGGAGCCCTATTTGAGGTTCAACCTATTAGGTGCACACACTCAGTCTATGAAGTCAATAACACACAAGTGGAGTACTTTACACCTGCCATTCAAACTATGACTGGTAGTAAACTCTAGTATAGTGCTGCCTGACCTCTCTCAATATCAATGAGAGGTGAGTAAACAAACACATATAATAGGACCACACAATGAAATGATAAAATATGATACTCAATAAGCAGTTAAGCTTTATGCACTTCATCATTATTAGACCTCAACATTTGGAGGATATTTCTTGAATCGTCAGTATACATCTTCACCGAAGAGCAAGCAGGATTATGTTACTAGCAGGATTATACCTACCATCTTTACAATGTTTATGTGAATCAATAAAATACAGTACTTTATGAGCAGTTAAACTTTAAGCACTTAATCATTATAAGACCACAACACTTGTATGACACCTCTTGAATCATCATGGTATACCTTCATATACATGTAATATCAAACATGATTCTGGCCTGCAAACCATTGGCAGCATTGTGCGTATCATCTTTACAATGAATGCACCAAAACTAATTCTTTCATTCAGTTAATCAAGTTGACTTTATTCATAAAAACTCCTCTTTGATTGACAGAGTCTGAAGAGTTTTTTTTTCTTCAAAATGTTAACAAACTAGAAAACATAAGAACAATATTTCAAGTAGAATTAAAACAAATGCACTTACAGTGACCATCATCTCAAAGACCTTGAACTCTGTGCCCTTGTGGAAAGCTTTCAGAATGGACCCTCTCTCTGCAAAGATTGCAGGAAAAGAGGCAGAACATCAAGCAGGAATAACGAAAAAAGGGGAGAGAAAAGAAAAGAAGGAAGACACTCAACAGAGTCAGTATGTGGTGTACAATCATTTACTCCGTGTCTCATGCTATTTATGAAATCAATGGCTTACCATTATAATCACAATTAAAATATAACTGATTGAAACATTGTGCTCACATTCATTCATGAGAATACTGCTGATATGATGTGTTCTGAACATGCTAAATGCACTGAGCTTGCCATAGTTTCAGAACACATGTTTCTCATCTACTACAACCATGTTTCTGGTCTGAATGTGTACTTTTACCCGTCAGGTTGAAACCTTTCTTTGAAATTTTGTTCTAACTTTCATTGATCTATTTCTCTTAGACACGAGACATGTTTTCTTTGTTGGGTGCACAGTGAATGCCTACCTGTGGCTATGTAGTAGATCTTCCCATGAGGGGTGGAGTTTAGAATGAGAGCTGAGAACCGCACATCCTCCACCCTCAGAACGGGAGCATCTGATTGGTCAGGGATCTCTGAATATTCATTGCGGTTCTCTGCTAGCTGCTGCATGAGAGGGAACTGCTCAATGAAGGATCGAGACTGTGATGGCTGGGTGCACTGTGGGAGAAGCGTAGACATACCGTAGAGGTCAGTGACAGGTCAAAGGTTATATGTACAGGGGTCACAGCCAGGTCATACATCAATCACATGTTTTGCATATGTTATGACATATGGGTGTGTAATATAGTAGGTTAATGCCCTTGCCTGGTATGTGGCTGGAATATGACTCATTTTCTATAAAAAAAAAAAAAAAAAAGTCTCAGACACTCTCTGGAATATAATACTGGAGGATATATCAACTATAAGCTTAATACACAACTACAGATAAATTTAATGATTCATCAAATCCATTTAACACCTTGCTTTGCTTTGATGCAATAAACTGTGAAGGCTGGAAGGCTATGAGAGAAGTACAGAGACCGAGGTCATGGCCACGTCAAAGGTCACATACATAGGGGTTATGGTCAAGTTAAATGTCACATACACTTTTGAGGCAAGGTCAATGGTCATTTACCTTGGAATTATGGCCAGATCAAAACAACTATTGAAAGAGTCATAGCAAGGTCAAAGGTCAATCTCAGCTCTCATTTAATCTAATTCATTTGTGTTCTGGCACGTCTAATTCATATTCTACAAAGATTTTAGATTACTCACTTTGCATAGTTTCCAATATTTGGCCACCTCCATATCTCTACACCTACCATCAAATGAATGTACTATAATTCACCAATAAAAGTGGCCTCAGAGTGGGTATCTAGGTTAACATACTTCTATTCAAGGTCTAGGGGTAGGGATCTAATTCCACTTACATCTAGTCCAGGTCTAGGGGTGGGGATCTAATTCAACTTACATCTAGTCCAGGTCTAGGGGTGGGGATCTAATTCAACTTACATCTAGTCCAGGTCTAGGAGTGGGGATCTAATTCAACTTACATCTAGTCCAGGTCTAGGAGCGGGGATCTAATTCAACTTACATCTAGTCCAGGTCTAGGAGTGGGGATCTAATTCAACTTACATCTAGTCCAGGTCTAGGAGTGGGGATCTAATTCAACTTACATCTAGTCCAGGTCTAGGAGTGGGGATCTAATTCAACTTACATCTAGTCCAGGTCTAGGGGTGGGGATCTAATTCAACTTACATCTAGTGCAAGTCTAGGAGTGGGGATCTTATTCAACTTACATCTAGTCCAGGTCTAGGAGTGGGGATCTAATTCAACTTACATCTAGTCCAGGTCTAGGAGTGGGGACCTCACTGTTTGGCCTAGCCAGCCAGATAGACTGAGGAGACTGTGGGCCCCTAAACCTGCCTGTGTTGAACAAGTCATCAATCTCTGCCAGGCTGTAGACACACAGTGCAGAGCTCTGGGGGCCAGACCTGAGGCCGGAGGAAACAAGCAAGCAACATTCTCATAAGCAATTGTATGATTTCTAATGTTTTGACTTATTTAATGCAACATTTGATGAATACATCTTTGCAATCATACTGAGAATTGTACATTATCAATATTCGTTCAATCTTCCGTATTGCATGTAACATTAAGTCTTCCCACAATGCACTGCTCAACGCATGTTTGCAGTCATATCCAATAGCGTTCATTCCTCTCACCTTCCTTCCCAAACCTAGGGTGATACGTGTGAAAGTAAGACAAGACTCAACATACTGATGCAAGTCATAATAATGAGTGTCATTGATGTTGTAATTTCTTTAGCTTATCACACAGCAGTATCATATAGCAGTATTATCTAATGAATTAGTTTTATACTGTGCTTACATTCATTGTAATGGTTTTAGGATGGATAATTAACACAATTCTGCTGGTTTGCTACCAAGATGACATTACTAATCATTGAGTTGAATTACATTGAGAGAATCATATGGATACTAGTGGCATCTCCTATATCAGTAGCTCAGTTTCAGCAATTTTAAACCCGATACGCGAACCCCCAGTTACACTCTACATAATCACTAAACAAACAATTGGGCTAGTTTTTATTAATTTGAAGTGATCGTATAAGTAGTTCCGCAGCGTAACATGATGCCTTCTTCCTAAAGAAATGCAGGAAGATGGGCCTCTTGCTTTTTCTCTATTCTTTCTTGAGCTGGTATGATAACTACACCTATAACTACAGTGGTTCAGGCCATTCACATTCAAGTCTATGCGTGATGTCTCCATGAAGATCATGCATTGTAATGTGAAGCAAATTTACATTAAAATATAAATGTATGATGAACGTTATTGGACGTCCTTTAACCCTTTCCCCACAAAATTTTACAACCAGCACTCACAGCCTAAAACAAGATTATTTGGGGCTATACCTATGCGTGTGCACAATATTGATTTAAAAAAGGGAAATATTAATCTTTACTGGTTGCTTGCGAGCATGACCATTGTGAGTTCACTGGAGATTTTGCATGCTACTAATGCATTCTGTATTGTAGTGTAAAAGTTTCTTTTAATTCTTCTTAAACAACATTTTTCCTAGGAAGTTCTAAAAATGTGATCTAAAACAAAAGCTAAACAACTGAGCTACTGAATACAAACATCAATGGTATTCACACATCATGAAGAAGTATTTAATAGAATTCAAACAAGCTGATGTTGGTACTATTCTGGGAACTGTGTATGCCAGGTTACCATAGTAAATGGTTTAAACACAAAGATTGAAAAGGCTGAAATTACTCAATGACACCATTGTGAGGTATTAGCTCTAGGCATTAAGACACACTAGAGTTTGACCAGCATAAAGTTACCCTTAAACATAATAAGTATGTCAACCCCATATTGTGTACAAAGCATTCTATATCCAGTGGAAATCACAGGCAAACGTTCCGACATTTTTGCTTGTTTTCTTCCGTAACCAGGTTCATCGTTACTCAAAATAAAGCATCACCAAAATATTGAAGCAGTGTAAGCCCAGAATAGTAAAAAAAAAGACAAACTAGAGTTGTAATGTTGAGATTTAATTGTTGAAAGAGGATATAAGGACCAGCAATAAAACATGAGATATCTTGACAGACCCTTCTCATTTGTCAGAGACCTATCAGGCATTAAAGGAACAATATAAAACAATGGATGACAAACGATGCATTGCTTTATGAAACCCAAGCATCCAGGGAATCATACGAGCCATGACCAGAGTTTTAAGTAACCATAAAAAAAGTGACTTATCATTGACAATAGGGTGAAGATGGGTATCATGTTTGTCAGAAACCCCAGGGAGAGAGGACTAATGTTATGAGGTCAAGAGTGACTCTGGGAGGCCAGAGTCAGGTTTTACCCTGGCTCTAGAAAAACACTTTGTGAAGTCAAAGTGGTCAAGGTAACAGGTCCAGTTCTAGTTTGATTTGAGAACTTAGATAACGTCTACCTGTAATGTCAGTTTGAGACGATTCCGTTTACACTTTAAGGGCTGTAAAGATGCTATTCTGATAGGCACAAGTCTGTCTATGTTCTCCTTCATTCACTTATTCATTAGGCAACTCTTCAACTAATAACCCCATTTAGGAACAAATAACAACAATCCATTATACATCAAGATGTACAGCACGTTTGAAAGGCATTTGATCTGTACATGTATGATCAGTTACGAATACCGGTATGAGCTTTTCACATTTTATTTGTTGGCGTTTCTATGTATGCTCATGTGGAATCAAAATGCCTGTACCAACATGTATGTATGGAGGAACAGGGTTAAACAGGGGGGTTGACAAAGTTTGTGAAACACAGTAAAAGTTACCATCAATTATACCACAAGTCATAAACCGTGCTGAAGTAATCTACCAAACATTTGCTGGCACTCTTGAGCAATAAGCCTTTGTAGGGAATACAGTAAGATGTGTATCAGGATCATTTTCTCAAGTCTAAATATTTCTAGGTTTTCTCCAATCTCTTAAAACTTTTCTGTTTTCAATAACTTTTTGGTTGATTTAGCACAAAAGATGTGTTATGTGCTGATGCTTATTAGTATTTATGATGTTGTTTTGAAAATGATGTTCTTAACTTTCCTTAACAGAACATGACATTTTCTTTACTAATAGAGTCAGCTGAACATGTCTTTGGTGATACCGTAGAGTCAAGAAATGGACCTTGTAAAAGACTCAAAAGAATTAAGGACTGATGCTGTCCCTATCTGCAATGTACACACAGAAGTATGACCAATACAACATACACACACACACGCACACACACACACACACATACACATACACACACACACATACATACACACATACATGTACATACACACACACACACACATACACACTCAAACACACACACACACACACACACACACACACACACATACGCACACACACACACACACACACACACACACACACAACATGCCAGTGTTAATTCAACCATGATTGTGCTTTTAAATACATCAGTGAAACACAATACCATACACAAGGCGATGAAGCCCCTGAGAAAGAAAACAAAAATCGCTGAGATTCTGAGACATTTTTTACATATGATATGATGCAGAGTAAGATTCAGTGTGTTTCATGTTATGACATCAGCTTTGAAAGCAGCCCTAGCAAATAAATGTTAATGTTTCCCCCTGAAAGGTTTGATAGCTGTTTCCAACATTTATAAGACATGAGTCAGACTCTAGCTTGGTCTTCTCCTTGATCAAAGACATCCCACCCAGAGGATGCTTGGGTACCTCCTCCCCCCAGGGGAGTTTTAAGGCACCGGAAGTTACCAGATGAAGGAAAATAACAGGAAATAAATGTTTGAGCACTATCAATAACTAATAAACAAATTATGGCTGGTTTAGGTAATTGATCACTGGTATCTGCCAACAGAATGATGTCACAGATGCTAATAAATGATATACCATGTATCAATAAAGTACATGTATGTTTTGTAATAGCAATAAAGCCTCCAACTTTATGCTTTGCTATAGAAGAGTTACAGGTATCATAGGTACACCAACATAACATAAACAGTATAAAGCACAATTGAATGCCAAGACATCTCTGCCTTATGAGTAACAAGCGAATGCTAAACTTGTGAACAAGACGTTAACAATTGTTTAGGATGACAAAGATGACTTTGCATGCACATTTAATAGTCATTGTCATGGAGAAAACATGTCAACAATGTGGTTATTGATAGCTCTTGTACCGTAATACAATCCATAATATTTGTATATATACGTTAGCAAACTGGGCCATGTCTCATAAAGTGTTGTGAATAATCCGCATCGATCGCAGGGTCAATACCCTAGCTCCGATGTTATAAATGATATGAATCTCAAATCAAATTGCAGTCAACTCTTTCTTCGACAGGCCTTTCCCCTCTCACCCATGATGTCACAATATGCAGAGGTCTGCACTTCACATACTCAAAACTGTGTATACTGTTACTCGCATGATCATGCTCATATATTGAGCAAGATTGGTTTGTTTTCTGCAAAATGTTAATACGACCTCCCGTTATCATGTACTAGAACTCTGTAATTACCCATGGCACAAATGTGTATACAAAGTGAAGGCCCATTTTGTACAGCTGGTTCCTACAGACCATCATCATCATCAGGCATTATTCATCCATGGTTAGATGAAGCCCTCCTCAATCAGTTTCCATTTGCTTCTATTTGCTGTCATTCTGTTCCATGTTGCTGTGTTTGTGTATGATGATATTTTGTCTCTCCATCTTCTCTTTTGTTGACCCCTTCTTCGCTTGCCTGTTCTTGGTTGCCATTCTGTGAGTTTCTTGGTCCATCTGTTGTCTTTTGTTCTATATAAGTGTCCAGCCCATCTCCATTTCATCTCTTTAATATTTACTATAATATCTTTGACCTTTGTTTTCTCCCGTATGTCAGTGTGCTTGTTAAATGTCAGTGTAATGTTAAATTACAGACAGACCATACTGGGGTGTTATGTGGGAGTAGTGTGACTCATGAGAACATTTGTTAGAATAGTTATTTCAAAACAGGTTTTAGGCTCAGTAATATCCTGGTATATGATACAGCAGGGGGTTTCCATCATGAAGTCAAGACACAGGAGCAAAGACTGGATGATTCATTACAGGTTTTATGACTTTGTTATGAACATGCAATAAACACTGTAATTAACTCAACTTGCACGAGGTGCAGTTAAATTTGTTTGACATTGATATCAATGCCCTGTGAGTATACAAGGGCATGTCACACGGTTGACTTCAATTTGTGGTTACGTGGCAACTAAAGCAAGTGCCTTCTTAAAAACTAGAATATCTTACTAAAGTATCTTACATGTTCCCCTAGCCTACTAGAGAGTCATGATGTTATAATATTTAAACGAAATGGGGAACTGCTTATGACATAGGACCCTTATCAAAAATAAGATATCAGTTCTGGAGGAGAGAGAAGGACTGTAACCCCTGCCCTTTTTCAATATAGGACATTATCCCCTGTGATTCTATGACTTCTTCCAGGAAAACAAAATGACTGTTTACATTCAAAACATTCCAAGAGCCATAGATCAAATGTAAATCCTGGACTCTGGAAGAAGCAAAGACAACCATGAACATAAAAGTTAAATGTATTTCTCTCTTACTCTCTCTTTTTCTCTCATCGGCTCTCTCTCTACATATACCTATTTCCTTTATTCCCTTTTCTTCTTGTCACATGATCGAGTGTGTATGTCACGTCTAGGACCCTTACTTTTTACATTGTATACAAGCAGACTCCTCACAAATATTGAAAAGGAGTTCCCCACTATTACTTGTCACTGCTACGCAGATGACACCCAAATATATTTGTCATTCTGTCCTAACACACCAAATGAAGACTACTGTATCAGTGTGTTAGAAATATGCATTGAGTACATCAGAGCCTGGATGTTGCAAAACAAATTGATGTTGAATGATAAGAAAACAGAGCTGTTAGTCATTGGTACTCCACGTCAAGTATCCAAGTTTCGAACAAATGGTATATCAGTACGTGGCACGGTTATAAAACCGTCCCATAGCGTAAGAAGCCTCGGAGTCTTATTCGATACCCATTTGAGCATGGATTCACAAATTACTAGTGTATGCAAATCAGCATATTACATGATTTATAATCTGAGGCGCATTCGTAAATATTTCGATCAAGATAGCATGAAAAGTGTAGTTCACGCATGCATTACGAGTAAATTAGATTACTGTAATAGTGTACTGTACGGATTACCAGACTCACAGATAGTAAAGTTACAGCGGGTTCAAAATACATGTGCAAGATTGATTTGTAATCTTCCAAAATTTGCCCATGTTACACCATTGTTAAGAGACTTGCACTGGCTGCCCGTACGCCAAAGAATTGAATTCAAGATGTTGGTGATAGTCTTTAAAGCGTTAAATGGTCAGGCTCCTAGATACATTAATGAATTACTGCATTTTAAATGTCAAACTCATGGTCATAATCTCCGCAGTACACAAGACACATCGTTGTTGCAAGTCCCCCAAATCAGAACAAAAGTAACCCTAGGTGACCGATCATTCTTTTGTGCAGCTCCTAGATTGTGGAATAAACTACCTGTAGACATCAGGAAATCTAAAACATTAGACAGCTTTAAATCAAAGGTGAAAACCTATTTGTTCTAAACACAGACCTAATCTACTTCTGACCATGATTTAAAATTATACAGCATTACGTAGTAGAAGTGCAAATAAAAGCTCTTGTAGCGCAGTAGAATATATAAATATAGTTTCTGCGCTCTATAAATGATTTTATTATTATTATTATTATCATGTGTGTTGTTGTGTGTGATTATGTATGTAACCTTTATAATATATTATACTTTATATAAATTCATCTGATTACTGCTATACTTATTATTCAAAGTGTGTGTTATAATTTGGAGGGCCACGCTTGTAAGTAGGCTTGGTTCACAGTGGTCCTCCTCATCAGTACATATGTTGTATGTACTTGTTTGTGTTTACAATGGTTGAAATAAATCAAAGTTCATGAATATAAATGTGTTTTTGTGTTTGTCCTTGCATCATTTTGATAACTCTATTTATAAACAAATAATCTACACAGAATGATACTATTATGACCCTAACACAATGATGACATTAGAAATGGTTATATAAATGGGTGAAAGAAAGGAAGACATCAATTCAACTATATTGATTGAAGATCACGGGGTGTTTCACCAAGATAAGTGTAAACTACAGACAACTTTACGGACGATTGGTGACCTGTTCTTGGGTGCTAAATCAGATTCTCATTGATTCTGATTCCCATCAGCTTGCTGAAATCTGCTCTTTGTAGATTAAATGTCTTGTTGTTAACAAGCGTCTGAATAAAAAGTTGATAATTTGTCAAATTTAATTAAATTTTGCAGGAAATTCACTCCCCCTATGTTAAAACAGGATTTCATTTAGCACAAGAATGGGTCACCAGTGGTGCGTGAAGAACTTCGTAGCTTGCAAACAGCTTGGCGAGACACTGCCCAGATCACTTTAATGTCCTCATTTCTCATGACTACACATGAATTGCAGAGTCAAACATTCCATGTCAATGGATCATATATACTGGTAGCAAAGTTGTGAAGGCACATGAAATGGAAGGTTGGGAACTCATCATACAGTTGGACCTCGATTGTCTGGCCACGTCGGGACCGGCGGCCGTCCGGAAAATCGATTTGGCCGGATAAGAGAGATATGTTAAAATAGGCACTTTCTAGTATCTTTTCGTCGGGGTATACATGTGTTACATACTACCAATTGGCCAACATTATGACTATCTTCCTCAAAATACACAGAACAGCAACAGAATTACTCCAAAATTTCAACAAAATACGATCTTACTTCGCTACAATCATGACAATCAGACTGCACTCGACTCCATCACACTCGATCGTACCCCTCGGGGTTATGATCGTATCAAAAACATTCAGATATGCATTCATCGTTTGATTTTAACATGACTGTGTATTGCTGCCCTCTACGTTCAAAGATCGCGAAATCCAACATGGCGGATAGGCGAGAGTTGTTGACTGATCAAAACGATGTTTAAAAAACCCCCCAAATTATCGATAAAATTTCATTTAACCATGAAATAATGCTGATGATGTGAAAGGTGAGGATGTATTCATGTTAAATGTGTTTGTCAAAATATTTTTGGCGTCCCGATGGATCTGATAAGACAGATTTTAATGCTTTGTTGGTACAGCGCAAGTGATACCGTGTTGTGACATCGCTACTCAATGCGTGTTGACTCAACAGCTGTCCGTATCTATGATAACTCTGCTGAGAAATGTGTCGAAATCCGGTGGTAACTAATCTCTATTATCTGGATTGCAGTGATTGACAGAATGTCCCACAGTGTATCTGCATGATTATGGTAGCATGTGTGTTTGTTTGAAGTGATTTTGGCATTGAAAACTCATAAAAACATTTAAAAAAAAAACATACAAAAAATCAGTGAGACGGCGTCCGGTTAACAGAGACGACCGGAAAATCAATGGCCGTATAATCGAGGTCGAACTGTAGTACCAATTCAAATGAACTCTGCATTTCTCCATTGTTTACATAAATCGATTTCAACAGAAAACCTTGAGTGACAGAAGTAACTGTTTTAACAAAGTGTTTTCAGCAACACCTGTTCTTGCACAGACAATGATTCTTGCACATTTTGGTACATACATATATAAAGTCGATACCATCAAAACTATTCACCCCAAAACAATCTTGATTGAAGAGAAGTACTTTTGAATATATGCAGGTAGAGAACAACCACAAACTGTCTATAAATACCAGAAATATAAAACAATAGAAATGGGAAGCATTGGTGGTACGTGGAAAAAGATCAAGGTTTCTGTAGTGAGTCTATCAAAGAACACATTGTGTAAATCTTCATTAATATTGATACAAGATATGAGTGTACATATATTTAGTGCAATTGCAGCTGTGATAACTGATAGGTGAGTATGTCAGAAATAAGAATATCTCTGATCTACTAATTTCTAGTGAGGAGTGCCTGCAACAGGCAGGAAAATGGAAAGCTTGACATTTAAAAATGTTTAACACCACATGGTTGAATTTTGAGAGAAACTATTTTTCTTTTTCAAAGTCCATGTTAAGATGGACAAACAAAAATAAACAATTTTAAATGCTGTTCATTTTCAAAAAATGTAGATTCATCCCCCCCCCCCCAAAAAAAAAGAAGAGATATCTGAATGATGGATGATATTGATGAATACATTTGATGGAAAGGTGATCAGTTCCTTTTAAAAATAAGCTTGTCACATCTGAATTGATTCTTCTACCTGATAAGTCAAAAAGAGCAAGAAAAAGAAACAAATGGGGGGGGGGGGGGGGGGGGGGCAGAAAGAGAAGTTACTTACGGTAATCCAGTGAACACAGCGTGGATGAGGTGGTCGTTTCCCTTCTCTTCAACAATGATGTCCTCTGTCAGGCAAACAGACCAAAACAAAACGGGGCATGAAAATGAGTGAGAGATTAGACAAAAACTTACATGAGAACCTCCATGTCATGAACTGCAAACAATACCTGCTATCTCCATTCAGAGAATCCAACCACGGATAATCAAGTATTTTGAGATTTGTAATTGACCGCCTAGTGTCCTCATTTAACCCATCAGAAGTGAGACTCAGTTTAAGAAGACTTTCACCTCATATGTGAAAAATATACCTCATAGGTATATTTCTCCATCACCAATACATAGAACTACCATAGAGTAGCATTCCATCTGTCACAGGAAGGGTTAATGAGTAATTTCACTTAATATGACCTCCTCCTGACCTTCCTGATTGCAGACAGTACCTTGTGGTAGCTGAAGCCAGATATCAAAGAATGACTTTGTGGTGAAAATGAATGCCTTGAGTAACATAGATATACTAGTCAGGCTCTCATCCAACCACAATACTGATTTCATCCCCCAATTACTGCTTAATAGTAACAACACATGTGTTGAGAAAATCGATGTTAGGTATTTATTTTGATTAACTTTTCTTTTCTTTATCTTCAAATCGAAGTAAGTTTGCTGGGAACATCATCCTCCACAGTGAATGATGTTTTCCCATCACCTCATTTGCTAGAAATACTCTTACATTTGCTATAATTTCACTACTTTTCACAATGCCTTTTGTATGTTCAGTGATAAATTTTGGTATTTTCTAAAGTGGTACAATATCACGCCAATGTGGCATTTTTGCTTCATTAGTACATATACATGTATCCCACAAGGGAAGCAGCACATAAGGAGTTCACTTTATACATGCCGCTGTCACATTCTTGAACCAATATTACACATATAACCAATAGAGCAGTATTTGGGTTGGTAGAGAAGGAGTTAATGCTCACGGATCTGGTTGTAGTAGGTAGGGAAAGCTCCTGGGACCGAGCAGTTTAGTCTGGCCTTCTGGAAACTGGACCAGTAGTCCTGGATCCCTGCATCATCCTGGCAACAATACAGGGCAAAATAGTAATAAGCAGACATTAATTAGTCCTTGATCCCTGTATCGTCCTGGTAACAATACAGGGAAAAATAGAAATAAGCAGACATTAATTAGTCCTTGATCCCTGTATTGTCCTGGTAACAATACAGGGAAAAAACTGACAAGCAAATATTAATTAGGCCTTGATTCCCACATCATCCTGGAAACAATCCAAGAACCAAGACCTCACAAGAACCTAAACTCAAACTGCCTCTTCCAATGGGTTCTTTTGTGAAACAGCAATGGCAAGGAGATGTAATCTAGTGGATTTATTGCATTATCACATGATTAATCACTATTTTCTTGTCTTATTGTTTCAATGTATAATTATGATGTCACTCTGGCTTTTCCTCATTCACAATGATATTACATGCAATCATTAATCACAAAGTTGGTTGAAAATCAATCTGACCACGATGGACAAATGGCCATGGCTGAGAAGAATCACCTTGCAGACATATTTGTATTTCACATAAACACTCTGGGCATTATGGGAAAAGTGTTGTTAAGTACTAAGTAAGAATGATACTGCTACTAATGAGTAGACGCACCTTGCAGACACGAGCCACCCTGCTGTATACCATGCTGCCCTGGTTCATGTGCTCCACAGCTACCTCCCGGTAGAAGAAGTACACTCTGTCCCCAATCACCAGGGGCTTCCCCACAAAGTCTGCCTCTGTAAGACCAATATGAATATTCATGAGACTTGGTCACCAACCACTATGGGCTTCCCCATAAAATCTGCCTCTGTAAGACCAATATGAATATTAATAAGACTCGGTCACCAACCACTATGGGCTTCCCCACAAAATCTGCCTCTGTAAGACCAATATGAATATTAATGAGACTCGGTCACCAACCACTATGGGTTTCCCCACAAAGTCTGCCTCTGTAAGACCAATATGAGTATTAATGAGACTTGGTCACCAACCACTATGAGCTTCCCCACAAAATCTGCCTCTGTAAGACCAATATGAGTATTAATGAGACTCGGTCACCAATCACCAGAGGCTTCCCCACAAAGTCTGCCTCTGTAAGACCAATACAATACAAGTATTAATGAGAGTCTGTCACCAACCACTATGGGTTTCCCCACAAAATCTGCCTCTATAAGGCCAATATGAGTATTAATGAGACTTGGTCACCAATCACCAGGGGCTTCCCCACAAAGTCTGCCTCTGTAAGACCAATACAATACAAGTATTAATGAGAGTCTGTCACCAACCACTATGGGTTTCCCCACAAAATCTGCCTCTATAAGGCCAATATGAGTATTAATAAGACTTGGTCACAAACCACTATGGGCTTCCCCACAAAGTCTGCCTCTGTGAGACCAATACAATACAAGTATTAATGAGACTCGGTCACCAACCACTATGGGCTTCCCCACAAAGTCTGCCTCTGTAAGACGAATACATTACAACATTAGCATTTGTACAGCTTCTTAAAGATACTGAGTCCCTTTTACAAAAGTCTCTAGACTGCAGAAACCGCAGAGGTTTGGGTAACCTATTCAAAACTAAATTCAGAAATAAATGATCACTATAATTCCGCTTTCAGTATGCTTCCAGTTCTGACATCATGAATAAAGTTCTTACACATTATTTTCTTCCAAAGAAAGACAAGAGCATGAGGGAAGGGCAATGATGAGACTCAGAAAGGTGAAGGAGGGGAGAGAACGAGGTAGGAGAGAGAGAGGGGAAGAAAGGATGGTCTTACCATTGACTGATCTTGAGAAGTAGGAGGTGGTATCGAGGCGGTTGGTGAACAGGGTGTCAGACCCGTTGGGCCCGGCCTGGTTGATGTCCACAGTGGAGACCACTGTCTGAGACTTATCGTTGTTCTTGGAGACACCCAGGTAGAGTGAGTTGTCTGCAGGAAGATGGTCATAACAAGGACAGAGGGGTTAACTTTCAAGGGGCCAATAAATCTCCCTAGTCTTTCTCATTTTTCGAACATAACAAACACATGGGACAGAGCAAATACCCGGAAAAAATTACAGAACCCCCTCTTTTTGGAAAATCATGCACAACATGTTTATGATGAGATGGTGGCTTGTGAGGTAATCAAGCAGACCTATCAAGTTCCTCTCATCTTTGAAATTGCATGTTTGTTCTTGATATGGTAAATATAAAATAATATACATGAAATGTATACAACAAAGGCTCCCATATCTCTGTTATAAGAAATTTATTTTCAACATTGAAATTACCCCAGAAAGCTCTTTCAATAAAATCTAACGCAATGGTCCTTACAGCGGAGTACTCATGATATCAAAGTCAGATTGAATGAGTCTCTTAGGTATTTGTTTCCTTTGTTGTATACATTACATGTGATTGTTTATTGTTTATATGTGTCTATAGTATCGCTATATATTGTTGTGTTATTGTGCTGGTGGAAAGCAAATTTCCATGATTTTGGACTGAATAAAATATCTTGTATCTTGTATTATCTGGTCTTGATTCGTGAACTAAAAATAGGTACCGAACTGGTGTCGTCTTATGAGCATATTGTCAAAACATCTGGTGCTAAAATAAATTACTCCAATAAGAGGGTAGTGGTTCCTTATTGTCTAGTGGGCTAGTGTCGGGCACTCCCAATTAGAGTCCCCGCTGTGATCACCGCTGCTTGCTCTTCCTGCATAGTGTAGAACCCGTTGTCTTGACAATGTACTCAAAATGATGTCACACTTCAGTACTCTTTAGCCTGCATGGTTAAGTTGCTGCCCGGACAGCAGTAGATGGCAGGTTCAAATCCTTCTGGTTCAAAGATTTTTTTCATGTTTTTCATTGATTTAAAGGATGGAGCACGCGATTCTTACTACTACTGAGTGTATATCCAATTTTTTTTTTTTTCAAAATTAAAATTACCCCAAAAAGTCCTTTCACTAAAGAAATCATTTGTTCTAACTCTTTCAGTCTCATAGGCAATACACTGTGTTATAAATGACATGGGACCTTTAATGGTTGGTACTGAGAGGGTTATTACGAAGGATACTAATAAAACAATATCCATCCTTTGGATGGGAGATACTGATTACCCAAGCCTGAAAGAAATGAGATGGGGACAGGGAGAACATAGATCCACCTACCAGCGAAGGCTGATGTAGCGTTGAGAGTCCAGTGTTTGGGAGCGATATTGTCTCCATCTAGAGTTTGGAGACCTTGGGAGTCACTGAAGCCACAAGGCTTCTCACTGGGCCCAGGGCAGCTGATGTCTGAGATGTTCTGAGGAACACAAACAACATTCATAGCAAATTAAAACACTCAATTAATCAATCAATCAACCTTAAAAGTATAATCATAATAATAACAACAATAATAACAGCAATCCGCTTTTATACAATGCTTTTCTAGAATGAAGTACTCCCCAAAGCGCTCGATTATTACCCTGGCTTTAGCCAAGCAGCCAAGTATGCAGCGCTAGAAGCTAATTGATTTGATTAGATCAGGAGTATAGAGAGCAACAGCAAAACAAAGATGATATCATAAGCAACTCAAGTATTTAAACATGGCTGTTATGTCCATGCAGATCTATAGCTGGTGTCTATGAACAGGCCTCTTGTGGATTATTGCACTATTCCTATACACAAACCCACATAGAGCAGTGCTTTGTCCGGCACACAAAGAGTTAAAATGTGCATACAGCTGAAGCAATTTCTATTAAAGTACAGTTGATTTATTCATCTTTTGTCTCTGAGGATGATTGGACGATCATTTTGTGGTGCTTTTCACATTTTCACATTTGTTTTTGTCAAAGCTTGGTTAATATGACCTAGCCTTATAATATCATCTGTAAGATACAACCTTCAACTATGCAACTTTATTCTGTGTACCAGTACCAGTTTGCAGGCTTTACAAATTCTACATTTCATGTCTCCTAACTTAAGCTTGGCACTTAAGCTGCACTGGGATTCTTTGATACTTCAACTTCAGCAAGAAAATTATGTCGGAATAACACAAGCTATAAATCTTTGTGGAGCATCAACATACACAGTTGTTAGAGTTCCAGTAGTATGACTGTACGTAACAAATTCACATCTGCACCAAAACCTGCAGTACAGATGTGATGACGATTTTTCACATATCAGCACAAGTCAAGTAAATTCAATTCAAGAAAGTAATACTGGATGTTGAATAGAAGAAAGTTTCAGGTTTCTGAGAGTCAGTCTCAAACACTACAGGAAAGGAAAGAAAGAGAAACATTCTTTCAAACTGATCACACGCCTGAGTGTTTCTCTATTGCATTTTTCCCCAGTATACTGTCAGAGGACAGGAAATAAGTCTGTCATACATGTAAATAAATTATAGATATGCATTTAATTTCATGACCAGAATCAACTGTCACAAATGTGAAACACACCAAGATTGAATTCCTTCAAAATAGTAATGCAAGACATAATAGCATTAAACCTGGCTGTCACTTCAACCATAATGCCTGTCTTTAATACTCAACAAATACGGTATCAGGTTGCTTGTCACAAGGTGCTTTGGACATAACAGTGCTCCAAGTCACTTGCGGTGGTGTGTGAGGGTGACTTCTGCTGGTAGTAAGGGGGATTGTTTAAGGGACTGACCTGCCATAAATATGGCCTGGGATGATCAGGTATTAATGTCCATTACAAAACCAGCAAGGCCACCACAGCCCAGGAATGTCACTCTAATGGGTAGCCTGACCTCAAGGCTCTTGGAAATTTATTTTCCAAACTAAAAAAAATAGAGTCTAGTATTCATGAGACTAGTCACTTCATCATTCTCTGCACCTCAGTCATGAGCTGGAGAAAATATCAGGAATGATTAGTCTACTGCAGCCAGACCACTTTATTGAATGGCCAAGGAATGCCCAACAGCTTGGAAGAACAGGCTTTTCCATTGGTTAATTATTTCAGTATTCAGGTCGAGTCAAACAGGATGGGATGGACATAGAATGACAAGCTTGAGAGTGAGAAAAAGTGACCTTTCAGAAAATTCTAGATTTACACACAAAGTCTTGCCAGCAATTTGATGCATTTCACTGTAGCTGTTGGATTCTAGTCCGTTTTTACTGACTTAAACATTTCTTCACACTGTCTGAACATTGTTCATAATAACCAGATATTGTTCATCTACATGTAACTCGGACTATTCTTACAAGGTTGCTTTCCACACTTACCGAACCACTCCTAGTCACATTACAGATGTAGCAGCGAGGGTACAACGCATTGGTCCCACACACAAACAACAGGTTGTTGGTCATATTCTCAGCGATTCGTATGAAGTTGAAACAGTCCCTCTGTATCAAAACAGACAAGGAGGGATGAATTGATTGACAGATAGATTTCAAGAAAGTCAGGCATTTAACATGACTATTAAATTTAATACATGTTATCCATTATCATCCAAACTAAAATAACCTGGTATTTTTCAAACACTGTTTATAGAATATGAAAGACGAGAGAGGAAGAGCACAAAACAGTGATCATGGGAACAATATTGCAAGGAATAAAAAGTAGTCCTCAAGTTTACGATGAACATGTGATGTACATCAGGGCTACTGTACATTCATGATGGTTCTATTGTCATGCATGCATGATCTCTTGTGAACATGAGATCTTGTGAACGAGAGATCTTGTGAACGGTGCAGATTATAATTATATTAGAAAACATTGTTAAGACACATATGTCAGAGAAATTCTTTCCAGTGTTTATAATATTTACTAATGCTGACCTTATCCTCTACTTTCCATCCATTTCCATCTTTTCTTGTCTTCTTTTCTTAGCACTTAGTGACAGACTTGTAATTATTTATAAGTGCTGTATGTTTTCATTATCATATTCTAAATATGTGCAAATAGAATGGGGAGAGGACAGTACTGTCCAGATGCATCTGGAACAATGGCAGCCACTATGTTGTAACTTCCTCCAACTTATAGAGCTTTACAAGTATCTCTGATTAAAAATCTTGTGCTTATTTTGACCTCTTCCAGCAAGATTCTCTTCAAACTTAAGATGAGTTGATGAATTCAAACTTCATTGAACATGTGCACTATTTAGAGTGTTTTCACACACCGAAAAGCCACTGAAACCTGTGATGCAGCTGAGGGTTGCAACTCAGACTCAGAAAGGTTGGTTTCTGCATTGAACAAGCCACAAAATTGGAATCAAATCACATATTTTCCTGACTAAAACCTACCCTACTCTACACCTTTTCTAGCCCCAATCCTAACTCCAACCTAAAATGATTGAGGATGAACTGTGAAATCGTTGAAGAACCCATCATGTAAAAGAAAAGAAAAATCAGTGTCCAATGAAGTGCAAAATAACCACTGAATCAGCCATTTGCCATGTCTTTTCAGCATACTCACATCTGTGATGAATGTTGACTGGTCTCTGCACTGGAAGAAGGCATTCCCATTGTCACATGTCTGGAAACTCTCCTCAAGCTGTGAAAAAAACAGAGCAAGAGCGGGAAATAGATTCAACCAGTTTGTTTTCTATTTGTTGCATTTTCTTTGTTCATGTTCTCGTCCGGAAGTATGTCTTTTCTGAATGTTCATGTATGTGACATAAACATATCATACAAATATGTGCATTTGAAATATTATGTGTCTAATTTCCATAAATACATGTATAAAAAAAATAGATGACCTAGCTTCTAGTGCTCAAAAAACAGCTGCTTGACTGCAGCCAGGATGATTAAAAGCTGAGCTATGATGATATCTTGAGGAAGATCTTACTTCTGATGGAGTTTTCTGGATCTGCCTTAACTCTAACACCTATTTTTAGGAAGATGTTACTTATAATGATGGGGTTTTCTGGGTCTGTCTCTAACCCTAACCCTAGCCCCTATCTTGAGAGAGATGTTACTTACAATGATGGGGTTTTCTGGGTCTGTCTCTAACCCTAACCCTAACCCCTATCTTGAGGGAGATGTTACTTACAATGATGGGGTTTTCTGGGTCTGTCTCTAACCCTAACCCTAACCCCTATCTTGAGAGAGATGTTACTTACAATGATGGGGTTTTCTGGGTCTGTCTCTAACCCTAACCCTAACCCCTATCTTGAGAGAGATGTTACTTACAATGATGGGGTTTTCTGGGTCTGTCTCTAACCCTAACCTTAACCCCTATCTTGAGGGAGAAGTTACTTACAATGATGGGGTTTTCTGGGTCTGTCTCTAACCCTAACCCTAACCCCTATCTTGAGGGAGATGTTACTTACAATGATGGGGTTTTCTGGGTCTGTCTCTAACCCTAACCCTAACCCCTATCTTGAAGGAGATGTTACTTACAATGATGGGGTTTTCTGGGTCTGTCTCTAACCCTAACCCTAACCCCTATCTTGAGGGAGATGTTACTTACAATGATGGGGTTTTCTGGGTCTGTCTCTAACCCTAACCCTAACCCCTATCTTGAGGGAGATGTTACTTACAATGACAGGGTTTTCTGGGTCTGAGTGGCTGACCGTTAGCAGCAGCTCCTTGCCTCCAATCAGGATGTTGTCTTCTTCTCGTCTCAAGATGCGGAATCCCATGGTCCCTGACCGAGAGAACACCTCCTGTACTCCAATCACTGACGCAAAATACACACACAAAGATCTATTGTTAGGAACAGGAAATTGAGGTTGGGTATTTTTTTGTAACAAATTGAGGTTGGGCAGTTTTTTGTAACAAATTGAGGTTGGGTAGTTTTTTGTAATATACCATGGCAACACATCACAAAGAGTGAGTTACAATAGATGACATTTCTAATCCATTAAGTTTTATTCATTTTTTCATTTTACATTGCTTCCTTTACAAACATTTCCTGTAAAATACAGATAAACTTCCAATTGAGCTTTTTCAATAGATTCCGTCCCATAAATTAATTTTCATACCTCACAACCAACAAAGATTTGAAGGACAGCGATAGGAATAAATGACACACCTATCCAAACATATGACATATGAATAATATGATTGCCCCAAATAATGATCTTTGGCTGTTTCACTTTTTAGCTGTGCGTGCTACAGTGCATGATGTAACTGCAATGGCGTATACGTACACATACACACATACCTTCTGGTGATAGCTTGGCTGTGATGGGGGTACTTGCAGAACATGTCGTTGCCTGGAGACAGACCAGGCAAGCAGCGATAATTAAAGTCTTCATGACTGAGCTGATGTCTTCTGGAGATGGGACAGAAAAACAAAATGAAAGCAAAAAAGATTAATCCTGTGTGTGCCAAGCAAAATTATGTTCTATAGGATTTGTTTGGATTATTTGGGGCCAAAATGCATCAATGGTGCATAAAAGTTCAAAATATAGGTAGACTGACAGGCCTCCATCTACGAGTACACAAACAACATACTGTACATGTACACATGAGTGCAACCTTTTCAGTCTCACATGCTTTTCTAGATTCCGCTTATGGGTGATTCCATGAGGTTGGGGCAATTTTTGAGACATACTACAACTCCAAATCCATATCTTTTTCAAACCAGGCAAATATAATCCAATAATGCCATGAGCAAAAAAATGGGGTCCCATCCAGTATTATTTCTCAAAGACCATGGCATATTGCAATTTGACTCAAAAATTTCTTGTCCATGTAAAAACAATATGATGTCCATGTAGCGGTGGTAGATTTTTGTATGCCTGTTGCTTCAAATCCATAAAGGATTTTCAATTTTAATGTCTATTACTGAGAAAAGAGAGCAATTTTTCATTGGCAGCTCAAAACTTAACCACATCTGAATTGATCTTCATGGTGAACTGCAAAGGTTGATACCTCCGTTACATGGACATTGCATAAAAACTTTGCCCAAACCCCATGGAATGACCCTTATACATTTTTTTGCCAGAGGATAATACTTTTTATTTCACACTTCTCGTTAAAATAAAAATACTGCTCTCCATGACTGAGGGCTCATCCAGCATTTGTCTATTCAAGTGAATCTCGTAAACTGCAAGTGTCGTTCAATTTAGCAGTTGTACATATTATACATGTCACACTTCAAAATAAAACAGAATGTAAAATTCTGTAGAAGAGGCATGGCAAATGCAGATCCCACACAAAGGCATAATTTCATCTACATCTACCCAGCTCTAACTTAAATAGTTTACTTTTCAAACTCTCACCCAAATAAAGGCTTTTGCCAAGGTTTAACATACATGTCTGTATTTGTGAAGATTCATTGTGCTGTCTGTGACTGAGGCCATGGATTGGTGCCAGAAAGCTTCAATGCATTCTCCATCATAGTGAATGACAGACAATACTATATGATGGAAGGCAAATTTAACAGCGGTAATGTACATGTACCTGCTAATCATCTATTATTGGATTATCCATATTAATACCCTTACTGGCTCTTCTCCACTCTCTACCCATCTTGGGTCACATTGAAGGTCACTGTGAAGGTCATCGTGATGGGCATTCATGATAGGCAGAACTATTGCTGACTTATTGCTGACTTATTACTGACTCCACCAATCAGGGGATGTTATCAGCGCTACCCACACCTTACATATACAGTTCCATTTGTTTTTTTTCTTGGTTCTTCTTTGTTTGATGGTGTAGAGGGTCTGTCCACTAACATTGGATTACCAACTGCCCTACTCCTCTTTCTACCCTTCTTGAAGGTCACCCTGAAGGTCATCTTGAAGGTCATCTTAAAGGGCATTTATAATAGCCAGAACTATTGCGGACTTATTGCTGACTCCACCTAATAGGAAATGTAATATGTACTACCCACACCTTACATGTACAGTACATGTACCGCTGTATTTGTTTTGTTTTTATCCAGACATTCTTCTCTTTAGATGATGTAGGTCTGTCCCATTACGCAGTCCCTGGAGCGATTGCAATAAGATTAATGTTACAATAATATAGCAAACAAGTACACAAGTGCCATGGTAGGGCTTGAACCTGGGACCTTGAGATCTCCAGTGACAGTTCACATTTTATCACAACCCTTTTATCACAACACCTCCACTTACTGTTCACTGTGTTTAAAAGATTATTTGAGTTTTTTTGACCAAGGGACAATTTACATGTCTCCATATATATTTTTCCACAAGATCCATCATCACAATTCAGTTCAATGATCTCGTTCCATGATTTTTGTAAAACACAAGGTGGTTTGCGAACCACGAGTCTCGTCTGATTTCGCTATCAATAAAACATGTAACATGACCTTATGACCCAAAGATGGCCTTTGATGTAGCATTTGTAGGTATCATATATTTGACAATACTTAATGATCATTTGTTTGAACTTTAAACAAAATGTATGTAAACATGTTGAACACAATTGATGCAGAAGTATAAAAAAATGAGAGCAAGTTAAACCAAAACTTTAAAAAAAATTATGTACATGGCCTCATATTATTTGACCTTTTGACTCCTAGATGACCTCTGACCTCACCATTCTAAGGTTCATCTGTACTAAGTACGAACACAATTGATGCAGAAATAAAAAAAAAATTAGAGCAAGTTAAGTGAAAACTTTACATTGACATATTTGTAACAAACTAACAGACCAACAGACTAACAGGAAAAGTCAAGCTGTCTGTGGACATTCATACATGTACAATTTAATTCAATCATAATAATTATTCATTCATATCCAAACTGGTTCCTAGCATGAGAATGTTTTAATGCATTCATCTGTAACATGTGTGCTACACTAACACATGTATGGCGTATGTGGAGAGAAAGTGATGGGAGCTGGTAGTAACAGTGGATCGGAACAAAGTACATGTAACACCACTGCCCTGGCTTTTTGGGTTCTCAGCATTTCAACTCATCATTTATGTTACATCTAAAATACTGCAGGCACAAAATGAAAATACTCTCCAGAGAAAGAAATGAATTACCTTGGTTTGGTGATCCCATCATCAACCCTGTATGTAAATTACATGGCAGAGGGTGGAATCAACTACCATACCTAGATTGTGTATGTACATGTAGGCCTAAAAACATTACAAATATATCAGTACTTGTTGCTTTCATGTCTGGAATGTATGCATGTCAATGTCAAATGCTGATCACTCATCTATATCATATGTACCCTCTAGCTGAAAGGAATTGGCATAGGAAAAGGAAAAGGGAAGAAAGGGAAGGAGCCGCAGTTTTAAACTGCAGTATATTTTGTCCAGTTCAGCATTAAAAACATGATGCTTTTTAGGCTAAAGCATCGCGTTTCATGCTGAACTGGACAAAATATACTGCGGTTTAAAACTGCGGCTCCTTCCTGTTCTTCCCTTTCCCTTTCCCTATGCCAATTCCTTTGAGCTGTAGTGTATGGTGAGTGGTCCACAAACCAGCCCCAACCCTTGAAACCGGCCCCTGCGTACGCTAATCAATGCGCGTTATCTAAGGTTGGATGCACGATTTATTGTATATTTACGTACAAGTAAACAAAATACACAATTTTTGGAGGAAAAATTAAACAAAATGCGCACACATTTGACAATTGCACATCTTTGTTCAAAATATCTGTTTTTCAACTTGTGTTCGTACTTCTGTGATTTTCTCTTCAATCGCCGAAACTTTCCCGTTATTTTTTCACTGCACTGGAACGAGCATGATCGAGACGCAATGCTGGTGAAATGTCGGCACTGTACTCGTCGGATTAACGGAGATATCGCACATTATCGGTAGGGGCCGGTTTCAAGGTTCAGTGTTGTGAATGTGCGACGATTTATCGATATTTTCGAAGCGCAATTTCTCCGAAATTTTATCGTTAATCTTCAATCCAAAAATAGTTTTTGAAAGAGCATTATTTTGCTGATTTGTGTGTGAAATTTTAGAGTTTTACTTGGTTATCTTGGAATGAAAATATTCAAAAGAAAACAAGGGGGCCGGTTTGAGGCACCCGCATCATACTGACTGATGGCTGCCATCAGTGATTGATGGTGAGGCACAGTATTTGTGTATGTTCACATAAGTTCATAGATAATGATTGTGTCCTACAATTAGATTTAATAAGGTAATGGGTACAATATTTTACAGGTAACTGTTATTGATTTATGTTAAAATGGTAATTCCATTCACTTACCTACACGAACTGCAGTAGATGGGGCAACACAGTAAGTTGCACTGCAATGCAATGTATGGCTACGAGTACGAGTATAGTATTAGTATCAGCAACGATTTTGTAACCAGTAAAATTCCTTCAGTCTCGATTTTGAAAACACCGTCTCAATTCTCACTCACTTAAATGTATTTGTAAACTTTAAATGGATGTACAATGTACATCCATCGAAATAAACTCACTAAATAAAAAATAGAATCCGTTTACGCTATTTCCGGTGGCATCCTGTACGTCACTATACTCATTCCACGCGAGCTAGCTCGGTATCTCTTGTTATTGTTTTCGTTTCCTTCAACTTTTTCATGCAGATAGTACGTGCCAGCTACACCGCATGCATAATACGTACTACGTGTTCATATGGCGCCTATGACATGTTGATATTTTCATTTCGAGAAACAGTTTAACAGTTTAAATACATTTCATTTCAATAGATGGATGGATGGATGGATGGATGAATGGATGGATGGATGGATGGATGGATGGATGGATGGATGGATGGATGGATGGATGGATGGATGGATTGAAGATAGATGGATGGATGGATGGATGGATGGATGGATGGATGGATAGATGGATGGATGGATGGATGGATGGATGGATGGATGGATTGAAGATAGATGGATGGATGGATGGATGGATGGATGGATGGATGGATGGATTGAAGATAGATGGATGGATGGATGGATGGATGGATGGATGGATTGAAGATAGATGGATGGATGGATGGATGGATGGATGGATGGATGGATGGATAGATGGATGGATGGATGGATGGATGGATGGATGGAAGGATGGATGGATGGATGGATGGATGGATGGATTGAAGATAGATGGATGGATGGATGGATGGATGGATGGATAGATGAATGGATGGATGGATGGATGGATGGATGGATTGAAGATAGATGGATGGATGGATGGATGGATGGATGGATGGATGGATAGATGGATGGATGGATGGATGGATGGATGGATGGATGGATGGCTGGATGGATAGATGAATGAATATATGGATGGATGAATGAAGTTGGGATAAAGTGGATGGATGGATGGATGGATGGATGGATAGGTAGATGGATGGAAGGAGATGGATGGATTGCCTGTGTTGATGTAATAATGACTGCTAAGTGAGATGACTGATAATTTGTCTGATCGTTTCCTTAATTTTACCGTATGATGTGCTATTACTGCTCACTGAAATTCACCAGCCCTATAATGGAAGCTAAACCGAATAACACCGAAATTACTCTTACAGTAAAAATAGACCTAATGAAATTCGCGTGACCCCTCAAAATGTCATTATTTCGCACATTTTTTTTTATATAACAATTGCATGCTCCCCACTATTTGATTTCTAAAAAAAGGAGTATTTTCTATTTCGAAGTGATGTTTTCACCTATTTGTTGAAACATAACATAGACGTCATAAACAGATCATATATTCTTTTTGTAGGCCTAATCACCGGAAACAGAATAACATAGAACATGAAACGAATAAGCCAAGACCTCTAAACTTTCATGACTCTCTCTATATAAACAGATATTAAATTTTATTTAAAAGCAGATTATATAATTTCGGATCCCGAATGCCTGCATTCCACAAGAACTCTGACTTACACGAATGATGTAATACGCAATGTATAAATCAAAACAAAATACTGAATATCATGATGCAGTTCGGCTGCACGTGCTGACAATTAACGTTGAGGTCTTGTGAATGTACGGATATAGCTAGTATTGTTAAGGAGATAGCGTGTGGTTTACTCCCCCGAGTCCCAGATGAATAGCTGCTCTATGGGGCTCGTGGGTATGACTGTTCCACGAACTCAGCAACCGACACTTATCATACAATAATGGAAATCGATATATTGGTAGTTTGGTAGATCGATGGCGGGAATATTGGGTATCCATTAACGTTCATTTTGACCATTTTGGGGATTGTTAATGAAACGATTCGAAATCAAGGGATGGTTGGATTATTATATTATTTTTTAAATGGTCGGATTTATCTCACTGGCTCATGCGTTATTTGCTATATGCGTATTAATAATTGCTGAAAGTTAATTGCCAAATAAGTCCTTCAGCAAGACATAGCTCCCCCGTATGTAAAAAAAATAGACAGCTGGGATTAGAATCGATTGATGCTGGGACTGAGGGACAGGGGTAACAACACTGCAGGAGCCCCGTCATACCTCGTTGATGAAGTTATCCTGGTATGAGTAAGTCTATTATTATTTTACGATAACTATCATTACAAAGGTTATCAAAAGGAATAGACTAAAATAAGTTAAAATACTGCATTTGATTTTAGAGTTATAACACACATGAAGTGAATCATCCTCATTGAGTGATGAGTAATGAGTGTATTTCTGGATGATGTTTTTGTAGGCACGCCATACCATCATCTTAAACGAAACATTTTTAGATTGCAACGAACATGTTCATGATGCATGGTGGTATTAAGTTTTAGCCTCCGTTTAGAAGGGCACTTACAAACTATACTGAGTGAGGCAGCTATAGTGGTTGTGCATATGAAAGTGCATTTTGTCTATTCACTTCCAATTAACGAGCACTTAGCTTTTTGAACTCAACATAAACCCCCAATATTCAACAAGGAGGAAATCATTGACACTAAATGTTGACGACATGATTACAATGACTGATCTCTTCATCGCCTGTGTTTGCTCGGCACGTTGCTGGCAGTTTTCAGTTTCCTGTCGTTGGCGGCGGGGAATCTCATTCCACATGCTTGGTTTTACGCTTAGTGAGTTGATCTGTTTGCTAATCGATCAGTGTTAATGACCGACACAGGATGATCAACTCGGTAAGCTATGACTAGTCTTCACACAAGTCTGCAGGAGAAAGCGCAGATAGCATGACGCTGGGAAGGGACTTAGTTTTGAACATAGAACTAGTGGAAGGTCTGAAAATTTAGTAAACTTTTCCAACCCTGGCAGGCAAATTTGGTACGCATAGATTTGCAAGAATATTGGTTATGTTAACATTTCACTATGATTGTAGAGTTGTTATGAAAAACCGAATGAAATAAATGAACTAAAAAAAACCCAAAAAGTGTGTATTTGTGGTATTTTGGTGCCGGCGTTGACCGCCAAAGATTTATTGTTTGTGCACGGTAATTTTGTCTTCTGGGTGTCGATAAAGCGCAATGACTCCTCTCTTGTGCGAAACTTTCCATCAGGAAACTAGATGAACCCTGCCCTCATTTCAAATCACTTTCAAACCCTTTCGAGGGATGTTTGACTTCTCAATTTACACTTCAGTTTACAATGAATCCCCAGCGCCCTTCAATGACCAGCTGACACTCAACGACACTGGGATACCATTCAAACACAGATTCCAGAAGGACGCGTGGAAGGGGCGAAGGGGAAATCCCCGCATCTGCCACTGTATTATCATCCCCCCCCAAAAAAAAAAAATAACCAGTCGTTCTGAAACCAAGTTTGAATCAATTATTTAAAATGCATAGCTGTACCGAAATTAAATGCATACAATACAACAAAGCGTGCTGAACGAACACATCCATCGATGTTCATTCAAGATACCATGATGGCTGTTAGTTCCCTCTAAACTGTAAATGAGTATGTATTTTTAATCTTACCAATACAAGGAAGTACGCGATATGATTAAACGTGGCCTTCTTAACTTCCTGTTATGTATTTGATTTCATGTGTGGCGGAACCAGGCGAGGGATAGGATGGATGGGGTGGGGTGGGATAGGTGAGGGTGTGTGTGTGTGTGTGTGTGTGTGGGGGGGCAATTGTCTAGATTTCTCCATTTAAACAAAATAGGATCACTGTCAAAGGCCATACATTTATCCATACTTTCACACATTCAATCACTAAATTCAATCAGCAAATAACTCAATCAATTGGTTAATAAATCAACTCATTCATATAATTATCTTTTCTTTCATTCACATTCACGCTCATTTATTATTTATTTATTATTTATTTATTAAGTCTTTTTTAAACAGGGTAGCCCCATCAGTGAGCTTGGCACTGTTCTCCCTGGGGGCCCTGTGTACAAATAACACAATAATATAGAGTAACATATTAACTTATCTACAGTACATGGCAAGTTCAATGCTTGTATGTGTTCATATTTACCCAGGGAACAATGCTGGTAAAGATATAAAGAACACATCTTGTCACTGTAATGCTGGCAAAACTAGACACCAATTTAATTTCCGCATAATTGACTTTGATGTGGAAGGGACATCGTACGAACTTTTCCATTCTCTTTAATGCTTGTTATAACAAGTATAACGGGTTAGTATCCCACCCAACCTAACACTCTACCCTGCCCCTTCCACTAATATACTCTACACAACCACACCCTTCACCACGCACACTCCATTACGACAGCCCGGCAGTTTGGTCTTAAAGTAATAACTCAACGACGCGATTTGGGTTAAGCCATAAGGAAACGACAGTGACTGTAATCACAAAATCTATCCTAATCTCCATAATAACATGGAAGTTACGATATATGAACATTCGAAGAAACTATGCCAGAGGGTCAATTCGCTTTCCCGTAAGCGGACGTGCGCGCGCGGGGCGTGCGTGTGTCATGCGTATAGTACCAGCATCACGGGGTCACGTTTCACCACCACTTTGACTACTCCTAGCTCGGCAACATAGTTCTGCTCATCCGTAGACCAGCAGGCAGTGCGGCTACGCAGCTGGTAAAGCGAACATTCTCAGCCAGGTGAGCGTCCGAAACACGTCCCGACGTTAACCAGTCTCAAGCGGTCAATACAGATGTCTCGATGCTTGTGCGAACTGAAGATGTAATCAACATCAACGATAAGAGAAAACAGAACACACTGATATTTATTTCTGTGGCAGAATGAAGACGATATTCTCCTTTCTCATGCTCCTGGACATCTCGCGTGGATTACTCAACATTCGTGGATGAGTTACGCGTAACGCTAATTGCAACTGAAATTCAAACAAAAACTTGTCAAATCTGATGATTATCGCGGACATTCTCTGACTGATTCCCTTGCCATTGCTTGTCATCATGGCGTCGATCGGTGAAAACATGACGATGGAGACTCCTAACGTGGAGCTCGCAGGAAACACGCAGTTCACCATCATCGCCGTTTGCTATCTCATCATCTGCTTGCTGGGCCTTATCGGTAACTCCCTCGTCATTGCTGCCGTCGCGCTGTGTCGCAAGCTGCAGACACCGACCAATGTTTTCGTGGTGAACCTCGCCATCACGGACCTGCTGTCGTGCCTGACGCTGCCCTTCCAGGCCGTTATGTTCCTGAGCAAGGATGACGAGTCCCGGCTGCCTCCTGGACTCTGCGCTTTCATCGGGGGCATCAGCATCATCTGCCTAGTGGGGAGCATCCTCACACTCGCCCTCATCGCCTTCAACCGCTGCTACCTGATCACGCAGCCCCGCAAGAACTACTCCTGGCTCTACACGACTAGGAAGCTGTTGCTGATGACGTCAGTGGCCTGGATCTACCCCACGCTGGTGCTGGTGGTGCCGCAAGTCTTGGGGGTGGGCAAGCTGGGCTACTCGCCCGCCTACAGGGCGTGTCTCTGGGATGAGAGCCACCCGCTCGCATTTGTCAACGACATCCTCGTCGCCATCACGTTTTTCTTCACCTTCCTCATCATCCTCTTCTGCTACGTCAAAATCTGGATTTACATCAAGCGGCATGTGAAGCGGCTGCGAAACCACACATCCACCAAGTCGGGTCTGGGTGAGCCGAGCAACCACGGGGACGAGCTGAGCAGTACGCAGGACAACCATACGGACCAGAACGCCACGCCTGCGGTCCCGGGGAACACCACCAGGCAGAACAACGGCAAACCGGACGGCAAACCGGACGGCAAACCAAAACGCGTCAAAGCCGTTAGCACGCGCGAGATCGAGATCACGAAGAACCTGTTTTACGTGGTATGTGCGTTCTTCCTGTGTATCATTCCGTACACCGTCACCCTGACCCTACCAGTGGACCCTGTCCTCGATCTCCTGGTCCTATACGCAAGTATACCGCTCATGTTTAACGGATGTGTAAACCCAATTATCTATGCTTACAAACATCCAACCATGAAAGTGGTCTTTAGATACATACTTAGATGCCAGATTGGCTCTATCCCTAAACCTTCTCCGTGTCTGCGCCGTCTACTGAGCGTCAGGCAAGACCCTGAGGTTCGGGCCGAGGGCCCAATCAGAACCTTAAACCTGCGGGAGAACCAGAACCAGTCATTCTCTAGCAAGAAGGAGTCTCCCTACAGGAGCAGCTTCCACTCCTGATGGACCTAAGTGGTGACCATTGCAGTGACCATCGCAGCGACCGTCATGACCATTGCAGGGACTACATCAGTGACCATTACAGGGGATCACGGCAATTACCACGATGACCATCGCAGTGACCCCGGTAGTGACCATTGCACTTGCTATTGCAGTGATCGCAGCAATGACCATCGCAGTGACCATTGCAGTGAGAACTTCCAACGAGTGCTTTGCGAGTCTAAAGAGGAGGACCGGGTAATCTTTAAACTCATCACCACATAGACCGATGAGCCTATGGATAAGTGGGAGAACGGCTCCGACCCACACTAACCCTATGCGTGCCAGAGCACGCTGCCTTAATGAGATCTGTGTGTATGACTTGGCACAAAACACAAATAGCGCCTTGAGCATCAACACACAACAATGAGCTTCATCGTGTGACGCCAACGTCTATTTATTTATGTAGATGAATACGAACAGATGTGGATAACAGATCATAGCCAAGGAAGGGACATAATACAACATATATTATTTATGTATGAACAGCCACTAGGAGGTGCAAGCTCAAAGATTATTTTTTTTTTTTGATTTTGACCGTGGGATTTCTTACCTAAAAGTTGTGTAAATATGATGCTTTTTGAAGACACACTATTAACTATGTTCTAATAAGGGAGTGTCTATAAAATCAAGATGTTACCAGTACTGATATTTTTTCGAAGGTTTTTACGTGTACTACCAAATGGTATCAAGTCAGTAATCATAAAGTGATATTCAACCAACTTGTATTAATGACAACAGTAGTGGAATTTGATGCGACTGTTTTTCTCATCTGCAACAAAGGCATTCCATCGTACTATGTAGCCCATTCATCTCTTTGTCTGTGAGTAAGCGGGATTGGTGCTAGGCCCACAACACTACACCCAACATCACGAGCATGCGTAGAGTGTGCCAACTGTATGCTGTGTGTTTGTTGTCATGGGAAAACTGAGGCCGTGTATCATAAAACGTATTATCACTTAACAATATTTGATGTTGTATGTTGTTTCATTCCCTGTCAACATGGTCAAGCCCGCGTCCTGCTGAAATTGGGAATGTCGTACTATATGCATTGATGGCGCAAAATGTTTGATATCTCGGAACAAATTTGTTATGGATCCCTGATTTTGATTTTGATACATTAATTACATTCAATAAGAAAATAAAAAATCCAAGGAGGATAGAATTCAGTAGTTTCTATGAAATTGGTGAGTAATAATCCTTGTTTATGTTTGGGGTTTTCATACGCATGTAAATGGTAAATTATCTTAGAATCACGAGTCATACATCTTAACGACTGTATCTTCACAATACGTTATACATTCATTATTGTAACACCAAGTGATGTTATGTGTACTGAAGAATACCGCTGTATCGATGAGTAATGGGCGATGGAAGAAGAGGAGGTACATGTACATGTCATGGGATAGGAGTGGGCGGGGAAACAACATGGGCGCCAGTTGGTCGAGCGCAGATACAAACTTGTATGAATTCACGTGCCCGACATCATCGACAGACCGAAAGTGAGACAGCACACACTCATGCACGATGAAAGGCTGATCTATGGTTTAAACCTTTGTGTGTCAGATAAACTCATATTCTCTGTGAATTGTGTGTATTACTTGTAAATAAAGTCACATGCGATGCTCAAACAGTTTAAGCTTTATTCAATGCCTGACAAAAGTATTTGAATTCATTAGCTTAGTTTTAATTACATGTGCTAAACCTTGCTGTTATTCGTGTTCCATTTTACGATCTTGTCGAAGGAAAATAGTGAGGGTACCCTTATCATAACGATGTAAGGTATCTGTAGAGACGCTGTGCAATACATACGGTACGTATAACCCTGTTAATAACGGAGAACCACTTTGTATGATAAGAAGATACTATGGGCAAGCCATTTGAACATGCCGAACAAATTGATGTATACGATAAACATGCAAAGGAATGATAATTGCTAGATATATACTACCTATTGAGGTCGGATACGTCACGACGTCAAACCTGTGTTGTTAGGTTTGTGCTTGTTGATATGAATGAGTTTTAAGTTCTTTATTCAATTTTACGGATCAAAACGTGAGTACGTTAAGAAATGAACTTTGTGAGGTTTCTTATTCACTTTTCCCTTTAAACATAGAAGGAAGTAAAAAAGAGGTTATCATCACCTTGATCCTACTTCCCGATTCCTCACTTTGCAAGTTAGTTGAGCCTACCGCAAAGTGCACACCAGTGTGAAAAGGGACATTTTAAGAATATCTGGCAAGTGGTTAGAAGTTACGAAACCAAGGAACACCATTGCAGCACATAATTAGACGTCACATAA
Organism: Arbacia lixula; assembly: GCA_963669155.1. Classification (NCBI taxonomy): domain Eukaryota; kingdom Metazoa; phylum Echinodermata; class Echinoidea; order Arbacioida; family Arbaciidae; genus Arbacia; species Arbacia lixula. The sequence continues at coordinate 29,773,396 of OZ022578.1, forward strand.
TATCACATAATTAGAAGTGATATAAGATTTGAAAAGGGATCTGTAAGTGATAAGCAGAGGAAACTGAAAGTCCATTTTACAATGACTACCGAAACCATTAGGAGTTTTTAAAGTGATTGGGGGGGGGGGGGGGGGGGAGGAGGATAAATATAGCAATGTTGTACTTTCAGCATACGTGGAAGAGATGTCAAATGTTGCTTGAGGGACGTCACCGGGACAAGCAGTGTACCCCCCACACACATACACGCTGTCCTTGAACTGTGAGGGGATTACAGTTCAATATGGCATACATATCGAGGTATGGAAGGTGGGTGCATGGATGTTGCTTTAATGGCCTCTCTAAATTGATGTCAGTAACTAGGTTACCACCACGGTTCAACTAACATGTGACTAATATGATCTTTAGTCCTGAGTAGGAGAAACAAAGAGAATGTAATATATGTTTGCGTGTGTACGTTTAAAGTTTATTGATTGCCAACGTTAAAACCAATCATATTAAGACGAAATAAATGTCATGCATTTAGCCATATCTTTTAAGTGAGTCTGGTGACCATAGTAACAGGGTGGCCCGACACGATCATTAAATATTTACGTTTTTTCAATAAATGGCTGGTTCGTTGGAAATTGGAATGAAATGTACCAGTATTTATAAAGAGTATAAATAAATTCAAGATGAAATGAAATGTTATTGGAGGTAATTGCGCGTCACTTCATAGCAGTAATTCTAGTTGAATACCTCTCGGCTACAGTCCCTTGGTCTTAAACCCACTTTGCCGTTAATTTTCAATGATAATCAGTGTCACTATCGTTTATAGACAAAGGTTAGTTCTGACATGAAGATCATAATGATTATGGGATGTCGATGATCAAGTCAGTCTTGATATAGGCCTACATCATTGTATGCCTCAATAATCAAACGCAACGAGACTTCCCATATGACAGCTCAGAAGTTCACGAACAACGTATATTGATAGCCACTGAGCTAGCGTGAACCGATATGAATGTGATTGTGTCTTGTTTGCCTTGGTCGTTTAGTGCGGTCAGTGACGTCTTGAGACGTCTGTTTGCCGCATGCATTATGAATGGGATTTTTTTTTCAATGGTGCTCGTTTTTGACAATGGACCATTCAGTCGTTTTTGGTATATGTGTCTCCATGAAAGGTTACATTGTGCTTCGTGGTCTCAGTCATGGTCTTTCTCATGGTTCCATTGTTTGAATGTTGTCAAGACAATCATTGGTTCTCGTATGTTCTCACATGGCCTCACTTATTCTTGCACACGTGATAAATGTTCACTCCATGGGTCATCGAAAGTGTGTGTTGAACACACAGCTAGGAACCATTAGAGAGTTTTAGATTACCACTACTGTGACTGTGACTGTGACTGTGACTGTGACTGGCAGCTGCTCTTAACAATATGATGCATACGCGAGTGCGTCACATCCATCTGGATGAATTGATAAAGAACTATCCATGCCGCAGTCACAGTCCTGGCAATCTGAAATTCTATAAGAAGCAATATTGCGAATGGGCATTATCCTGCTCACTTTTCTTTTATAACTATATCTATTTTATGAATTAAATGATGTATAAATTGTTTTTGTCACCTTAACTGTATCTGATCATGAACTTGAATAAACTATGGCTGGTCAAGATAATTTCTATTCGAAGTGAAGTTTATTTGGTGGTTTCATTATCATGTATCATCGCTAACTATTCAAGTTCACTTGATGAAAGGAAGACTGCGCTTTGTCCTGGGATTCGACATGTTTGAAATAAGTTCATAATGACAGCAGTGAGCTAGTGAGAGAGATAGAGTGGGTAAGGGCGAGGAAGATAGAAGAAAAAAGGAAGATATAAAGAAATAACCAAAAGAAGAGTTGGGTAGGGGAGAGACAGACAGTCAAAACGATAGAGCATGAGAAAGAATGGGACAGAGAGGGAGAGAGAGAGAAAGAGAGAGGAAAGATAGAGACAGAGGGAGAGACAGAGAGAAGGCGAGAGAGATTGAGGAAGTGGTAATGAAAGAGATAGGTAGATAGAGAGAGAGCGTTTATGTGTGTGTGTGTGTGTGTGTGTGTCTGTGTCTGTGTGTAGAGGGAATGGGTTGTGTATGAGTGCATTCACGATATTTTGAGCATTATGATTGATATGAACATTATGAATGGGTGATGCAACTCGATAGTGAGAAATAAGAAACGAAAAGAAAGAGAAGAAAAGAAGTCAAAGGAGAAGACAAAGAGTGGATAAACGTACATTGTTAAAAATTGCATCGAATCAAAGCACAATTGCTACATTTCATAGAAGGCTATACAGTTTTATTATTTATATTCGAAAAATATAATTCGCTTACCAGTCATTTTAGTCAGTATTTTATAATAATTACAAACGTGAAATTATGAAGTCATTTAAATAGGAACTCGGAAATCAAGAACAAAATCCAAGAAATTAATCGTACGATAGGATGACCATTTATTGTTCCAAATCAACGATAATCATAAACAGTAATTTTGTCAGAATATGCAGTTTCAATAACAATAATCACGATATTAAAATCGTTACTCGGTTATGTTTGTTTCCACAACAACAGATCCATATCACAAGTATGTGGTATAATGTTGTTTGTTCTGGTGGTAACACGTGGATGAACTTGGCAGACAAAGCTACCAGGGGATGCAACAGGAAATAATCTGACTGCAAAGACCTAGCGCTTAATGTCACTGTTGATGCCATCGAGATCTGGTCTTCGGTTTGATCTCGTTTCGCACGTCCCGTTCCTTATAAGGGCAGTCCCACGGGTGACAAAAACATGAATGAATCTGCGATCTGGCTTGCCCCGTCTCCGGCCCTCTGCCAAAGCCATCGATCAAGGTAGCCCAGTATCCGGAATCTACCTCTATACGGAGGTTTATCGACACCCAGGCACCTGTTCTCTCTATTACCTCGTCATTAGAATGTCATTAAACCCAAGCATGAGCTCTCCACGAGCTAGCACTGATCGTCCAGTCGGACTCCAATCCCTGGAGCATGTTTTATATTCTACTGAAAACGTTGTATTTTAATCTTGAGAACAGCTCTGTGATCGTCGAACCAGAATATATTCTGGTTTTGGCATCGATTTGCTGCTCTGTCATTCATAATTCAAAGTCAAGACATTTTTCAAAATGTCCCTCTCACCTGTTCCAAAGAGCACGCACAACAGCTCCCTGCGCAAACAATGAAACATAAATACACGCACACATAGTTTCGTAAAAATTGTTATTCTTCGAGACTTCATATACGGGAAATCACCTAAGCACATATTTTCTTTATCACCTGTTATTAGAATATCATTAGAAAATCATGATTACTAGAAATGAATAATGAATTTTAAACATTTATGTGCAACTAAATTGGCCCGTAATAATAAGATGATATATAGAATTTGTATTGTAAACTAGACAATACACAGATCACCCCGTGCCCCCTGTGGACTAGCAGAGAAAGATTACAGAGCTGGTGATTTTTAAACACGAATAGCTTCCGTGTTTTGTGTCTATTTTTTTTCTCCACTCTTTTGGATCTAAGGTGTTGCTAAAAGCAACGATATATACGATGAGTTGTCACAGTACATTATTAGTTTTACGAAAGTCCTTACAAGGATAGCTCTGAGTTGCTCTGAAAAGAGTTGTTTAAGACGATGATCTGTCGACCAGACCGAAACGTCTTGCCAGCAGCTCTTCTCGGAGCTAACCTCTCGAAAATGAATACAGTACTCTCATTCTCCTTAATTCCAATTCTCCTTCTCTCCACTCTAATAAGTTTGTTATCACTTTCACTCTCGCTCTTAGGCCAGCTGTTTTATGAACTATTCCGATAGAATAACACAACGATCCTTTTAAGGACTCAACACAGTGTATCTTGAAAACTCATCTTATATTCTGTTCATCTGTTTCTCTAATGTTCTGTTCTTTTTTTGTAAAACTGAATTCGTTATCAGGGTTTCTTCCACTTTTAACAAAGTCAACACCGATAATTCTAATTGAATGAAATCAGTGGCATTTACACTAAGCATACGACAAGTACGTACCCCTCACTCACGTACTGAAACTAAACTGAAAATTAGACAGAAAAAAACACGAAAGGCTAAACATGATTAACATAAAGTTGATGATGTATGCAGCTCTTTAAAGAGTTTTAGGTAGGGCTTGTGACAAGAGAGAGAGAGAGAGAGAGAGAGAGAGAGAGAGAGAGAGAGCGACTGTAACTGTGACAGTGACTGTAATTGTGACTGTAACTGTGACCTTGACTGTAAATGTGACTGTGACTGTGACTGTGACTGTGACTGTGACTGTAACTGTGACTGTAACTGTGACCGTGACTGTGACTGTGACGTGGAATCTTCATGACCTAGTGTACATCCAGGTGGCCGTGACGCAATCGTGTATGCATCGCATTGATACGAGCAGCTGCCAATCATGTCAGTCACGGTCTGACACTTTAAAACTCTCTTTGATCACGATATTGTCATAAACCAAGTAGCTCAATGTACACCAAGACTGGTTGTGTAGGCCTATCACATCACCTCCTGCACGTCCGACACCGTCTCATGCTTCATAATTATGCGCGTCATCAGTTACATTTCGATGAACACTCTAAACAACTAAGGCCACGAAACAATAAATCATACCGATCTAATAGCCCTGATGAGGATTGTCACTATGAGTTTAAGCCACAAGATCCGCCCGCTTTTGTACAACATCCACAATATATCACGTATATATTTTATGCGCAACACGCAATTCATCTGGAAGTCGTATAGTATGTTTATCGCGTGGTTAGTTATTTCTGGAATCAGTGGTATCAGTCCTACCTCTCCATATCTCCAGTATCATGTTACTCGTCGCCATGACATAGGCCTTGGTTGGCTGAAGCATTAGGCCCTTGGAGGCTCAGGTAAGCAGGTACGATCCGGATACAACGTCCCCTCAAGGTCATGGACACTCGTTATGTTCACGGACAGTCGGATGGGCCATGATCTGACGTCATGTCGACGTCACAGCTACTTCACACGTACAACGTTTTCTCATGAAATGAAATGAATATGAAATGATATGTGTAGACTTTCTCTGAACAAAAATAATTCGGAAGAAAACCTTAAGTAACCTACAGTGCCATGAGAAACTCGAATGTGGAAGTGTATTGAAATTAAATAATGGAATTAATGCATCCTTCTCGTAATCTATCAAATACATGATATTGAGGTCACCTAACTAGATTTACAAACTGTATACCGCTATGCAAGACAAGTATTTGTATGTATGTATCAGCATCAGTAACTATTATGAGATGTTATATATTGTTCATTAGTTAATGCTGGTGCATATCATATTTTTCCGGATTGCAAGTTTATAGGGATAGTGATATCGAGTTTTGACTTGCATTCCGGTTTTTTTTTTGCGATTTTCCTTTAAGTTCAGCAATCTGCTCATTTTATTGTTTTATTCAAGATTCAATACAAATTGAGTTTGAATCTATCCTTTCACATTTCATCATGAGATAAATTTACTGGTAGGCCTACATATAACATCATGCAACAAATCATTAACCAATAAATGATATTACACGATTAAAATATTTTCGTATGATATAGAATAAACATAATTCCGAGACCATGAAAAATGAAGCTAATTGAATAAAAGCTTGTTGAATATAGGTTTCTTGTAAATTCATATAGTAAATCTATGTTTTATCATTTTCATTCTTTCAAGCTTCGGCTTATTATGGAAACCCTTCTGTTTGATGTACCTTCATTTTGTACTATGGCTTATATGATATGCTTTGGGTTTTATGACTCGGCCTCGGCCTTTATGACTAGCCCGTTATTTCCATGTCATTCATTTTTGTTGTATTTATGTTCTAGAATATATATGTACGAGCTGACACATGTTTATACTATTTTATTCTCATTTGATGTATTGGAAATGAAGCAGTAAAATAATTAAATCAAATGAAACCAATAACTGATTCTACATAATATGCGACATGGGTGAGATTTAATTTGAGAGTGAAGCAGATATGCGTTGTTCCCTTTAACCACTCATATGCACGCTATTGGTGTATTGCTGCGCAAACAATACTCACAAAGCCCATTAAGCGGTAATTAACATAGTATGGAGGTCGTGTTACGGACATCGCGTGCAAGTAGGTATATCATGCGCGGCCGCAAGGTGGGTGTCAAATTGTCAAAGTGATGGGTGTCAAAGTGATGTCAAATTATCGACATTTATCAAAATCACACCACCCACAATAATACCACAACATCATGTTTTGACACAGAAGCTCGAGTAGCCAACACAGCTTTCATGTGAAAATATTTATTCAGCTTATTTTTAAAAGCTGACATAATGAAATAATTGAATTTGAATCACTAACATGTGTTTATATAACACCGCAACATAAACACGTAGTGGTATATTACCATGGCAACCATTATGACTAACTTTCGTCAATTTGGTCCATAATCTAATGTGAAGCCGTTTTGTAGATACACCACCATGGAGAAGGACAAAGAGTTTATCATGTTTATTTAACTGCGAACTGTGCATTTAGACCATATAGACAGATATACGCCCTTGAAACCGTGTTTACAAGACACATTCCCACCGAATATCCGTATTAGTTGTCAATTTAGTTGTCAATGATATCCGAACATTAACCGGAGATTTCCCTCATACGGCAACCGCATATACCGCTGTATACTGAAACATTAGACAACTTTTTTTTGCAGCATACATTTTTTATGCAGAAACGTATTGTTGTAAAGCTAGTACAGATATCCATGTTCAAATATAGTAATTGTGTGTGTGCCTGTGTTTGAAGGATATCAATATCACCGAGGCACTGAGGTATTCACATTGAAAATGAAGTTGTTAATACGGGGAATATTTTTTAATGAACCGTCAACACATCCACTTAAGCGTAATGGTCAATGAAGTTCTCAGTTCCAGTCTTTTTGGAAGATGTTGAAAGTTATTTTCTACATATTTTCCTTTAGTTTGAATTTACAAAAATATGGTAAGTAACCATGGATACCGGTACACTACATTTAACGCTTTTTGTGCCACATGTGAAGGTTATTTGCCATTTGGTCCAATCCCAGTTGGTCCACTCACCATTTCGTCTACCAACCCATGTGAATTTTGTCAGTAGAAATGTACGAAAATCCGTCAGAGCAGTATTCTACCTGGCACGGGAAGGGCTGAGTTCTCGGACCTGTAAAATTCAGTTTGAAATCAAGATACTTTAGAAAAAAAACACAACTGTTTCCTGGTCAGCTGAAAGTTAGTATATGAGTCACCTGACACCACTGACCTAGTCAACAAACTTAACCAGTTTAATTCATAAATGGCAGCTCAAGCTCAGATATCAGCATTGTAATACAGACCATTCAGGCATTTTTGCACTGGTAATATACACCATTCCATATGGCAATATGGAGTCTAGCGTACAAGGAGTAAATACCTGGAATATCAGCATTAACGACTGGCTCCATTTTCTACTTTTATTAGAATTTATTGTAATATCTCGTCGTAAAACATTGACATTAACATTTTAAAGCTACTCACTTCATATATATATAGATACACCCCAGAAATACAACGCAAATACAAAAACAGACCAATAATCCAGATAAATAATTGAAATTAACTGAACAGATGTGGCAAGGAGTTCCAGCGATCTTGCGGGAGTCAAAATAAAAATGTGCTGTCTTGAAGATTTGGCCCCATTTAGCGTCAGTAATTCAATATGAGATACAGCCAACCACTTGAAGAAAACATACGATATCAGAAAATGACTTGAAATGTGTTTTCATCGATTAAAAGAGAAACAGGTAAAGGGAGCGAAAATTTATCTCAATGCGAAAGTTAACATATTTGACTAATTTTTTTCGTAAGTTGCGTGAATTTTCCTGATGAAATGAGCACAGAATAGCCGCTGAGTCAGTACGTGCAAAATTTGCATAAAGCGACCGAGACCTTGTAGCCAGCATGAAGAAAAAAAAACCCTGATACTCGATTCAATGTCGTCTACAAGGTAGTAATGTGATGCCTCGGCAGTCTAATTTTGACATAGAAGGAACATGCAAATAAATGGAACATCGATACTACCTGCACTTCTCCAAATTATGCATACAATGTGGTAAAGCAATCACAAAGTGTTCCTGTTCAAGTTCACGTCTTACGAACAAAGGTTTTGAATTAGTAGGAAGCTCCATTGTGATATTACTGCTGCAAGTTAATATGCAGTAATTGGCGGGTTGCTTTCATATTATTCTTTAAGTACCGAGAGCTTTAATTACAATACCCTGAAGAGACGCCCCGATCGTATCATGACCTCAAATGTTATGGTTCTACTGATGTAAAATGACTAATCATACAGACAAATAAAACAGTGATAAAAATGAAAAACTCATCAAATACAACAATACTGCCGAAGAGAATTAGAAACAGGTCTGACTCATTCTGTGTAAATCGTCGTTAGGAATGTGAGCGAAGTGGAAGGCTCCTTTTTTATCACCAAGGACAGGCTCACAGCAAGACAATCGTGTCAACGAGTACGTGAGAACGAAGAGAACATCGAAAGAAATCAGCACTTTTCGATGTTATGCCACTCCCCAATAACATGAAGAGGGCTTGTCTGGTGAAGTGATCTCATCCTCAGTCGGCCTGCCCTTGACCGCTTGCGAATTACGTGATCATGAACTTGAACATTGCAGCTCTAACCAGACTACAAGAGTCTATCACATGCACCAATGTTTTCACTTGCAGTGGGATCATCCCAATGAACCGTTTTTTGTAACGGATTCACTCCTACATCCACGTGCTCTCAATAGCCGAATATGTCTTAACACAATACCACCTGACAACCTTTCATATGGGAATAATCGCGATGATTGCTATGTCAGAAATGTCCCAGCTTTGCAAAGGAATAAATAAATAAGTTTGCAGTGTCTTTTACAAACGTGACGCTATTGTAAGCAACAGTTATTGTATAGTCATTGAAATCAATAGCTCTGCTCAGAAGTTTGCATATTGTTCGGCTCATTTCTACCTTTGATGATGACAGGATGGGAATTTTGAGCTGGAGGATTGTTTGAAGGTGGGGCCTAGCAGTGCTGAGAGAAATGAAATAAAAGTATGTTGTGTCAAATGATACATTTTTACTTTTAATTGTTAGTGATTGCGTAAAGTACATACTCATATGTATCAACACAAATCAACACGCATGTCGCCGTCGATCTAATCTCCATCTATTATGAGTTAAGATTATGTAATAGATTGATTTAAGTACCCAGGTGTCTAGACATTCTTATGCTAAATGATATTTGTACTGTATCCATAAATTGTACGGTATCCGTTAATTGTTGCAGTGAAGAATGAAGTACTAAAACCTTTGAAAAGATAACAAAAATCACATGCTTTTGGATGTCAGAGGAATTCTCACATTTTGTGTGCCAGGTATGCCAATAATGCACACTACTCCCATTGAGCAACGATGTATTAAGCAGAGGAAGGGTTAGTGTTAATATTGGGTGGCGTGGACACATATGTGATCTCATTGGTCAAACAAACCGAGAATATGGCCAATGGAGTAACCTTTCGTCCACCAATTGTTTTCAATTTGGTAAAGAATTATCATTTATGAAGGGAAATATTAGCCAATAGGTTTAAATTGTACATACAATGGTTTGATACGCACTGACGTGCCTCCAAGTTGAACACTAGATTCACCATTGTTCTAAGAGTGTAACTTGATCTTTTCAATGATAAACAAAATATGATGTACATGTATTATAAACAGCAACTTCAAGGAATCACCATTGAAGTGGGTTGACCTTTGACGTAAAATACAATGCACAATAAAGTGCAATTTATAATAAAACAAAATACAAGAAGCTTAACGAACCAATAAGGTCAAAGTATATCAAAATCGTTATATCATACACTAAATAAAAACGTGTACGAACATACAAGATACCTACAAATACACATTAAAAAAAGATTAATATCTAAGACAGCAGACAATATAAATATCAGACAACTATCATCATATATTGATACTGCAAGCTAACCAAAATATGCCACCATAATAGGAACCCCCCACATTTATGACAATAACATGGCATGTATTAAACGCTGGTAACTTGCCGTCGTGTAGATGGTAAAGGACCGTCGTGTAGATGGTAAAGGACCGTCGTGTAGATGGTAGAGGACCGTCGTGTAGATGGTAAAGGGCCGTCGTGTAGATGGTAGAGGACCGTCGTGTTGATGGTAAAGGACCGTCGTGTAGATGGTAAAGGACCGTCGTGTAGATGGTAAAGGACCGTCGTGTAGATGGTAACGGACCGTCGTGTAGATGGTAATGGGCCCTCGTGTACATGGTAAAGGACCGTCGTGTAGATGGTAAAGGACCGTCTTGTAGATGGTAATGGGCCCTCGTGTACATGGTAAAGGACCGTCGTGTAGATGGTAAAGGGCCGTCGTGTAGATGGTAGAGGACCGTCGTGTAGATGGTAAAGGGCCGTCGTGTAGATGGTAGAGGACCGTCGTGTTGATGGTAAAGGACCGTCGTGTAGATGGTAGAGGACCGTCGTGTTGATGGTAAAGGACCGTCGTGTAGATGGTAAAGGACCGTCGTGTAGATGGTAATGGGCCCTCGTGTACATGGTAAAGGACCGTCGTGTAGATGGTAAAGGGCCGTCGTGTAGATGGTAAAGGGCCGTCGTGTAGATGGTAAAGGGCCGTCGTGTAGATGGTAAAGGACCGTCGTGTACATGGTAAAGGACCGTCGTGTACATGGTAAAGGACCGTCGTGTACATGGTAAAGGACCGTCGATGCCGGAAGCGGCTTGCCGGGGCTGCTTGCTACAAGCTGCTGCAGGTGTGTCGCTTCCATCCAATTTCCTACCGACACAAACAAGCAAGACAATCACAACAAACAGCGATCCCACTACTACCAAAGTGAATGAACCCCTTTCAGAGCTTAAATCTTAAATGTGATTTGTTGACATTTTAAAAGAGACCAAGAGTAGGCGAGTTTGTCCAGTGCATGGTCAGTGGTCAAGACGTGCAAACCACTCTACACTAGATAAACACGAAAAAACAAACATATTTGAATATTGGTTGCACTGGTTAACTTGTTTTCCTGATAGTTTTCCTTCTTCCTTCCCACAGTAAGAACAAAAATCTATCAGGCCATGTTTTATATTGCGACCACTGAAGAAAACATATACATGTACAGTAAAATGCTGACACTAAGGAGACGTTTGACATGTCATTGAAGAAGTGTTTGCTGTTTAAGAGCGTTTCACAATGTTCTCCTGTCCTAAGATAAGGTTTCGGAACTCATAGTCATAAAAGTGTGTTATTTTCTAAGAGAGATGTTCTTATCCTGAGTAATTTCCTTGTCAATTTGAGGTATTTCACACATCCATTGAACGTTTTCTTTTTCATATTAAATGACACATAATGTATGAAATATATTGAGCAGTGAACCAAAATACAATGTATAAGTTGGATACATCCATTAAACTTTGTTTCCGTTGACAAGCTGATTATGCTGATATATGCATTTCGATCTGTTTCGTCCATGAAAGAATCGTGGAGATCACATCGGGTTTATATGCGAATCCAAGAACGTCCAAAAACATTGTCTAAAACCCTACAAAATCAGCACCACAAAAATGTATCGTTAACGTATAACAGGGATGGAGCTTGTAACCTACAAGATGAAATACCATATGAATCTTCACCATCTTCACTGATCTATGACATGATAAAATGACACAATTAATATTAAGAAATATATCACTAAATTGTGCAGTCCTCTATTGAAAGGTTTTTTATTTTTAACTTTTTTTATTATAGTGATTGATAACAAGTTAAACAAATTATAAGCCTTTGCATTTTCATTGTTGAGAACTTTATTGCAAGGTTTCTAAAATGGATTATACACCATTTAGTGATATGTGTTAGACACGTGATAGATTATGCTTGATTGTAAGGAAGAAGAGAAAGAGTATCTTCCTCTTTTCGTCGTCGTCGTCGTCGTCGTTTTACTCATGGCTCAGTGACCATATTGATGAAGGATCTCCATTCATGACGACACTGAGATTTTGAGTAGCAGCGGTATGTTGACATGTTAGTTATGGAAGCAATGTCATCAGTCCACCCGAGTCTCTGCCTTCTTCTTTCCTTCTTTTTTTTTCCAAACATAGCTTTCTCCAAATTGTCTCCATCTCTCCTTCCAACGTGACAAAAATATTGAAGCATTTGCTTCAATACTATGTTGAAGAGTGGATGTCTTTCCCCAATATCATGTCAAATGCTTTCATTTGATTTTGTTGGCTCTCCATGGAATGCAGAGCAGCTTTCTCCAACACTACATCTTAAATGTTTCAATCCTTCTTTGATCTGCAGCATTGATAACCCATGTCTTCCTCTTTTAACCCAAGTCAAATTTGGAAGTTAAATAGTCATGTTCTTTGTAGTGCAGATAGCGATTCTGACATCGCAGTTAAGAAGAAATCAAACTTCGCTGTAATAATTTTGTAACGAAAGTAAAGATCTTAACAGGCCAGCCCTATTCTATTTATTCTATCTAATGCACTGCTGTGACCATAACCAAGTCTGGACACAGTTCAACCATGTTGTTGATTTGTGGAAGTCCGCTACGAAGTGTCTGCGGGTCACTCGTGCTCCTTGTTTATATGAAATGATGTTATCACTTCCTCTAATGTCCTCAGATTTGAATCTTATGCAGATGGTAAAAAGCCTACCATCTTTTCGATGACAATCATTAAGAGGATAATTCACACTGAAGATAAGTTGGTTTCAATAAAAGCAGAAATATGTAATTGAAGATTTGACGAAAATTGGTCAAAGGAAAACAAAAGTTATTAGATTTTGAAATTTCAATTTCGTTACGTCACGTGCGAGGTGGTTTCCCATATGTTGGTGCAATATGATTACATAAATTGCTCTTTTTCTGTTTTTGACAACGGAATGATTATTTTTAAATACAGGTATGTTTGTAAAAAACGTATTTCTCATGATGTATCAAATGCACAGATAAAAGGATGCATTCTACACATTATAATATGGGAGAGCACCTTGCAGGTGACGTCAAAAATGAAAATTTAAAAAAACTCACAACTTTCTTATCCTTTGACGTATGTTCATCAAACCTTCACTGATATGTTTCGTTCAGGTGTCAGCCTTTATTTAAACAAATATGATTACAGGATGAAGTATCCCTCAAATAGTGAATTGAAAAAGCTATGTGATTGGTATAAGTCCAATAATCTTTTTTTGTTGTCAATATATTTGTTTTGTTCCCATTTTTTGTGGTATATTTCATAACGATTTTAATGTACTTTTCACCTAAAGGTCACTGTAAACGACACGATTCGATCAGTTGTACGACTCTGAATCACAGGACCTAGTCATAGGGTTTGTGACTTCCAGCCAAGTTGTATGCCCTTGTGGCTGCTAAGACAACAGCCTTTCACGTAGAAGTAAAACCTAGCCTGATGAAGTTAGCCTGGAATAAAGAATTAATTTCTTCGAAGTCATCTTTATTTCTATCCCACTAAAAAGGGACATGTCTAGACAACCAAAACAAATGACACATATAACAACAAGAGCAGATATAAGTGTGAGAAGACATCGAAAATTGGCTAGGTAACCATCCAAAACAACTAAATCGCAGTGTAATGAATGCCAGTCAAGGTCCAACCGCAGAGATTGACCAACCCCTTCCATTACCCTGAAGTGTCAGCCTTCTTACATCTTGACTACACCTCTTGACCACTATTCCTCAGACATGAGGGTACTGGTCAGGTCTGCGGACAAAGGAGTGTGGCCGCTGCGGCTTATGCTTGACATCATATCGCTGGTATTTTCGCTGATTCTGTGCGAGGTTTTAACTGGTATGTTGTGCACCTCATAAGATGATGCTGGACTTAAGATTAACAAAGTTTTAAGCTACGAGACGTTTAGATGATGACGGTGGTCATGTTTGTGTTAATGACGGTGGTGTCGATAACGGTGATGTCTTGATGCTCTCTCTTTAACCATGTACACCACGCAACCTTTCAATCTAAGAAAAGTATCATTGCAAAATTAATTTAATGGTCCAGATGAGAACGGTCATACTGACACACATCAGAAAAGGGCGCAATCTGGTGTATTGACAGGTCTGGTTTGAGTGAGAAGTCGAGACCAGCTACCCCAGCAGAGGTGCATTGTGGGTCTCAGGCCTGATCCTGCATATGGGGAGACGCGGAAGTCACACCGGAAGCGGAAATCCTCACATCAAGTTTTAAGACGGCTTAGGACGTATCGGGTTTAATCTGATATCGGCAGTGGAATATTCAAAGAAACAAATGGGGGTTTGAGCAGATTCAATCTTGCAAACTGGGTCATAAGTCAACAATTTATAACATTTAATGAAAGTGTGTGTTCGTTATGAGCAGGTATACAAATATGATTAACCCATGTCAGTGGTGATGGAATGGTCTTACTTGTGACATCCGTGTCTTCAACTAGGACGCCTGGAAAAACAATCATTCTTACCACCAGTGACATAACAACGCCGAAGAAAAGGCAAAGTCCATCATGTCCATGCTCATAATTGTTTATCTCCAGAATGCAATTCGTATGAGAAACGTATTAGCAGCCTGTACGCAATCTTCACTGCTTGGTGGAATCCTAAACGTTTCTCTTCTTTTTGAAATTGCCAAAGACAGCCCTTTTACCAAGGATGTTTAAGCACATGGATATCCATCCCTTTGAACAAGGTTTGATTCCGCCACTGAATATTCATGAATAGCAGCTGCTCTCAACAATATGATGCATACGCGATTGCGACACGTTCATCTGGATTTTCATACACATTCCTAAACATGCATACATTTCAGCTTTCGCTGCTGAACTTTTAATTTTGTCACTAAATGCTTGTTATGTAGTTAATAAGGACAAGCGAATACAAAATTTGATACATTTGAGATGAAAATACTAGCTTGGGCGCAGCTGGGCACGTTTTTCATTTTACTTTTCCGGAAGGAAAATGTTTGAAAGTAACGTTTCATGCAAATTTTTAATGGAATATGATGCGGAACATTGTGAAATTGAGACTTTTGTACTGTAACTTGATATCACGTTCAGAGCCTTTTTGCCATATTGTAACAATATTCCTCGATTGAATCTTTATAGATGCATCGTAGGTATTACATGTCACAACTGCGCAAGTATATGGGGTGAAGATATTTCCCCAAATTCTTCTGCGCATCCTATTTTTTTTATACTTCAAATCAAAGCAAAAATCATCCAGAGAATCGGCGGCTTCGAACATGGGAGATCAAAGAGAAAATCTTTGTAAAGTGTTCTTTTGTGACTAGAAGCAGAGTACAATGAATCTGCATTGATTAAATGGCTGCTGGCACTCCATGTGCTTAAACATCCTTGCTTTTACTGAAATCGAGCTTTTTAATTTTTGCCTTGATTCTGAGACTGACAGGACTTTATCTTAAAGATGGGGTCCTCTGTGGAAAAGTGTCGGCTATGCTTGTTAGGAATATGTCATTAAAACACTCATGGACTGTGGGATCATTCAGCATATTAGTATACCATATCTCTCTCAATCTGTCATATCTGAAGAACAGATACTGGTTTCCGAAACTCAACCGATTCTCAATCAACATTGTATTTACATCTTTCCCACATGTGGCACGTAGTCAACCATGTACCTGTTCAGCGTGTTTAACAATAAGAGATGGAGAAATACACACACACACACACAGACACACACACATACACACACAGACACACACAGACAGACACACACACAATACACACACAGACACACACACAGACATACACACACATACATACAGACAGACACACACACACAATACACACATACATACACAACCGTCAATACAGTTTCTTGATGTGCCATAGCCTATGCCTATTAGCTGAAAAAGCATACCCTTTAACCCTTTATGTGTCGGATAAGCTCTTTCTCTATGTGAATTGCGTGGATTACTAATGACACAGTTCGCGTGTGGCGCTCAAAGAGTTAATTAGCTTTTAAAAACTTCCTCCAAAAGGACAATTGCATAGGCCTATCATCGTCAGGTTCGTCCAAAATCTCCAATAATCGTAAAATTATGTGAACACGTTGAATGACGGTCGTCATGGGTCGACGATACGTCTCATCTGGTTTGTGTTCGAGGACGATATCCGCTAGTCGGACATCCATGGTATCGATATCATGGCTACCTGAGAGTGAGATCGTGATCGTTCCGAGCTAGCGCACCTGTGCTTCCCCGTGCGTGAACGTGTTCACGCAGCCTTGATCCAGATTCGGTACTGCATGGACGTTTTGATTCATAACCAAGGTTCCGGAGTTTGTACGACCAACTCTCACCGCGAACACAACTAAAATAAGACAACGATTGATCAAATTAACCATATCTGGTTTTATGCTAGACCAACGCTGGATAGAACCTACCCCCCCCCCCCCCACACACACACACACACACACGCACACACACACATACACACACATATACACACACACATACACACATACACACACATACACACATACATACACTTACACGCACATACACACACAAGCACATACACACACACACACACACACACACACACACACACCATCGCCCATAGATCAGTGGAGACACTGGAGACCAAATGTAACAATGATTAGCTTCTACGAACTGGTTGCAACGTAACCCTTTCTTAAATAAAGACTGTGGTCATTGGGACATATGCCAGATCGCCGAGACTGAAAAAAACACGTTGCCATGGTAATGTTAGCCTATGCTTAAAGGTCTTTAAGCTTAGCACCATGAATAGCAATATGACACCCTAGTCTCGATGCGTAATATCTATTTTGAGGTATTTGTATGATTGTAGCGGTGTAAAATGAGCATAACTTGATACAAAGTCATAGTCAAAGTAAAGTGATGATTTCATACAGGAATCCGCCGCTGTGCCACAACAAGACACCATTCTGGTTTTATTTCAGAAACTTTTTTTATCACAACATTGCATGTTAAGAATAAACATCATATCATCATTACCTCTAAAACCTGAAATTAATTCATGGTCGACGGTCCTCAAATGATAATGGGACCCATTAAAAAAATGTTTCCTCTACTTTACATCCATTGTTCAAATGAAGGGTAGATGATAGGTACCGCAGCTTCCGTGAAATGAAGCTTATAAAGTGAACGCCGGCCCCTAGATGCTCGTTACATCAAAACAGTGTGAAGGATAGATATATACATGTATAATATGATAATGATGGTGTTAACCTGTCTGAAGTGACCATTGATTTCAGCGAAAATGGCACCATAGTGTAATGTAATCCGCAATGTGCATGATGGACAGCCGGTAGAGCACATAGCGATGGACATCAGTCAGATCAGCTTGCATAGCCTCACGCGCAGTGCCATGCTCGGCGCCCACGGCCTTCTCCTGCAGAGCCGGGCAGACATGTGCGGGTGCCAGGCCATGCCTAGTCGGGCCGGACGGGCGAGGTCAACCCCTACAGACACACCTACTCCAAACAATCACAGACATGGCAAATACAAGAAAGAAATATGAAATTGAGCCGTCGAATACCAATGACATGCCGTTATATAACATCAGCCGCAGGGAAGTTAAAAACAAAACAAAAATTATGTTTCAGGTATTACATATGTAGCCAATTATATATAACACATATATCTTAATTTGAGTGTTTGGAAATTATACTTGGTGCGACTTGCAGAGCCAAATTTGAAATATGCTTATGTTTCAGCATTCATTTTTCTTTTATATTTCATATCATCCTTTCATTTCATTTCAAATCATTTTATTTCATTCTTATTTGATACAAATTACAACGAAGACTAAATCGAGAGGAATGTTGCAATCATAACCCTGGCCAGGGACGGGCCCAAGATTTTGGGAAAGGGGGGAGGGGCACATTTAGAAATATATTTTGGTCGGGGAAAATCGCGTGATGGCTAAAACAAAAAAGAAGGTCCTCACTTCCAAAAGTGAATGTTCCCCCACCCCATAATTCCGCCACTGACCCTGGCAACTGGCCACACGAACGTAGCAACCACACATATATGTGCACCATCTCCTCCCATCTGGTCATGGTGAAATAATCGTTTACCTCTTCCAGCTACCCATGGGTAGCAGCAATGCGGATAAAGTATGCTGCTGTAGGACCCAAGTGCTGTGGTGAGTTTTGAAGCTAGAAACTCGAGATCTTCCGTCACTGTTAACAACCACTAGGCCTATAGCACGACACATCTTAACTTTGTAATGCTTACCAAAAGTTCATAACTCGATATTCTGTCGAGTCTGTCGAGTTCCAAGGGTGATATTCTGCAGACGACCTCTTTTTTAAAGTTATGACATAAGTCCCTCACGATCCGTGACTATGATTGGATTATCCTATTGGCGCAGTTTAAAAAAATATCTTTAATATTTTTGTTTTGACTTTAGTCAGTTGTCAGTATACCAATTGACCTAGCGAAGGCAGTTTTTTTTTCTCTCAGTATACGCTCAGGACAATACTCTACTCTTTGAACATATACACAACGAATCGCCCTGTTGTGAAGTACGATGTAATCGCTGAAGTTTGGATTACATGGCTCCAATGAGACGCCACACGTCAAAGACGCGCAATATTAAAGTCATAGGGTGGAATCATTGAAAGGTCACAAGTGCCAAGGGCGAACCCAGGGACCGCAATTTGATCATAAATGTCCTTATCTTGAAAAAGTTTACCCGCACTTGACCACTCGTGCATACCGCTAATTATGGAACTGTTACGTAACAACTTAATATAGAATAATCCTCTATCATATTTTAATTGTGCTAAATGAGAGTTTGCTCATACAGACTGAAGGCAGATAGTGAGAAGGGCATACGCGCATGTAAGCGACACTTGAAAGAACATTTGATCAATACTGCTACGTGCCATGTTCTGACATCCTAATCACGCTACTTCTTTTTGCACAAAGAAAACACAAAGAAAAAGCACGTTTAACCTGAACGGGTATTCACTGCCAGCACAACTACAAATCATTTGCGGGTTATCGGAACTGAGCTTGGCAGAACAAATTTTCGTCATGATTGTTTCTCGGCACAACTGATATGTCCTTGACTCAACTGATGTTTTCCCGTTCATTTCAATTATTTTGTCGGCAGAAGTGAAAGTCAGTTGTGTCGACAAAATTTCCCTCGTGCCGACAAATCCCCTTAAAACAATTATTGTGTGTGCGTGTGTGTGTGTGTGCCTGCGTGTGTCGTGTGCGTGTGTGTATGTGTGATGGTGGGGGGGGGGGGGGGGGGGTGCAGCTGCCGCCCTATCTGGCTACGTTAATGTTTGAGGTCTTAGATATACATATATATTTTCATAATTACGTGATAAACTCTCCCATACAAACTTCTCATTTGTTATTTCGGGGCACGCACTGACCGTGACCCCATCATCAGGACTGTCATAGTTATGCTGCTCCTGGAAAAAAAAAATCCGCCTATGTTGATAAAGTAAATCGTCGCAGTACGAAACATGTATGTTATAATTTGAGATCAAATGAGTCGGCCTTTGGAGGCCTCGCGTTGACGTGAGTGGACGTAATACGAGCTCCCATTGTTCAGTTATAATCTAAAGCAACGGTACATATTCCAATGAAAACAGAAACTGTACTTTACTTTCTCTTAAAAAGTGCGGGGATTAATCCACTCCGATATCGATTACTGCTACCTAGCCATTTCAGGCACGGGCCATCCCGAACCAAACACTGTCTTCCGGAGCCGAGATGACAGATTGAGTGGCCTGACCTCACATCTCCATGGTAATCTATGAGCACTACCCATGGTTATTGGTCGGTTTAATTTCGATAGATATGAACGCTTGCTCGCAATCAGGTCATGTTGTTCCCACGCCATGTAAGTCATACAACACTAAATTATTGACAATGATTTTGTGTATGTGTTGTAATGTGGATCCATGATATAAGAAGCTTTGCTTCTTTTGGCGTCCTCCCAAACGTGTCTTTAATGATTTGTTTGTACAATGTAATGATGTTTTAATGGAAAATAAAAGATCGGAAGTGAACTGAAATGAACTGACAGTACAATGATTATGAACGTCGTAGGTAATGTTAGGCTTACACTAATATTCTTTTGAATTGTTTTTTTATACAAATACAAATACAAATACAAATACAAATACAATAATACAATAATACAATATGACAGTAATGACAACGCATTTTATTAATTCTTTATGCACCATTTTTGCATATTGACACACACATCCAATAGAGTAGTATTTGCCTGGCATACAAAAGGTTTAACACATTAGTTTGATGTGTACATATATTTGATGTGTATAACTTTGCAGAATTGTGCACATAAACGCTGCGATGGGCAGATCTAGGGAGAATGCTTATTCGACGTTGTGAAAATAATGCTGTATAATCGTGATACCGAAGGCTAGCATACGCTGATTGCACAAATACGTTTCTGTATAATAAATATGCTGAACATAACAGAGTTTTAAATAAAGGAAATTAATAAACTCGATTATCATTAATCACCACTCAGCATTTCACATTCTACAACCAATTGAGGTCATTGAAGTCCTAGCATAATGTGAGCGAAATCACATGGTTCATTTTCATGAAAAACGTTGAAATCCACTTTCAATTAAGCATGTCAAAACACGATCAACCATTACCATTTTGAATCATAGCAGTATCATGAACAAAGTAAAAATACATTTTCTTGACCTCAATGGCAAACCTAGCCATATAAAAATACTGCAACTGTAATCCCTTGCAGATCTAAGCTAATCTAACAGAATTGCAACCCTACCCTCGCGACATCCGCTCATGTCCGTTAGAAAACAAGAAGTCATCTCTCTAGGCATGACGAATCTCTATTTTTCGGTTCGCACAAACATGCTTTGTTCACTTGTTTGGGTAAAACTTAGGGGCGTATGAGGGGGTGACCCTCCCCTTCCCGGCTACATTCCCCTTTATTAGTTTAAGAGTGTTGATGTTGGTAAACTCAAACCACAATCGTCAATTTTCAACTCTCGCCGCCCCTGCCCCGCTCTCTTTCGCTTTCCATTTCTCTCTATTTACTCTTTATGTCAGTCTGATCACTGTTGCATTGGTATTACGTCTCTCTAGTTTTCTGTCCACCCATGCCTATTTATATGTTTAATTCTCTCTAGCTTTCTCTTCCTGTCTGTTTCTTTCTGTCTTTCTGTCTGTCTGTCTCTCTCTCACTTCGTCTCTGTCTACCCCCTGCCTCCCCTCCCCCTGTATCTCTCTTTCTCTGTCTGTATCTCTCTCCTTGTTGTCTTTTTATGTGGCTGTGGTCGTGGCGGTGAACAAAGTCACAAACCTTTTCAGAATGCCGCGTCTGTTCATGATGTTCCCCTGAGCGATCGACCTACGGAGATTAACCTTTATCTAAGTATTATGTTGATATTGTTGTAGCCTGCTTGGGCACCAGTATAACTTCTATAATATAATACACCATTAAAATGGCATCTCAAGGCTCAAGGTTATTTACAGCGAGTCATTCTGATAAGAAACCCAAAACTGTAAGCCAGTGAGGCCGTACTGACACGCCCAACCACCTCGGACTGTCTCCCACCAGTCATGGTCTCATCCCAGAGCATTAACTCTTTTCCCCTCCCCCAAAAGAAAGTAAAATGATATTGATAATTTTGTATTAAGCGATTGAAATGTAAGGGTAACAAAGCGTAGTCATATTCAACGCTTCTCCACAATATTCCACTCAAAACAAACCAAAGAATAGAAAACTGACTCCTAACGTGTATACAGTATATAAAAATATGAACTAGCAGACTAGAATAGACAGTCGAATTCGCATAAAATGATGAAAGTGACATTGTGGTCCATTTGTGGGAATCGCAGTGTTTATGACAACCATAACATGCTGAGCGCGTTTTTGGAACTCCGCCGAGATGGGAGGCTCACGTGGTATAGTACGTGAGCGATTATGTAATCAACTACGATATCAATGTCGTGATCAATGTATCAGTTGGCATCGCCCAATCGCAATAAAAACGTAAACATCCATGTGAAGATTATAACATGATCCTGGATTAGATATCAGGGTGAAGTGAGTTGATAAGGGTGTAGGGGGAGGGGGTATGTCTAAATAATCTTTCGGTATTCATTTTCTTGTCATTTCATTTATTTTCGGATAAAACATCAATGCAAATATGAATTTAAAAAAATTCAAATATACATTCCAGATGAATTCCAAATACAGTATACATTTCAAGCAAATATCGTAAACATAATAAATGGACATGAAACAGAACATAAGTAAGCAAACGGTTGTTGGAAATGCCCCGTAACATGATTGTCATTGAGTATTATGAACACTTAACATCTTGACAATAATTTGCTGAACAATGAGCAAATTTAAAATATAAAAAGGTGAATATAATGGCGAGAGAAGAAAGAGGAGAGACTAGAATGTTTCCTCTATATGTTTGTGTGTATGTGTGTGTGTGTGTGTGTGGGCAGCCATTCACTGGTAGTACATGGAATGTTTTTAATCGAAATAGTATCAATTAGTATAACTACAAGGTGTGCTTTAAAGCGTAATTTAAATACTTGTTTCGATAAGTGGACGTCACGTGAAAGCGCGTTCTATATGTCGGGGCCAGTATGTGTAATTTAAGATCTATTTTTTGTTTGATATGAGCAGACTTCATCCATAGGCTACTTGCCAGTCATTGTTAGAGGTTGATGTTCACTTTTCTGAAAGTTTGTTTTTCACATTCCGTATACCCAGGGGCTCCCTAATTAATCCAAAAGCAGGGTCCATTTATCCAAATATGTGTTACATGAAGACAGGGAAACATCCTTCCAAACTGGCCAAATTGCATCGCCTCCAGAAAAGAGCGTTACGTATCTGTTCTAATTCCGATTTTCGAGCCCACTCATTACCTATTTTTAAAAAGTTTCGTACTTTGCACATATACGACATTAACAAAATGCAAATTTCCTCAATAATGCATCGTTTCTTCCGCGGCACACTGCCACCGTACTTAATGCGCATGTTCTCTTTAAATACTTCGATCCATGACCACAATACGAGGGCTGCAAATAAATTTCACCAATGGAAAGTTACTTCTTCAACTATCCAATCATCCTTACGTCACATTGGTCCAGCTTCATGGAATTCTCTACCACCTTTCATTCAAAATATTCAATTCTGCAATTCATTTAAAAATATTCTGAAAAAACACCTATTGTTAACTTACTGCTAAATTTCCTGACTCTTTTATTTCATTCTCTTTGATTCCATTCTCAACTGTTAATATACCAATATTTAGCCATTTCTTGTTTTATTTATAGGTGCGCCTAACCTATCAAGCCTCTACGGCTTTTACAGGCGTCCCTTTTTCCACAATTGTAACCACTCATATTCTACATTAAATTTGTTCATACATTTCAAATATAACTTGTTTATTTATTATTATGTATGATATGTATTTTTCATTTTTGTATCATATTTTACTATGTATGTAAATATGTTTTTATGTTGATGGAAATAAATAAAGTTCAATCAATCAATCAATCTTTAAAAGTCACGAAACTCGTCAGGAATCAGCAGTATACCCTTACAATAACGTGTGTGAAATCTCACAGTCAAAGCTTCACGAACAGCTTCAGGAAAATTGAAAAACTACCCTTATTTCCGTTTGAAACGCAGCGAGCATAGTCTACATTCATAATCGTGTAGTCCCTGACAGTGCGCGATGCGGGCATTGCTGCCGTTGAAGGCAGGCACCTTGGAGTGGATCGGTGTGGACCACTCTTAAGAAGCAAGAGACCGTCAAAAACATGGATATAGGCCTACGTCGTGTTGTAATTCGAATTACTACAAGAACTAAGTCATTACGTTGTGTAGTAATTCAAATTGTCACACTATACCTAAATAAATTACGTCGTGTTGTAATACATTACTACCCTACGGAATTCTGAATTAGTCAGTTTTCAGGTCTATCATTGGGAGGGAAGTTCTAGGCAGTATCTTCTTTCATTTTTGGTGTCTTTTTACAAAATGTTACTTTTTTGACCTGCAAAAGGGATACACTTTGCTGTGAAAATTATTTGTAAGGCTCGTTTTTCTGATGACTTGTTACTTGGATAGCTCCCCTTGTTTTACGTTGAAAATAAATTGAAGCTATTTTGGAACAACGAACCTTGTTTATTTCTCGGATTATTGAAACTTTTCGGAGAACTGAACTTTCGAAATAATGAACATTGGGAATAACAAAATTTTCGGATTAACGAACCTTCAGAATAACGACCCTTCTAGTTGTAACCATGGTAACTATTATGGGGATGCATGTACACTATCTAAGGCCAAACCCAGTCTCCCTGCACAATCATTATTGACAGCGGTCTGTGTCTACGACCTAACATAGTCAGAAAGTCTTGGCTAGAGGTTGTGTGTATACCACTGAGAATCATTTTCACCAACATAAAGCTGGTTATATGATCATAACCGCTAGATGGCGGGATTCCACACACTCGGCTTGCCAAAATTAAGTTTTAGCATTTTCACATATAGATAAATAATGATTTTCATTTTTGTCTAAAAGCACCAAATTTGGCACACATGTAGAATTAAATTATCTGAGCAAATTTGGATATTGAACTCTCCTCATGTTTGCCCTGGGATGCATTGGGGGCCATTTTTAACCAAAAAAAAAAGTAATATTGACATTATGTGATATCAGGGAGGTGTTACGAAGGAGAAGAAACTCGAGCATAATAAATTCAAACATCTATATGGGTTCTTAAGCGCGCTTATGAATGTCAAAAGCATTCCATAATCATGACAATGCTTTGATGTACCATGTGCGGGGCCGACATTTAACTGTTGAAAACTTGAAAAGAAATTTCTTTAATTGCCCATTTGTCTCTAGAAGCTTTGTTTTTGACAAGTTTGTTTGCAAACTATAAGGAAGTTAAGGACAGATTTTTCGAAAAGTAATGAGGAATCATTAAAAAATCGGACACACACACACACACACACAAAAAAAAAAAATCGGACACACTTTCCGACATCTTGTGCATTTGTGGAATTCAACCATTCTCAAAATTATATATGAAGCTGCGTATTATCATTAACGGTGTTTGTGTGTGATTGCTTGCAGCGGAGATATTTTACTTGGAAAAAACTTGTTTATTTGTGTTTGCTGATACCTGTTATGCTCATGGAAGTATTAATGACATTAAGAGAACTTCTCTGAGAAACCGTTACCACACAATCATGTTCATAATTGTTCAAACACATGAACAGCAGCTGTTGAGAACACATAACTTTTCAGCGGCGTGGAGCATGGGTACAAAGAAAGAAAGTTGATTAATGTCCTTCCGTAACAAATCCCTGGTAATAGTAACATTGTCTGTGCAATCATATTAAAGTCAAGTCTATGATGCACATCATATTTCCAATTTGGTACAAAAAGAAAAGGAAATAGAAAAGATGGACACAAAAGGAGTCGATTTGTAAGGTGATTTCTAGCAGAAGATCGCTTGAGCGGTCCTGTTAGCATGCCCAAGGCGATGTGGGTTGGCGAGGAGACGGCACGACGAACAGCAGTCATTACCATGCTGATTCAATCACAGAGCGCGCTTGCCGGTGTGGTGAGCAGCTACATCCCCCGCGGCCAGCATGGCCAGTGTTCGCCCCAATGAAGCATTGTCCGTGGGAGGTGTCCGTACTCGCGTGCTGTGTCCTATGTTTGATTTTCATGACTGTATTCCACGAGTGAATTTTCACGGTCGGAGATAATTCCCTTACGTACTCACGTACATTATGATTACGATTTCATTTCTATGCCAATTTGTAAAAGCTAACCGAGGCTAGATGTATCGCCATCTTATTCTATAAAGACAACATGATTCAGTAAACTAATAATTATCATTTCTGTCAGAGTCACACGCGAGATGAACTGAGTCCATGTATTGATTCTTTCTGCAGTTTTTGGCCTAGCTGATTATTCAGCATGATTGCATGGCCAGTTTTCTAATAAAATACAATGAAAGTTTTATTTTATTCATTTCATTTTATTTGACCACGGTTAAAGAGAAAACATGCTTAAGACAGTGGCTGTTCTTCTACATGTCCGTCAAATTCATTTAAATTACCATACAAGTAGTGACACCTATACTATTTCGCATTTAAAAATACAAACGTACAATGACTGCCTCCCCTTACTTCATTAAAAAATGGTTGATACCATATTTCATTCATTAGGATTTCCGAGTTTCCTTTCAACGCGTTGTTATCACCTTCACACTATTGTAACAGGTATCACCAGAGAACTATGTAGGCCTATAAGCCGAAGCACACATAAATTTACCTTGCCAAAAAATAATTCCCAAACAAAGATTTGAATGTAATCTTCCTTGAAGAAACAAAAATGTTTGTGTAAAACATTCTTATATATATATAAAAACAAATCCTTGCAACTCGACAATCTTAATGTATTAATTATGATATCCCCAAACAAATATTAAGATTTTTATTTTTCTTGAAGAAAGGAAAATGTACGGAAGCTTAGAAGTGCCCCCAGAAGACGAGATAATTTAGGACGTGAAGACGAGAAGACGAGACGAGAAGACGAGAAAAAGAGTCAAGAAGACAAAAAGACAAGATCTTGGATCTCGTCAAGTCGACTTCTGTAAGACGAAAAGACAGAAAGACAAGATGCTGGATCTCGTCAAGTCGACTTCTGTAAGACGAAGAGACAAAAAGACAAGAACTTGGATCTCGTCAAGTCTACTTATGTAGGATGAGAAGACAAGAAGACGAGATCTTGGATCTCGTCAAGTCGACTTCTGTAAGACAAGAAGACAAGAAGACAAGATCTTGGATCTCGGCAAGTCGACTTCTGTAGGACAAGAAAACAAGAAGACAAGATCTTTTATCTCGTCAAGTCGATGAGAAGACAAGAAGACGAGATCTTGGATCTCGTCAAGTCGACTTCTGTAAGACAAGAAGACAAGAAGACAAGATCTTGGATCTCGTCAAGTCGACTTCTGTAAGACAAGAAGACAAAAAGACAAGAACCAAGGATCTCGGCAAGTCGACTTCTGTAGGGCGAGAAAACAAGATGACAAGATCCTGGATCTCGTCAAGTCGACTTGATGAGGATGGCAAGGCAAGAAGACGAATTCGAGATCGTCGCTCTATACGACCGACTCTAGGCTTTAATATAGGCAAGGGTGTTTGTCTATTGTGATCAGACTTGACGCAACGTTTCATATTCACACTCATAGCATCGTTAAAACTTGTATAAAATCTACCAGTTGGTGTGATGGCTGAAAATGCAGTTGAGAAGGAGGGCGACTCTCCTTCGTCGACAGACAAAACTGAACCTGAACCCATCAAGCTTCTATGTTTATAGTCCGGGAGCCCAGAAGATTTATTCATGTGAAAAGGGCCGGAACAACTGACCCCATAGGTCGAAAGGATATACCCTGGACATCACAAAAATGTTTTGCTGACAAGGTGTACCCGATGCTCTCCCCCCCCCCCCCCCAAATCACCACAAATGTGACGTCACTACCGGAAAGCCTTTTTTCAAAAATGGTCAGAATATAATACATGGTAACATCATAACAAAGGTGTTAACACACATTTTTTATGCCGAATTATCAAACTTGATTGGTATATTTTGGTTGCCTAGTAAATTTACAACATCATCATTGACTCGTTTTGGCAATGGCAGGTCTGTGGGCGACGTCGACGACGACGACATGTCGCGACGACGTCAGCAAAATGCAACACTTTTGTTTGTCTTTTGTGCTCTTTTTCGGTTAAAACTTTTTCAATTCTTGTAGTTCACAAACCATTCCAAATATTTATTTTAAACTTAGTTTGCTGTGTTTGGCATCTCTCAAGCTTTTCAAAACATGTAAGAATGTGACACATTTGGTCACGCTAATGGCCATCTCCTGACTAATAATAAAGTTTTGGAAGAATGCACGTAAAGTCGTACAAAATACTGCCTACGTCCTGTACACGCGTATATTCTGGATATGTGCTACTGTTTGGTTGAAACATTTTAAATCCTTGTAATCCAAGAACCATACCCCATATTTCCTCTTGATTTAGCCTTATGTTTTTGGCATTTCTTCCACTTTTCAAAACATATATGGATGTTACATATTGTTACACCTATGGTTATCTCCTGACCAATAATGTAACGGAGCATTTTGGAACAACTGCGTGAAATTGGACAAAATGTTGCGTATTAACTGCACATGTGTATATTCTGTATGCTTGTTACTTTTTGCCTAAAACTGTTTAGATCCCTGTACTTCAAGAACCATACAACATATTACTTTCCGACATGTTCTGGTGGTTTTGGCATTTCTTCCACCTTTCAAAACATATATTGATGTTATATATTATCACGCTTATAGTCATCTACTGACCAATAACATAATGTCACATTTTGGAAGAACGAGCGACGAGTGACATAATGTCACATTTTGGAAGAACGAGCGTAAAATCCGACAAAATACTGCATGCGTTCTATAAACGCGGATATTTTGCTGCGTGTTACTCTTCGGTTGAAACTTTTTAAAAGCATTGTAATCCAAGAACCGTACAACACATTTCATTTTTATTTAGCCTTATGTTTTTGGCATTTCTTCCGCTTTTCAAAACATGTATGGATGTTGCACATTGTCACATCTATGGGCATCACCGGACCAATAATGTAACGGAGCATTTTGGAAGAATGAGTGAAATCGGACAAAATTCTGCGTATTAACTGCATACGTGTATTATTAGGTACTTGTGTTACTTGATGGTTGAAACTTTTTAGATCCTCGTAATTCAAGAACCATATAACATATTACATTTCGACATGCTCTGATGTTTCAGGCATCTTTTAGCCATTCAAAACATGGATGTTACATATTATCACGCTTATAGTCATCTCCTGACTAATCGTATAAAGTATCGTTTCGGGAAAATGAGCGTAAAATCTGACAAAATATTGCGTATACCTTCTGTGTTCGGTATACGTGTTCTGGATGCCTGATACTTTTTGTTTGAAACTTTTTATATCCCTTTTGCTGAAAATCAGTTAGAACTTAGTTCTTTCAGACTTCCTCTAATGTTTTGGCATCTGTTCCGCCTTTCAGTAAATGTATGGATTTCACATATTGTTACACTTATGGTCATCTAACATCTCTAATGTCTAATAATATACAGAAACATTATGCAAGAATGCGCGTCAAATCGGACAAAATAGTGTGTCGATGCTACATACAAGTCATGACACACGTGTATGATTTATGCCCGTTTCTATTTTTGCACGAAACCATTAAACTTATTTTTGTTAAAAAAAATCATCCAACATATTTCTTCGAAACTCGTACTAATATTTTTGCTTATTGTCTGCTTTTTAGATATATATGCCTATTGTAATATTTAGTAAGGATATCATTGTAAATAAGGTATTAACATTAAAACACACATTATGTTGATCTTGCTTTCCTTGTACATGGGCAATATCTACATCAATTTTTTTTCTGGCGATGGAAGCACCCTGGGCTACGTCAAAGATGACGGCTTGCCGCGGTGCCGTCTGTGAAAGCGTTTTTTTTTTTTTACATTTGGAAGTATTGCTGGTTTTGATGAGAATTAAGTGAAAATGTTGCGTTCGACAGATTGCTTTCCAAGTTTCTTTGAACTTTTGGATTTTTTTTTTCGGGGGGGGGGGGGGGTGGGGTGGGGTGGGGGGTGGGGGATGAAACCCACTATAAATTACGAAATGTCAAGGTTGCTTACAATTCAAGAACGATGGCCGAATAAAGCCGAAGTATGTTGGATTCTACTTTGTCGATGAGGTGCACTGTGTACATTAATGTGTTGATACATGGCAGATTGTGAACATAGCCATGTCCTTCCCCCAAAAAGTACCAAAGTATATGACCAGACCCAGTCACGGCAGAATGGTTCTACCATGATAACGGCCCGTGATGATAGTAACCCCAACTTTAAACTCAGTTGCCTGCATGGTATGGGCGCAATAGCTCATGTGTTTTCCGGCGACATCGACGACGAAGGCATGCAGCGGCCATGTCTGTTTTGGTGGTGAAATTTTGCATGTACATCTATCATAGTCCGTTTAGCATGCTCCATTCACACTATAATTAAGTATGGTCCACATGTGGGTACCCTGCTAATGCTGATTGTGGTAAGGATTACGGGGCCACATTACGGGACCATGACTACATTCCAAATTATTGTAAAATTTCATGACTGCTTTAAATTGTTTTGAAATTATGGAATAGTTAAGATCAAACCCGTTATGATACAAAACGGTTCAGTCATGATTCGTTTATTATTTTTTGACTAGCATATATTAAGGTGTGGGGTGAGCCTTCTTCAATGCATGATTTTGAGTTTGTGATCAAGGGGGTTATAGGATTTATATCAAATCGACGACCCGAAATCCATGAATATGCATTATAACATAATTACATAAGTAAACAAATATTCCAACTCTTACACGTACGTGAACGAAATGCTTGATCGATGATGAATAATGATGTATCTGTGTTTTACGATTATAAGCATAAGCTGGAGCCGGAAGGATAGTTTAGCCACCACACACATTGTCACACTTAAATAGATTTACAGCACTTTTGAAGAATGTAAAAGTGACTTTTCGAAAGATTTCCGGAATCTTACCAGACACTCTTGGTTTGCGCCAGTTTGGCAATTATGCTCGTGGAAGCAAATATCTACTGGAGGCTCACATCTAACATGTCTAATGTGTTTGTGAAAGTAATCTGTCAAACAAATACTTGCCAAATTTCACTACAAGCTTAAAAGGGTATTTCAAATATTATTAAATTTCGCAGGCGTCGCTATTTCATGTCTCCGTCGTCAATATCACCCTGAGCATTGCCATTGCCAACACACTTGGGTAGTTGCGCACATACACTAGTCGACCGACATGGCAGAGTTAAACCAAACTGAGTAATCTAACGAAATTTTACAATGTAACATGTTGTATGATGTCACTATGTATATGAACAATTTTACTTTATTGCGCAAATAAAAAAGTGATGTCCGTATAGTTCATTTTGGCGGGGAGACCACGGTTGTATGCACGACCCGCCATGCAGCAACTCATTTTTGTGAAACTCATCGACAAAATAGAATATGCTTTGGCATTATTCAGCCGTCGGTATCAAATCCTTTCCAACTTATATTTTACCAAAGTAATATTTTTTTTCTAATTGCTACCAGCCAAAACTTCATAGAAGCTTCGAATGCTTTTTAGATGCAATGTTTTGGCACAGTTTACACGTCCCGTGAACATGAGAAAAAACTGCTTTTCGCCG
The DNA here is from genome assembly GCA_963669155.1 of Arbacia lixula. NCBI lineage: Eukaryota > Metazoa > Echinodermata > Echinoidea > Arbacioida > Arbaciidae > Arbacia > Arbacia lixula. Next base: position 29,804,917 of record OZ022578.1, read on the forward strand.
AGGGTACGGCAACCGGCTGCCGTCGTTAACATCGAACAGTGCCCATCCATCGCCAGGAAAAAAAAATGAATGTCGATATTGCCCTTGAAAAGACAAGCGTGGTGAACAAAATTAGATATTGTAACTTGTAAATATATGTATATGTTTTAATTTGAGTACCTTACTTAATATGATAATGCCATTTCACAGACCCTCCACCGGTCTTTCCGGTAGTGATGCCACAAATAACAATTGGGTCATTTTGGAGGGTAATCTACGAGATGTCCGCTATAAATTGATGTAATTTCCTTATCGACATAATTGGTCGACACACTCCAACCCAACCCAAACCGTCAGGGCTGTCGATGTAAAACTCTAGATAAATTATTCATTGAGCTAGAGCTCGTATAATGAGCAACATACTACAGTGTAGGTTGTTTTATTTGCACACATTATTTTGCATAAATTGATACGATGACCCGTAGGTGAACACAAGCTTGATCACAAATATCCTTATACGCTCATAGAGACGACGACAACTGAAGTTTTAAACAAATATCGTGAAGTTTATAATACAGAGAATTATATATCAAGCAAAGGACTCTCAATCGAGGGAAGGATTATAAAATAAACTCCATATCTTATACAATTTACGCGGATTCTTCCAAAGTGTTGCGTTTTATTATTGGCCAGGAGATGACCATAAGGCTAGGGTTTCAATACGCAACATCCATGCATAAACACCAGAACAAGTCAGGAAAATATATTGTGGGCTTTTTTTTTTTTAGCCATAGGCCTGGGGGATATATAAAAAAAATCAACCAAAAAGTAACGCGCATTCAGCATAATTTTGTCCAGAATGGACACATATAAAACGTATACGCAGTGATTTGTCCGATTTCATTTTGAAAAACCCTTACGTTATGTTATTGGTCAGTGGATGACATTTAGCGTGACAGTATGTAACATCCATATACGTTTTGAAAGGTGGAAGGGATGCCGAAATCACCAGAACATGTCGGAAAGTAATATGTTGTATGGTTCTTGGAGTACAAGGATCTAACAAGTTCCAATCCAAAAGTAACACGCATACAGAGTATACACGTATGCAGTTAATACGCAACATTTTGTCCAATTTCACGCAGTTGTTCCAAAATGGTCCGTTACATTATTGGTCAGGAGATAACCATAGGTGTAACAATATGTAACATCCATATATGTTTTGAAAAGTGGAAGAAATGCTAAAAACATAAGGCTAAATTAAGAGGAAATATGGGGTATGGTTCTAGGATTACAAGGATTTTAAATGTTTTAACCAAACAGTAGCACGTATCCAGAATATACGCGTGTACAGGACGTAGGCAATATTTTGTACGACTTTACGTGCATTCTTCCAAAACACTACGCTTTATTATTAGTCAGGAGATGGCCATTAGCGTGACCAAATGTCACATTCTTACATGTTTTGAAAAGCTTGAGAGATGCCAAACACAGCGAACTAAGTTTAAAATAAATATTTGGAATGGTTTGTGAACTACAAGAATTGAAAAAGTTTTAACCGAAAAAGAGCACAAAAAACGAACAAAAGTGTTGCATTTTGCTGACGTCGTCGCGACATGTCGTCGTCGTCGACGTCGCCCACAGACCTGCCATTGCCAAAACAAGTCAATGATGATGTTGCACATTTACTAGGCAACCAAAATATACCAATCAAGTTTGATAATTGGGCATAAAAAATGTGTGTTAACACCTTTGTTATGATGGTACCATGTATCATATTCTGACCATTTTTGAAAAAAGGCTTTCCGGTAGTGACGTCATATTTGTGGTGGTTTGGGGGGAAAAGCATCGGGTACACCTTGCCAGCAAAACATTTTTGTGATGTCCAAGGTATATCCTTTCGACCTATGGGGTCAGTTGTTCCGGCCCTTTTCACATGAATAAATCTTCTGGGCTCCCGGACTATAAACATAGAAGCATGATGGGTTCAGGTTCAGTTTTGTCGTTGTCGTCGTCATTAAACTCTGTCGACGAAGGAGAGTCGCCCTCCTTCTCAACTGCATTTTCAGCCATCACACCAACTGGTAGATTTTATACAAGTTTTAACGATGCTATGAGTGTGAATATGAAACGTTGCGTCAAGCCTGATCACAATAGACAAACACCCTTGCCTATATTATAGCCTAGAGTCGGTCGTATAGAGCGACGATCTCGAATTCGTCTTCTTGCCTTGCCATCCTCATCAAGTCGACTTGACGAGATCCAGGATCTTGTCATCCTGTTTTCTCGCCCTACAGAAGTCGACTTGCCGAGATCCTTGGATCTTGTCTTTTTGTCTTCTTGTCTTACAGAAGTCGACTTGACGAGATCCAAGATCTTGTCTTCTTGTCTTCTTGTCTTACAGAAGTCGACTTGACGAGATCCAAGATCTCGTCTTCTTGTCTTCTCATCCTACATAAGTAGACTTGACGAGATCCAACTTCTTGTCTTTTTGTCCCTTCGTCTTACAGAAGTCGACTTGACGAGATCCAGCATCTTGTCTTTCTGTCTTTTCGTCTTACAGAAGTCGACTTGACGAGATCCAAGATCTTGTCTTTTTGTCTTCTTGACTCTTTTTTCTCGTCTTCTCGTCTTCTCAGGATCTTGTCTTTTTGTCTTCTCGTCCTACAGAAGTCGACTTGACGAGATCCAAGATCTTGTCTTTTTGTCTTCTTGACTCTTTTTCTCGTCTTCTCGTCTCGTCTTCTCGTCTTCACGTCCTAAATTATCTCGTCTTCTGGGGGCACTTCTAAGCTTCCGTAAAAATGTTTGTGTAAAGCATTTTACACAAACAGAATTCCCTGACAAATTCGACAAGGCGATCACTGATATTGGCCACAAGATGGCGCCATTGCACAGCCAACAAAAAGTCGAGGGTCTGGCCTCATTTTATCAACTCGAATTTGTATTGATAAACCGTGTCTGAGCGGACGCAGACCGCGAGGGTAGGACCCAGTCCGCGGCCCGGATGTAGTCGCCTACCACACCGACCACAGCTGGCCCTACGACCTACCACGAACATGACAAATGGGAACATGGGAGTGTTATATGGAGGCGGTGTAAACAAATGGTGTATTCTTTCTCCGCTTGACTCGAAGGAAGGGAAGGGAGGATCAATTGTAGAAGAAATGTCAAAGAAATGCTAATGATATAGAGGAAAAGAGTCACTACTCAGAAGAGGAACGACTAGGTAAAAGAGAGAGAGAGAGAGAGAGAGAGAGAGAGAGAGAGAGAGCATTCCCTGAAATGTAGATAAAATTTTTATGTTTCAGAGAAAAGGAATGACTAGAAAGAGGAATCGAGAGATTAGAAGAAAGAGAGAAAGTAATTCAAAATAAAACATTTCAAATGCACCTCATGCCTGCAAAATGTAGCTACATATTTTGTTTTCTCATGACAAACATTCATTGACTGTGCTGCACAATACCTTTTTTTTTTAATCACATCACAGCTTTGTGCAAGGCAACCCTTAGAGTTACTATATATTTCAAATCATGAGACTTTTATGGGGTAATGAATGATAATAATGCATGCGCTACTTGAAAACTTGTATAAATTTACAAAAAAATATTCTAAGAAAAACTTTCCCGATAACACACGCGCCACGTCTTTTAGGCATACACGTTTATCGTACATGATCTGATGGCGTTTCATCAAGAGACACATCCTGGTCGCAGTGGTGGGTCCCTCGTACGTCTCCTACTGATCGTTACAATTTAGGGTGTGGTGTTGTGGGATGGAGTGGTGGGGGGCGGGGCGGGGCGGGGTGGGGGAAGGGTTGGGCTGGTCTGGGCTGCCTGCAACCTGAGGCGGTGCATGTAACCTGAAATGCTTCATACCTACTTAAAGACAATATGATATAACCATGGCAACGGGAAATCAATCCACTACATTTTTCTCCTCTGTTACTTTCCTATTTCTCCGTGTTAGTAAATGTTTCATTTTGATGGATTAGATGACAGTAATCGCTTAAATCGAGCGTGGAGACATGCAATGTATTCGGCGCAGCTGGCCAGTCACTGTACTAACACGACCAGAATTGCTATCACTGCACAACCAATATAGGCAGCACATTCAGGTTGTGTGTAAGTACGTGAAGACGCATGGGTAGTAATAATATACTCCCAATAACAGAGAACGCCTCTTAATTATGGCGTCAAAGAAAGTTAATCGGTATAATCTGGACAATGGCACTACGTACGATCAGGCTAATAAAGTTAAGGGTAGTAAGGGGTAGTAGTCGTGTAGACAACGGGGACCATAATCAATGGATTACGATTCTATCATTACCAATGGTCCCATTCTTGATTTGATGGAACCCAGAAGCAATCGCCTAAAAAAAACTTATCGTTGAAACTGAACGCAATCCGTACCTGGTGATGACGGCAGAATGATAGAGCAATGCTTACGAAGCAGGAAGCATTGTCACTATACTACCTTTACCTTTAATCCTACTAACCGGGTGATATATTTAAGACGCTCTACCGTCTTAAATAGGAGAGTGCGCACTGAAGTGTGTGATGTAAGGTTCGAAGAAGCAACTGTCATGACTGTAGACGCTTGATTCAGTGTTCAGCACTGCTCCTACTTCTGTGGCCGTCTTGGCAAGCTTGTACTGCGACGATATTATCGTCATTTTAAGCACGATCGCTCGACGAGCGCGCTGCCGCCGTATCGCATCGTCCGTCCACGAGAGACCATCGTAAGGAAAACGTACATTATTTATTACATGAGATTTGCCATGGAAACAGGGTCTAGAGCTGAACGCGCGCATCATATTTCTACCAGCATTTCTTTGACCTCCAGTGTCACACCTCTCGCTCGCTTCTTGCAAGCCAAGCCACGCTCAACCCTACGATAGATACGCCCGTTTCTCTGTACGGTGAAGCCGTTTAATAGCTCTCTATATAAACTCTTACAGGTCGTATAAACACTCGCATGGACACTGTAAACTTTCGCTTTCTTCTCTATGAAACTTGTCTCGGTTCCGCTGAACTAAAGCAACTAGCAGAGGAAAGAAATATCAGTTACTATTTCCGACCAAGTTCCTGGCTTTGTATTGTGCGGCTTTGGGGTCGTGCAGAGAGTTCATCCGTGACGTGCACCCACCTTGCTCAATAATGTGTGTTGGTATAAAGGAGTGAATAGCTTGAATATGGACAGGGGTTACATCATAAGCCGAAGACATCTTTCATGTTGGTTATGTCATACTAACATTACTCCAGTCACGTGATTAAGTTTATTGCTGGCGGCTAACCTTGTTGAATAGCTCGTGAAAGGAAAGCGTGTAACGATAACGGTCACCTTATATCACTTGTGTGCATGAAGGAGATAAGGTTGGAGAAACAATAACGATCGTGTATGATTGTGTGACAGAATCATGACTTTGAAATTGTTGAATCAAATCTGAACGAAATAGATGCAATGGACCATAGCGTATAATAATCAGATTGTGTTGAAGTATTGTAGTATCCAGTAAAGTGTCGCCCGTCGTGTCATCGTGTGTGCCAGTGTGGGCGAGTGTCAAACGTCGCAATACGTGAACCTGTACGGGAGGAGAGTTACTCATATGCTGCATCGCACGTGCCAATGGACGGATATTTCTCCGGAGAACGCGATTGTGAAAAGGAGACTCTAAAATACAGTATCATTGCCTGGTTTAAACCCTTTCAATACTAATGCAGGAAAAGCCTATTGACTATCTACATTTCACGCACCTATGCACCTATGGAAGTAAGTGGGTTAATTGAAAAGTGCGATGTGAATAGTGGTGTCTCCTTATTTATACGGAGCTATTTTCTTTGTTTGTAAGTGGTAGTTGACATGCGCCTACTTGGACCACTGATCAATCTTTTCACTCTATTACCGTACGCGGGGAAACCCAACAAAGTGTTCACAAACACGACGAGCAAATCCGTGTCAACAACATTTTTTCTCTTGTTTGTTCGATATCGAGCGGAACAGAAGTTTTGTTTCAGTAGTGCGCTGGACGCGTGCGAGCTCACGACATTGTAAGCTTTGAAGGGGAAATGTTGACTCTCTTTGGAGAACATTGTAGACTTTTCATCCTGGCATATCTTTAGAGAAATTCGAAGTACACTGGTCTTTCAGTTTGAACTACAGAGGGGCTGTCCCTGACCTACTACGCTAATCTTAGCTACTGCGATAATCGACATAAAGGGGACACCCATTGTGTGGATTTTGATGGCATATTTGTATTTCAAGAGCGCACACCCGGAACTACTATTTTTCAGGGTAATATATACGTCAGCGTAGTGATTTAGTACCTGTACTTTCCTTTTCGCAGTCGCCGCATTGTCACACACTAGTATTCGATGCAGGATCACGACGAGTGTCATATAAGACAGCGAAGTGGTTATGATTGTGGGGATACTGTCTTTTCTTATAAGGCTCATATGAGTTGGGATTAGAATTGGATTTAGTGATCACATCAACCCTCGGAAGCAAAATGTCCACCATGACCACTATGAACGATTCCGTAACATCGGCATCATCGTCTTCTGTGGAGTCGACCTCATTGTCGATGTCGTCATCGTCTGAGATGTTGACGACACATTTGTACGACTTCACGACCATGATGATGAACGAAACAGAGACGGAGTTCGTATCGGACACGGTGGCGATCATAATGAGCGTGTTCCTGAACATCATCGCCGTGCTCGGGATCGTGGGCAACTCCGTGGTCGTGCTGTCGGTCATGTTCTCCCGTAAGCTGCAGACGGCGACGAACGTGTTCGTGATCGCGTTGAGCGTGACTGACCTGCTGGTGTGCTTGACCCTGCCCTTCCAGACCATTGCGCTGACGTCCGTGGACGGCTGGCCGCTGCCCGACTGGCTGTGTGCCACTATCGGCGGCATCACCAGTATCTGCTTCGGGGCGAGTGTATTGCTGCTCGTCCTCATCGCAGTCAACCGCTACTACGTCATCACACGATCTCGGAGTATCTGCCGTAGATTCTACAAGACCCGTAACCTAGCGCTCATGGTAACGTCTGCCTATGTCTATACCGTGGTCATGTTCGCCGTGTTGCCGATCGCTGGGATCGGTATGCTCGGATACTCGGACTCATACCGCATCTGCGCCTGGGACGAAGAGCACGAACTCGGGGAGGTCAACGACTACATTGTCGCACTAACTTTCGGCGTCTCCTTCATTATCATTGTCGTCTGCTACGTCAGAATCTTCCTGTTTGTGCGCCAGCACCACCGCGTGATGATGGCACACAGGGCTCAGAACGGCCTCCCCGCCGACCACGACTTCACCAGTATGGACCAGACGGATACCCAGGAGGCGACCATGACCACGAGGGTCGCCACAGCCAACGCCAACAACGCCAACAACAAGGACTCCAACATCACAGAGGGCAGGCGGACGTCTGAGATCAACCAGGTGGTCAGCCGACGGGAGGTCGAGATCACCAAGAATCTCTTCATCGTCGTTTGCTCGTTCTTCATCTGCATCGCACCATACAGCGTGTGCCTCGCCCTGCCGACCGGTGCATCAGTCAACATCTTCACAGGCATCCTCTTGATGGCCAACGCCTTCATCAACCCCGTCATCTACTCCTTCAAACACCCGACCTTCAAGGTGGTCATTAAATGCGTACTGTGCTGCCGGTACGCGGATATCCCCAAGCCCTCGAAGACGCTTAAGAAGCTTCTGAAGCTCCGAGGATCGGGGTCCTAGCATGCCTAGTTCTGTGAGTGCGGGGAGAACATATCGCTCAGTAGCCATCAGGCTCGATTTGAACGTTTTGACACTATGATCACCATGATGACTGCACTATGGAGCCGCTTTCGCTGTCTTTGTTCAGTTACTGTCGCTCATGTGCCGTGATATGACACTCACCTTCAGTTTTATGAGTGTACGTAATGTCCTGAAGGATGTGGGGTTACTTGCATGTAACAAATTGACCATGAATTGAAGTAAATGTTGAGTTCAAATCAAATCATTTTACCCGTGGAAGCACCAAATACGGGCATTTGGATTAACAGTGAACAAAATGTCACTCCATAAACTAGTTATTACAAACATTGCGCGTTTGAAATGAATGTATATTTAACATCGTGGCATGCTCCCCCTCTAACAATTATTATTATTAAAAAGTTGCAGTTCCCTTAAATCAAAGGCATATAAATATTTATGATCTAAGACGATTTGGTTTCGAAGGAGACTCTTGGTGCCTTTCTCGAGCTGCATGGTTGATATGTTACCTTACAGTGTAGATCGTATTTTGTTAATTATGTTTATGATCGTTATGATGGAGCACTTTTGGTTCATTTTATGGCGAATATTCTTACGCTTAGTCATTTTATTATCATATTTGTGTCATATAATCAGCGGAATGCAGAACTAGCACACAATGCTACAAACACAAACGCTTATATTGTATTCTTATACCGTCTATTCACCAATGGAAATAGTGGTGATTATCTGCTGATATAAATGTTTAGATAGCACCAAACTAATATTGACTTTACAAGAAAACACAATATTAGCACAATTGGACAATAATGGAACATGTTCAATAACGCGTTGAAAAAGAAAAGAAAATTGAAATGGTTGAAATTATTATGCGGAGATGTGACGGTGCAGTTGGGCAGGATCCCGGCGTCTTTTTCACTAATATTGACTTGTTGACATAATTATGCACGCACTGTTAACTGTGTGTTTGTTATGAACATACTGTCCAAGACGGTAAAATGCAATTGGTGTATACCCACATTATGTAGATGTGACGCAGATACGGCATTATGGTCGCATACGGCATCATAATATTCTCTCAATATGTACAAGGAATAATGTACTTTTCTGTATTTTGAAGACATAAGATAACTAAATTATCTGTATTCATGTGCTGGACCCCATTAAATTCCAGCAGCAATTTATTGAAGTTGAATATCAGGTTTACCCTGCTGTTCTTATGGTTGCATTATTACTGAAAATGTATGTATGATGCCATATAAAGTATAACAATTTATATAAAAAAATAATCGAAATAACACAAACGTAAAACAAAAGTGCTACCAATCTAACGACTGGTCAAATTTAAACCCACGTGGCGCCCTGTTCATATATCCGATGTGTTTATTTGTTACCCGCTTCTCTGATACTTGTATTTCTATTGAAAACAGGTTTCCAATGAGGGTAGGTACACGAAAAAGCAAATTCATTAAGGAGATGATATTGGGTCACTGGTTACATTCTGCTTGTATGACACTTGGGTGTGGCAGCTTGGGTCCTAAGAAATGCAGTACTGTAAGCTGTGAGAGCTCCCTCACATACATTATGCATGCTATACAGCGTAAGAAATTCATCGTTTCAGTCAAGGCTACAGACGAATATAGATGAAGAGAAACATAAGAAAGACCGAATGATTGTATCGCAATGCCAAGCGTCAACTGTTTAAGGCAGCATATGAAATGTCAATTGAACAGTATACATGGTATACAGAGTCCAATTTGGACTGATAAATGTTCTTAGCAAGTGGCTTACGAACACATTTGATGGATGACAGCAACATGTATCATTTCTGATTGGAGTTCATTACGCGAGTCTCGACGAATTGTCCACTGTATGCGGAGCTTTTTCATTATTGTTCTAAGCATTTTTACAACCAGTGTCTGTCCATGGTCTGTCTGACGATATTTGGATACTCGAATTAACCATGTGTGTGCCAGATCGTATGTTGCACTATGGGTTGTGCGTGTATTACGTGTAATGACATGTATCAATGTCACTTCAATAGTTCAAAGTGACCGAGTGACTGAGTAGGGTTGATGTGTTAATCCTGAGCAGGTCCCCGTTTTTATAAAGAGTTGCGATTGATTTGAATCGATCCTAAGTCCAATCATCTATCTATACTGTACAGAGTTACGAATGATACCAATCGAAAGTCAAGTTCCGATCAATTGCTACTGTTTATAAGACAGGGCCTCGTTTAATCCAAACATGCTAATTTGTAAAGGACATATTTCAGATGCCATTAAAACTGCGCTGTAACGTTCATTAGTTCGAGTGCTTTCTAATGAGATACAGTATATTTATACTACACTTCCGACAATAAATCATATTTGAGTACTTTCCAATCACTTACTAAATGTATTATGTATCAACAGCACTTTTCCCAACAACTTAGTTTCCATTTGCAATGCCATCACGTCGAAGGGGTGAGGGGGGGGGGGGGGGGGGTGTTAATAATGCACTTCCGATTCAATATTTTCTGGTATCGGTAGGCAAATTATCCATCACATGACCAGCCAATGGACGCTTCCGGCATTTCCGGGGTACATGACTGCAGTGTACATTCAGGGATACCATTGTCCCTGCTTCCACTGGTGCAGATATCGTATGACAGATATCGATGTATATTCGGGCTTTAGACCCGTGATTTCCCGTAACGTTGCTGATAATACGTGTAAATCAATCATACTATGGAAAGGAGAGATAAACTCGGCCTAGTAACGAAATTAACAAACCGGTTATGAACGTGCTTAGTCGGCAAATTTTAGCTGTTTTTTACTTGATATGTTTTTTTTTATCAATTTAATTCTATGTATGGATGCAAACGCCGACTTCCAAACGGGTCCACAGACTCTACAAAATAAAGAGTCAACATTGACACAAAGATGAAAAATATATGATGACATGCAATGAAACACATATGAGCAAAGCGAGTAGAAGGGATACATCATTCTACGATACTGAAATGCGATTAGATTATTGAGGAAACGAAACTCTGTGAGATCAAGTGTAACCTCGTTCAATTCACGATTAAAGACTTTAAGTTTATAAAAAGTACATACAGGCTGAGTAAGAGTGTTGAATGAAAGTATACTGGAATATGGAAAGTGACCTGAATTACTACCCGTACCGCTCTATTTTTGTAAGACTCGGAGTTTGTTTAGAGCAATTTGCTTATAGCCTTACACAAAACTACCAAGATGATCAAGATGTGATTGACATTTATAAATGATCGTGCTTTGCGTCAGAGAGCCATCCTACATACGATTTTCTCTCTATTATGATCAACATAAAGTTGCTATGACAAATTAGGATCCTATAAAATACATCGATAGTTTACAGTTTGACATTACTGTCTTATTGGCAGCTAAGTCGTGTTCGTGGACATATTCAGCCCGGCTCATGGTCTCTAGCTAGGCATCAACAACCATTGGCTGAGGCACGTTTTTTTTAAACCTTATTCAAATAAAATAACTGAAAATATGCAATGAAATTGGCGTGATAGACGTCTATTAATAGAGAAATGATGTGCCACGCGCCTTGTTCACGGTCACTCATGCAAAATGGGTTCAGTTTTTTCAATGGTCTCCCAGGGACAATTAGCCGCAAATGTTTGTTTGGATGAGTCTGATCGTGGTAGCATATCGGTCTATGATGCATTATTGTGATGTATTTTACTGGAGTCTCTTCATTCCTGATGGTCCCACAATGTCCGCGTCAGTCAGGAGTATTTGAGGAAGACTCGTCCACAATTCTACATGGGCTTCTCATGGACGCTGGTTAGAACCAGCTCTGCCAGTAAATGAGGTTTTCAGGTTTTCTGTCCCTCGCTTTCGAGATATCAAGTCTTGATGCGTCATTGGTGCAATTTTGCACAAGACAGTGAAACACACAAATACCATAGAACAGCATGAAATCACACAAATGGGTAATCACTGATGGCTAAAGCAACTCTCTCAAATATCCACAACATATATCTTCACCCAACCATCACCACCAAGAACGTTTACTGTTTGTGTGTGTTTGTCTGTATGTTGTTGTTGTTTTTAGCTTTTAGGGGGTGGGGAAATGCATCGTTTTGACCCAACACCTACAGGGGCTTCATTTGGGCTTCATTTGAAAAAAAAAAATAGAAAACACGGATGTTCTGTTTACTTTATCTAATTCTTGCCAAAGGTAAAACTACCATAATTTGTCTAGGCCTACATGCTGCGTTAGCCTATAAATGCATGATATCCTAACTGACCGTCTGCCTCGGTGTTGTTGTAAGATGGTCGTACAGTTCACCGTGAGGATGACGTGTAGCACCACTATCAGCGCCAATTTCTTGTTTTATTCGTCTTTGTAAAAATGATTTTGATATTGTTTATGTCTGATTCAAATCTGGATTTGTTTGTAAATAAAAATTGGAAGAAGAAATTATTTTTTTGTTGCCACTGTTTATATATTTATATATATATAGATCTGCAGATGTAATCGTACTATGGTATTCACGTATAAAATATTATATCATGTTGCAACGATTCCTGAATTGTATTTTATTTTCAGTCATAATGGAAATGTACCCAACGTAGAGCACCGAATTGTGACATCACATGAGCACGGTATCAAGACAACTATCGCCCGAATATGTATTATATATTTCACCGTTGTCCAAGCATTATGGCACTCGAGTGTTAAAAAGTCAAAGAGAACTGAATATAATGAGGTTAGCCTTGAAATATTATGCTGCAAAACGGCTTATGTTTCCTTTTCCGGTAGCCCGTGGATGGATTGAGTTGCCTCAACATCGCTTCCGCTGTCTTCCTAGCGGTGCACTGTCATCAACCCAATTGGAAACCAATAATACGCTCATACTCTCTCAATAAGTTTAGATTTGCTTACATTGTACGTTGCCACGGCAACCATAAAATATGATTGCGTATACTCGGTGGCATCACTCAGACACGACTGATATAATGACCGAGCCAGACTTTTGCTTTCCACTAAGCATTTTTAGAGTTATGTACCGCTGAAAAGACCGTAAAATCATCGAGAGAATCAGCCGCTCACTTCCGTTGTCATGCATGTCCCTTCTTGAATGCACACGATCACGAACACAATTTCCTGCTTGTACATTCTATCATCTTCGCAAAATAAGATCCTTGGCGCTTCCTCTGTTTGTTGCCAATGAAAACGTGATTTGCTTTTGATCAAACTGTCGTAGCCATGGTAGCTTTGGTACTGAAAAAGAGCAGTCTCTCTTGACATACTTGAGGGGCGAATCGTGAGCATGGTAAACGATGAAATCATGTCGGCGGTGTTGTTTGCTCTTTACACTCAAACTTAACAGAGAGAGAGAGAGAGAAAAAAAAAAGAGAGAAATCATACTGGAAGCCACATAGACACAGGAGAAAGAACGGCTAAAAATGAATGATAAAGATTGTCATTACAAATGCATGAGCTGTCATCTACTGATATTAGGATTGTGCGTGCATAATTCCATCGCGGTATCGCCATAGTAACATATTCCAATCAAGAAGCCTGTAACAAGGCTAATGATTATGTAGTGGGATTGAACGAGCGGAACTTAATCTTCCAGGATTCTCCATTATTGATTTCTCCCTCCAACACGTTACCCAATGTAGCACATTAAAAACAATGTTAGTCTCCAACGAGACCCTGGGGACACTAGTGACACAAAGAATCCTGCAATGAGCTTTAGAAGCTGAAGATCATGTCGCCGGATTGAACAAGCGGAACTTTATCTTCCGGGATTCTCCATTAGCACGGTTGTTATTGATTGATTCATTCCCAATATGTGATCCAGGGTAGCACATTCAACAGCATGTTAGAGTCCCACGAAGCCCCAGGGACAATAGTGATATATGACAACTGAGATCGTCGAGAAATATGATTAGAATGAAGTGACACGTGATGCATCAGTACGTCAGTACCCCGTTCTGTACTAGACAGACTGATTCTCTTTTGCTTCGGTAAATGCAATATTTTACAGAATATGCCTTTTTCGTAATGTATTCGCAACTTTTGCCCTTAGTGCGTAGCAACGCGGTATCACTGCATTCATAAGCGCCATTTACACTGTCCAGCAAAAAACGCGATTTTTCTAAGATCTCGATCTTAAAAAAATCGCGGTTTTTGCTGGACAGTGTAGTAGTGATTCGGTTTCAATGGGTGGATTGCACGCTGAATAATATATCAGTAAATGCTAGTCGACAAACCTCGGACAAGCTTTGATGTTAACATTAGTATTGTTTGAAAGACGTGCATTAATTAATGTGCATACAAAACGAAAATGGCCTATTGGGTCGTGGACCTATTTCAGAGATACACCACCGCTTACGTGAAGGGCGGGATGAATTGTTTTCCTGGTTGAGTTGAGTTGAGTTTGAGTTGAGTTTATTTTATTTCAACACGGCAACTTGCTTCAGCCAATGGCTGTTCTTCTGCAAGTCCGTGCAAAGGTAAAATACAAAGATACATAGACAACATTATATACAGAGTATAATTAAACTACAATAATACATATAAAAAGACATTACGACGAAAAACAAAACAAAACAAAAACAAAACAAACAAAAACAAAACGAAATCACAAAATGAATATTGACAAAGTTACAAATAAAAAATATAAAAAATATAGATAACGGGACCCGAAATCAATCATGACAGAATATTCGTGGCATCATCATGGGTACCAGTCTCATTCATTTACATGTTTTCATCAATACGAGAAGATTCCTTCACTCCAAGACGTAGTGTCATGGTGGCAGTGGTGCGTTTACTTACAATCCTTCCTGCTATGTATGGGACAAAGGTGTAGCGATGGGGGCGGGGCCTGGGAGGAACGGGGGGGGGGGGGGGGGGGGTCTGAATGCCTCGTTATGCATATGCATCGGAAAAGTACCCTCACCTTTTGTAAGAAATCAAGTCACGAAGTAGTTTGGTAGAAATGGTTGAGACATTAACTTGATAGCCTCTTTTGCAGTCATACCTCAAAAGAAATGCGAGTGGATACAAGCACCATTGATCCATCGAGCTAGTTAGCTCCCGCAGTTCGCATCTAACACAGACAGCCAGGGAAGGGAACACGCTCAATCTCGATTAATTAAACTTTGATTAAAACTAATGTTCCATGGGCGTGCAACCACGGCATCCATTATGAGTTGACTTGCTGCCCGTTCACCGCTTTTTCTACTTGGTTCGATTGGGCGACCCGTCTCTCTCGTCGTCTTAATTGCCAAGACGTATTGACACACTCTGACTGTATTAGTTTGGTTCACAAATTACACATCAAAAGAGGAAAAATAATGTATCACTTATGGAGAATCAGGATGTTATGTAAATACACCCTCAGAAAAACGAAAATAACAGTTGAAAAGCCTCCAACATCACGATACACGAATAAAATCTCGCTTTTAAAAATAAAAAACACCGTTATACATGTATTTCAAATTAACTCAATTGCGCGTGTTACCCACACTCTTCTGATAATTTTATTATGGGTCATTTTGTGGCGTTGTACAAGATGTTCGATATAAGTACTACATTGATGTAATCTCTCAGAGAAACGTCAACTATTTCCGTGGAAATTCACACACGTACACACACACACACGCACGCACGCACGGCACACACACACACACACACACACACACACACACACACACACACACACACACACAAACAAACACACACAAACACATACACACACATGCACACACGCAAACCTACCCAACCACTCATGCACATCCACCCACACACAAACGTACACACGTATACGCGCCTTCCTAATTATAACATCGTCTGGCAAATCGTTGCGCTGTATGCACCTGAGCCACGTAGTGCTGGTAATTATTTTAGGCCGGTTCAGTGGTCATGCACTGTTCCTCCTGGTTCATCATAGTGGATCAGACCCTAGGTGCGCCACGGGGCGATCACGTGACAACTGGTCACCGCTGAGATGGGGGGAAGGGGGACGGGGTAGCATAGACGCTATGGGGCCAGAAGCTCATAATCATCTAAACATTGCACAGCAGTATATATACATTTAAAGGGTATACATAGTATATGTAATACTGTACAACAATTGGAATGTAAGACAATTCAACAATGACGCCTGTAAACTGTACCTCTATCCCCTCAACCATACATGCTAATCACTATCAACAAAATTAACAAAATGTAGATCAAATACACAAATAAATAAATAAAGGCACAGGCATACATACAGACAACACCTGGACGCATACACACTTACACAAGCACATACACACATATTTTGAACATGACAACAAATGAAAATGTAAAGGTCCTTTAGGCATGATGATATTTTTTTTAGTTTAAGAGTACAAATTGACGATGCGAATGCCTTGCATTAGGCTGTGTGCTGGAGGGTGGTGTCGGGGCTCTCTGCATAAGTTCTCATTTCGCTTCCTGCTCTACTACTCTCTCATAAATTGATTCGAATGAACTACTCCCATGAATTGATTCAAATTAACTCACTAAGCAGACGCCAGTGAAAAGACGCACATCTTAAAATGCTACATTACGATTAGTTCGCAAGCCATAATGCAACATAATATGGACATGATTAAGAAAACATAATGTGCATGGAAATATAGCTACGGGAAACTGACTGTATTGTGGCAGAAGCAAATATTGACGTGTTAAAGTTCATCATAATTTGTCCACAAAATGATAGAGTAAGAGAGAGAAAAAATAGAGAGGGACATCAAATATATAGAAATCGGAAGCTCATAGAGAGAACGAGGGGAGTGGAAGGGTTAGAGAAAGGGGAAGAGGGATAAGGAGGGGGTAGAGGGAGAGGAAAGGGAGAGAGAGAGAGAGAGAGAGAGAAAAAGAGAGGGGGTATGGAGATATGGAAGTGAGCTGATTATGTAGGTTCCTTCCCCCCTTTCTTGTCGAATTATAAAATCGGTCACCATATTTTTGACAGATTCCTAAAATGGCACCTCTTTAGAAATTGTCTAGCATTGATCCAAAACTGTTTATTCATTTTCTCATTATTTATTGATTAACTGTTCACATTGCATTTTCAGGTCTTAATATCTTCCTTCCACTTTTGTGAATATTTTCATGATATACATTAATGCAATGTATAGAAGCTGTATGAACATAATGTTTATTGATATCAAAATAATAAATATGATATCGTACTACCACAATGATTATTCTGGTACGGTTGTTTTGGCCTCGCATGTAAAATCATTTTCATGTTCATGTATCAGGTATATAAAAACTTTCATTATCTGATATCTAGGGGCTAACCTCGACTGTGACTCAATATTATTATAATGTATTGATCAATTTATCATTTTTGTTAATTATCTTTATTCATAATTATCCCTCATGAGGTTGCCGACTTTCATCCTACCTTCCATTTATTGGTTGGTTTCTCTCCTTCCCAGCATCTTCCTCACTCAATCAACCGCAAACACTTTCTCTTCCGGTCTTTGTTCAACTCGATTATAGGTAATTTAATCAGTTTCAATGCAATTCAGTGCCATTTCGACCTACCGGTCATTGGACATTAAATCTTATGTTTGAACAACTCATCGTAGAAAGACATGGCTTCGTTAGCTAGCCGTAGGATGTCAGGGGTCAGCTGGTCACGTGGTACAGCTGTACTGGGCGGCATGAAACAGCTGCTCTTCATAGCGGTCCCGTAGAAGTTGACCGCGTGTTTCAGCACATCGTCACCCGCGGCCTTCCACTCGTCCAGGACGTCGGTGGACGCATCCCAGTGAAGGAGGGACTCTGAGTAGGGCAGACCGACGGCCTGGCAGAACTTGGGCAAGTACTCCGCGGGGTTTGACAGCAGATCGTCGGCGTCGAAGACAACCGGGTTCGGGTCGAGACCCGTCTTCTGGACATACTCCCACAGGCTATGGAGATCTTGGAAGAAGGTCTTTGGAAGGATCTTGTCGTCCGTTTCGACGTCGAATTTGTTGAAGTCTCTGGCGTCTCCTTTGAGGATGTCGACCTCGAGAAGATGATTATAAATCGCAGTTCTGTAATTAATGGTAAATGGAAGCTTGGGTTAAATTAAAACTTGGGTTGTACTGGGAAAAGACAATCTGTAATTTGCTTTGATAGACGAAACATTCCTAGTAGTATTGCTTACAAAATCAGAAAAAAAAAACATACACATCGTGTACGCTGCTGGGTATAAGAGAGTCGCCATCTTGAGACACCCAAGCTGTGGCCGAGATGGACTCTCCTCGTTGAGATAAGCCCTCATGAGGAGGACATCCACTCTACATCAATCAGGAAATAAAGGTACATGTGCATCACCAGGCACTTGATATCTGATATGGTTAGGTTACCATGGTTACAATGTCTGTCCGAGGGTCACGTGTCACCGGGCCTTCTATGTCTTGGTGTTCTTACCGGTAGGATCTGAAGGCTCTGTCTGGGTGCCGGATGAGGAAGACGTGTTTGTAGCCCCTCGGCAGGTACTTCCTCCCCTCTGGGTCCGCCATAGCTAACCCCATGTCCTTCACAAACACGTGCTTGCTGCTCGCTTCTTCTAGGCTCTTTTGGATCCTTCCGAACCTAGAATAAAAAAAAACCTACAATTGAACATCACACTATGGGTTTAAAGGAGTGCTGGAGTTCAATCTTAACCCCCATTCCTTCTCTTGTATGATGCATGTACTTTATCGGTTATGCATGCTGCTCTAATGAACAAGACGAACAGCAAGATGATACATTTGTCCCTATTTATAGCACCTTATTTGATCATACTCCACATTTGATTGCAGATAAAAGTAGATTAGTTACGGTGTGCGAATCTGTAGTGATGGGTTCTCCATTGATCGAAGATTCAAAGTTGGACTTTAACATTAATAAATGACATTAATTTCCTAAGAACCCCTCTGAGGAGAATGTGAAAATTGATAACAATATTGAATCTAGATAATGTGATATATATATATATACATGTAAGAACTATAAGCAAAATGGTGACGTAGTTCACTGACACAGGCAATGACAGGGAGGATGTACAATAGTCCCCGTTTTGCGACGCTTTTCTAATCCTAGAATCCACAGTGTATACCCTTGCCCATATGCAGACATAAGCCTCTTCTCATCATACTCCAGAAATCTTTCATAGACGTCTTCTTCAACACATTTATGTCGTAAATCTGCTCTTAAAGATTGTCCGTCCCTTTTGCAAGCTTAAAATTTGAAATCGTCGATCACGATCGTAAATTGAAGAAAGTGTGATTCAAGACCATTTCTAAGAATATAGCATGTTGAAGCTTTCTGTATATGTAAAAAATTTCAGCCGTTAAATTTCAAACCGACTTTTTTCGTACCACGAAAAAAGTATTAGTCTTTGTTACAGTATGTATGTGGTTATTATGCGTGTGTGAAATCCTAATTTTATGAGTAACTACCAAACTTTGGAGATGATTCCTTCCATAGAACAATTTTTTTCATCATGCGTTTTATAATTTAATAAACAGATTAATCAATAAAGCAGATATTTCAACACAAACTGCTAAGAGCCTGAGGAAAAGACTATTAATCAGACGTTGTTTACGTGCATTATTTGAATTTTACACTACGTATCAGTTTCAAATTTTGAATATAGAGCTTGCTAACAGTTCTCTATATGTTTTGCCAATGTTTCGATGGTTTTGTGGTGATCTGAAAAAGGGACTGGCTGTCTTTAAATGCATGTACCATCGTAATAAAACAGTGTTTAGAGGACAAAAGAGTTCAAGTATGTTTCGTATTTCCGCTCGTTTTTCAATTGATGTTATATAACATTTCATTTATTTGTTTTCACTCCTTCTGAAAGGGTTCATGTCAATGTTTCAATACAGTTATAGGTGTGTGTTAACATTTCATTTGTCCTGTTGTATTACGTCAAGGAAACACTGGGAATTTAGAAAAAGCCATCGTGAAAAAACGGTATTAAATGGGCTCATATACTGTTTTAAAAGTCTTGAATATAATATACATGATATATTGTACAGTGATTCTAACAAAAAGCAAGGTATGCCTACGGTAAACGGTCAGGCTCGATCTTGCTGCCAGCGATGTGCGACATGATCTCAGCAGCGGTGTCGCAGTCCGCCTCGTTACCCTCGTACACCGTGGGCAATGGCCGCCCCTTGGTCTGCCGCAGCTGGTTGGAGGACATCCACCCGTACACCCACGGCTCGAACCACACCTCCATTCCGTCGATGGCACTCAAGCACTTGCACAGCGCCGACGAGATCGTGCGAGGAGCGCACCACATCATGACTCGAGTACCAGGACAATCGCCATCGTCACCGCGACCTACCGAGTTGTCACCCTTTCCAGACATCATGGACATGGCATTTGTATATGAGGAACAAATCCGAAGACCTACTTGTTAGTTCCACTAAAGACGCTCGAACATTCTGAACATGTCGAACAGTGATAAGAGATCGCTTTGTGTCTAAAGTTTTGAACCATATGCCCTTCAGAGCACATCTATATTTAGATATTATTTATGACATGTTTGCTTCCATGATGCGAAGTATATCGTGTATTTTATGACTTGCGTGATTGTGTCACATTGTATTTGTTTATTTCATCCACTGTACTTGTTTTGCTGAATAGATAATACGATCAATAGAAATGATAATTATGCAGGGCAATTAGCGTGATTAGAGGAATTGTTGCTACTTTAGCATGACTATGCTATTTTGTTTTACCTTGTCTCAACAATCACGTTATCTGATTGGTTCACAGTTATGACATAATTACCCACCTGGCCTTTGCACGGGAAATAATGCCGCGAATCTGCTATTAACCCGTCAACAGTACCCTTTCTTGCATATAAAGAACTACTGCAGCCAGCAACTTGCATATTGGCCACCAGCTTGTAAGATGGAATGATCGAAGAGATACCACGATATAATAAAGTACGTGCAATCTACAAGCAGCTATCTTGATGGTTGAAAACAGGGTGGAGTTTTGCTCTGGAAATGATTATGACTGTAGGCCTTATGGTTGTGGGCCTACACTACTTGATTAATTTTGCTACGTAATAGTATTTGGCAAATAAACCAAATGATGTATATACGGTTCTGTTATTCGGGAAATGGTTTCGCTATAGGTCCGCATTGACCTCGTGATAGTTTAATGTGCCTTGTGCCTTTAGTTGTAACCATGCCCCTCAAGAGGGGCGTATCAACATATTTATTGGTATCTATCTCATATTACAATTTTTGCATGATATCTTAAAATGTTAGCAAACCAAAAGCTTTTATTCACCACTAAGAATACACACAAACATGCACATACCGTACCATACATTCACGCGTATTCGCGGCTTTTAAGTGAAACCAATTAACACGATTTCAAACACCTGAGCCCACCCGTATCGAATGAATCTTGGTAATAGCATTTGGACCCTCGTCGCGTCACGGGGTGGTCACGTGACCACTGGTCATGTTGAGGGTGTAGCGAGGACGCCATGAGGCAAGAAGCTCATTCGTGTAGTATGGCAACAGGATTACACACTTTGTTGAACATGTTGAAGAGCTTCTGTATTCAACCACATTTGAGTTATTAAGCCACCATGAACATGCTCCATACCCTATTACCCACATCTATATTTTTACATTTCCTACATTTACACATGAAATATCTCATGCTTAATCCATTATTAGGATCCATGCTTAATTAGAACAAGTGCACACGCTCATAAAACTACACAGGGACATACAAAATCGTGAACACATACTCACGCCTAATACAATCATGCTCATATTTTTTTCCAATGATCTTTATTCTGGTTCCATATAATACAAATTAAATTCATGTTCATGTATTTGTAAGTACAAAGTACAAAGTACGCAATCATGTGCATATACGCACACACGCAAACACATGCATATATTTTTTTTTTTATTGTGAATTCATTCATATGAAATAACATGTAATATTTGTTTACAAAGGTGCACTTTTCCTAACAAAATACAATTCTAATACAATTCTACAATGCAAAATATACATATACACACACACACGCACACACACACACACACACACATACTAACACACATATACGAACACACACATACACAAACACACACACATATACACCTCATGAAAAATGAAAATGAAAGGTAATGGTCCTATAAATAATCTCTGTATAGCTCCAGGCGCGGTATTATTTTTAACGTTATTACTTTAACGTAAACGTAATAGTAGAAGGCTACATCCCGTTTGCTGTCTTGCTGTCTCTCACTTTCTCTTTATTCCATCCGAACTAGACTGCTTTGTTTCGGTAGGCATTCTTGTACATCGAGGCAACTAAACATTACAAATTAAGTGATGGACAATAATGAGAATATGCTCATTCTACGGTGATAATGGATTTCTTTTTCATTTACTTGTATTGTTTTATTTATCAGCAGGATGTCCGCTGTTATACAAAGACGCTCTTATAAAGCTCTTGAAAGGAGAGTAGTGGTTGGCCTCAAGATTATTAAGTTTGATGCACAATTTGGAGACTCCCTGATTAATGGTGGTCTCCTGACTAAGTCCCATTCATCGGTGTTTACTCTGGAATCGCGTGTGCTTTGTAAACGACACTTTTCGCCATGGGCGCTGTAAAAACGATGCAAGTGGCAATTTCCTCAAATGTAGTATATCACCTTTCTTGAAAACATTTGATTCGCGTTTTGATGTTACTATCATTTAGTCAAAGGATGTTTCTCCGGTAAGTGCTCCTTCTGTGTGAATGTAAAAGGTTTTTGCGCAGTAGACCTGCTTATTGTTACGAGGTTGGACTCGTCATTCATTAACATACAATATAAAATACGAGATCACTGGCAGACATGCATGGTTAGAATAGGGAGGTGATGATGAGGAAACAAATGCATGAATGACATGAGTGAGGTTCTAGCAATACCACGGCTAAATAAACGTACAAGATACTCTACTGTACTCCATTATTACAATAATACCAATCGTATCAAGTCATTTCAAATAAGACATAACAGACACGCTGTACTGTGTGTTTCAGGCAGACTGTATCTTAGCTCCTTTTATTCCATGTTGCTTGAGATCCGATTGGGGCGAGCTCGCTAATTTCACGGGCTGGACGCGTTATGTGATGGATGACCCACGTCAAGCTCAGGTTCAGCCTCGTTCGATATCCGACATCTCTTCATTGACCTTTTCAGTACCGAGCCTAAGCAATGGTCATTTAGTCCCTATACACATTGTGCCCATGGTACTGAGAGGGTAAGGCTTCTTAATTGAGAAGGGGCTGAGGTAAAGGAGAGAGGTGTTGGCGGGTGGCTCCCTCTGGTAATAGGTAAGGAAAGGGGTATTCCCCTTAACCATTCATCACCACAATAATGCACCAGCAACGGAATCAGAATTTGGTTGTTATTTTGCATTTCTCTTGTTATCAAGTATGTGAGGTGAGGGGGGTATGGACTCTACTAACCATGATAATACCGAGAGAGTACCAATCGTGATGAATGTCCTCTCGAGATGCCATTAATCTTCAGAACATCCTGGGATAGCAATCATTAGAAAATATGAAAAAAGTTTTCTAATGATACATTATGTTTTGAGGCATGATCTTACTTTCTAATTGTAAGTGCTAATTTGTTTCAAGCTGTTTTTAAAAAGAAAAGAAAAGGGAAAGTACCAATACAAGTCCCCGTGAAGTTAATTGTTTTAAAATTGATACTGAGGTGAAATCATAGTTCAGACACACTCACTATTTTCCCTTTGGAGGGAAGAATCAAGAAGGAAAGAAACGTCTCTAACGGAAACCGGACCTGGCGCTGGCTTGAGTTTCATTGTCACTTAACCAATAGGTCATGAGGATGCTTGTTCAAACCTTTCATGTGCGCAAATAGAGGCATTTCAAGAATAGGTACTGGGAAAGGAGTGTGTTAGTTTATAAACACATAAAAAAAGTAAGTCCCCCCTAAGCAAAATTGCATAACTTTTTATTGAAGAGGTTTTGGGGAAGATCATTCGACAGGATTGTTCCTTAACTTATTGACTAACGTCTGTGGAAAATCACATTAATCCAATCAGTCATGCGTGAGTGGGCAAATTTTAAAGGCAAAATGTCACTTTTCAAAAGTCACAAGGGCAATTATTTATGCCATTTTAACAGTACGTTTTAGACATTTTTGTGCGAGAGGGATAAGTATTTGTCAAACGGTGCTCAATTAACCAGAACAATGGATTAAGTGTAGTGATAGGTGTATGTGCATCAAAAGATGGATGATAAACAATAAGATGACATAAATCATGCACCAGAAATGGAATTTATCAAGAATTCATATGACAGAATCCTAAAATTACCCTTGTGACTTTTGAAAAGTGACATTTTTTGCCTTTAAAATGTGCCCACTCAATAATGACTAATTTGATTTAAATGTGATTTTCACACAGAAGTTGGTCAATAAGTTGAAAAACAATCCTACTAAATTATTTTGCCCAAAACCTCTTTTATAAAAAGTTATACTATTTTTCTTAGGGGGGGGGGGGGGGGAACTTACTTTTTTGTTGAGTTTAGACAAATGTGCGATCCATGTCAGCATTTTAAAAGAAAAGTTGACTGCTCAAGGATTCTGTTCCTCTGCGTTAAATTTTGGTCTTCTTTAAAATGTTGAACAATTTGGTTGTTTCCACTGAAACACCACACCACTGAGCGAGAATACAACATCTGCAAAGGCGTTAGATTATTAGATGCACTGCACAGAATCCACATCGTTGCGGAATTCGTCGAAAAGTGTGAAAGAAATGGGTTATTTCGTAAACAAGTTTTTTGTTCTGAGAAAGCACACGGATACGTCACCATTGCTTTCCATCTCCGGTATGATGGATTTGCGTTTTAGGTTTGATAGATTTGCTGGATAAAAGCTTTTACACACCCTTTTGCCTACTCACTCGCACAAATCACAAATCAATATGAAAATCCCGCTGCTGCGGAAAGCCAACTATGTAGATTGCTTTCTGAGGAATCGTTAATACTGAGGAAGGCGGTGGGATGCTCGAGTCGAGAATATTCATAACCCATCTGTGATTTTCCGGAACGATGCCAATATAAAAGCCTTTCGTGTGTTCCCTGTCGATCCTTCAGAGAAAGCCAAACAGCTGAGAGAGAGGTTCCTTGCATCGTCCTGCATACTGACTATTCTCATACTGGGATGCCACCTTGTTAAAAGGAAATCTTGATTTAAATACAAACAATCTAAATATTCTTCAAAGTCTTCAATTTGAATATCGCACTTTAAAAGGAAAAATCTTTCTTGCATAAAACAGTGGGAAACAGGAAAGGCTCATTGCATCTTATTACTAAGAGTTCATGACACATGAGCGTTGTTTGATGGGATACACTCAGCTGAATTGCGCCAATCAGTTTACGAGTTTCAACAGCCAGTCCGCTGTTTCATCAGAGGAACAGAATCCCATTGTTCATTAGCTTCCGAAAGTTAAACGAGATCAAGTAGCGACTCCATATATGCCATATGACTCAATTATAATGATATCACTACGCTCACAACACTTAATGTAATTGAATCACTGTATTATAACGCGTAGTCTTCAACAATCGGCATGATCCGGGTACTTCTACTCGCGATGAGAATGGTGTCACGTTTCCCAGTGGGTTTATGGATAGGAATCAGATCTGCAATACTGCAATCATGAAATTAGATGAGAACGTTTTCTCTGCTTGTATGATAGCACAGTCAGACCAAGGATGTGGGATGTGTCGTTTGATGGGGAAGGGTGTGCCCCTCCCCGTCACACATTATCTCTTCCTACCTCGCTTTCCCATCATGAAAGTGGAATATGGTGATGAGAGTGAGGAATTCATGAAGCCACAATGTACGAGGAGAGGGACATAGTGCGATAGCTCCCCCATACCAAAAGACACATTTCACTTGGAATTATTCATTAAAAATATTTAAAAACTTTCAAATGGAATAAAATGATAAAACACCCACACCCACCCTGACACTCACTCTCTCTTTCTCTCTCTCTCGCTCTCTCTCTCTCTCTCTCTCTCTCTCTCTCTCTCTCTTACACACATACACACACATGCACACGCACACACATGCACACACACACACACACACACACACACACACACACACGCGCGCGCGCGCGCACACATACACGCACACATACACGCACATACACATACGGACATACATACACAGGCACTTATGATTCACACACCCACCTACCATAGCTACCCCAACATGCACACACCAACACACACCCCAGCATACACACCACCAATCCTCACATTACCCACAGTCACACTCAAATTTTATCTATGGATCCGTTCCATCAGACAAGTGAAATGAAGAACGGGTCTGCACACTACAGTAAGTAATACGAGGATGAGGAAGTCGGTTACATGGCGGATAATGGTCACAATTATCAACTTGAGCTTCGCATGTTGAGGAGTGGGCTGGTAGGATTAAGTTTCATCTTTATCTCCCATGTCAATGCCTTACGTCATGAGTACGGTTCATGCCTGGGCGCGCTATAAGTGGCTGCGTTGTGACGTTGGTCTTGTCTACAGCCATCTCAGTCTAACAGAAAAATGAACACGAACAAAAGTTAGGACTTGCCTTTTATTTTCATAAAGAAAACGAGGTGCTCGCTTATCATGTCCTGTTCATTGTTCTTTAGTAAAGGCGATTGGTGGCATTCTCTCGTGCAGAGCATGCGGCCTCACAGGTTGAATTGAATTGAATTTATTTCCACAAATATGAAATATACAAGAACATACAAATAACACGTTGGTGATATTACATAAATAGATGTTTTATAGAAAATACACAGCATTAACACAAAAAGAAGAATTCACGTTCATGAAATAAACCATAAAGATTTTTGTTCGATTGTGTAATCAAATCACATTAAAGATGTTGGGGAGCCCATACAAAAGCTTGGCTCGTGGGATTATAGGCTCCTTGTTTCATTATATAATGACAATTGTGAAATTTTGTGAAACTATAGATTCAAATCTGCAGAATTACAACGGAAGAAGGAAAGTAAAATCTACACAAAACACATTTAAAAAAACTTATGGAGGGAAAAAAAAACAATTCTTCGTCAGGGACTTTTATATAAGCATTATTAAACACTACGTTTTCATTTCCTTCTAAAAGTGTGAATGATCAAGGATGACTGCATGTGTAACATAATCAAACAGCGATTTCACCAGAACGACAGCAGAAAATCATAGTATACGATATTATGCATCTGGTTCCTTCTCAATTCATATGGATAATCATCAGAGGCCATTTTCATGAAATCATACCAAGCCTAGTTACTTACTACAATATGCATTCAGCTACAATCAGTTTTTAGTAACGAACTAGGCTAGTAAGGCTTCATAAATATGGCCCCAGATGTATCTCTATGTTTGTTTGCTGCATACTCCCACAACCCTCCTGGGTTGATGGAACCTGCATCAGCGTCACGGTATTTATTTTCCTTTTCACCCAATTCTTCTTTTCCTCCAAATCAACTTTATTTACTTCTTTATCGTAAACATTATTTTCTTCATCCCATTTCCCCCGTGTCGTCTTTAGTATAATTTTCTTCATCTTGGTATAGTTCTTCTCCTTGTAATCTCTATTGCCTTCTTCTTTTCCTTCTTGTTTTGCTTTTTATATTCTTCTGTGTACTTTGCACTTTCTCTTCTTCGTCTTCCTCTTCCCTTCCTTTTCTTTTTAATTCTTCTCCATTCTCATACTCGCTATCGTCTACTCTTCTAAGCGTGTTCATGTCTTTCTGATACGTCTTCCTCTACCTGAATATTGTGGAATCTCTATTGTGGCCTCTTGTGGTTTGATTCTCGGCTGCCATCACGACTATCCCGTCGCCTAGAACGAGAGGAGAGCACTTGTCACACATCACGTGACGTGTATGAAATATCAAGAGCGGGTGCAAACCTCAGTAGGGACGGATGGGGTCGTTATGGAAACCAGCTAGGTGTGCGGTTTGATAGACCGCCTTTCCTGCATATTAGTAAGATATCTCAAGAACATGTTTCTATTTCCCTTCAATCTCTCTCAATCTATGCCACTGTCTGTCTCTTTCACATGTTTTTTTTTGTCTTGTACAATGTTCTTCTGTTTTTGTCTTCTCGTTCATCTGTAAATGAGAGTGAAGGAGAGGGTTAGAGACAATGGAAATAGGGTGACAGAGATAGAGAGAGAGAGAGAGAGAGAATGGGACAGACAGAGGTATTAATTCTATATTCCAACTTCTAAGGATTATGTATTTCATACTAGATACACACTTAATATTTGTATAAACAATTGGTTTGGCATGATTATGGTTGTGAATCGCTTTTCATTGTGTGTATTGTACATTATTTTTTTTTTAAATCATCATTTCCCTGCAGGTGGCAAAATTTATTTCTCTGTAAGCCCCTGTCCTGGGTTCTATTTAACTTATTTATTGGTATATGTTGTTTTGTGTTAAATGAATAAAGATGAATGAATAATATAATGTGTCTTCTTTTATTGAAAGTAAACTAATTTCAGGGTGAACTATCTCTTTAATCAAAAAGAATATTTTGACAACTTGCACGCAAACAACACAGCCTTGCATCGCTGGCTATGTGTTACTGGCTGGGGATCAACAGAAGCAAAAAGCACGCACCCAGCTGCTTGCTTTATACTGTACTAGCAGCAATCACCCGTGGCAGCACAGGGGGTAGGAGTCATTTTTCTTTATCAAAGTGTGTGTGGGGGGGGGGGGGGGGGAGGGGGGAGGGGGTGACATTCTTGTATGTACAGCTAGACTGCCTATTCACACTGAAAGCCAAGCAGTTTATTGATGAAATATATTTAGACAACTGATTCATAGCAGACTTCTCTTTCAATATAGATAGAAGGTTCAATTAAGTTAAGCATCTTGGGTTGAACTGGAGGAAGAATTTCAATAATCATTACAGAGTGAAATCCAAATCTAACTATAAAATGGAAAAATGTATTAGAACACGGTGTATTCAGTAAGCAGTCAAGAGGCAATTATTGTGATATAGAAATGTTATGATTACATGTATTGGGTCAGAAATAAATATGTAAGTACATTGCACATGTACCTTACAATGTACATTAGACTGCGGTTGTTTGTACTTTTTAAATTAAAGGTTGCTCAATCATATATAAGTACGGCGGGATGTCGAAAAGAAGTGAGAGTGAGAGAAGGGGGGGGGGGGGTGATAAAATGAGTGAGACAGAAACAGTGGTGGGAAAAATGAGTCAGACAGTGAGGAAAATGAGAGACAATGGGAAAAATGAGAGACAGAGGGGAAAATGAATGAGAGAGAGACAGAGAGACAGAGGGGAAAATGAAAGAGACCCACACGGGGAAAATGAATGAGAGAGAGACAGACAGACAGTGGGAAAAATGAATGAGAGAGACAGAGTGTGGGGAAAATGAGAGAGACAGTTTGGAAAATGAATGTGAGAGACAGTGGGAAAATCAGAGAAAGATGAAGAGAGAGATAGAGAAATTAAAGAATACAAAAGAGCGAGATAGAGAGAGAGAAAAGGTTTTAGATGTTAATTGTGATAAAAAGATAAGATTTGTATGGCTTACATGGGCTTTTTAAATGTTTTTTTTTAGAGGTTTTAGATATCTTTTTTTTTTTTACTGGTGGATCAAATAGTTATGCATTGAAATAATTGATAAAAATCTTAGAAAGTACACTGTATATGTATATCTTATGGAATTCTTGTGTCTTTAAAAAGTTATATGGGCATCTTGACTGATTAGAATACAATATTTAATTTCATTCAAATAAATAACAATATTGATACGTGTATGTTAGATTATGTCTTTTTTAATAAAAATATAACACACAATGTATAAAATATAATCATGTTAATTAAAGGCAAGATATGCTACAACAGTATACAGATGAAAAGATCATAATATTTGAGATGGCATGTTATAATGCATAAAAAAGGTCCCTGTATGTCTGTTATAGATACACGGTATTGGCTGTTGAAGCGATAAACCATTTTTACACTGTTATATTCATATCTACATTTTTAATAAACATCTACATATGTACAACAGAGTTTTGTAGAATACATGTCAAACAAAATATAAACATGTGAACTGAAGGCAAAATACCGGTACAGATAGGATCAGAATATATGAGATGGCATGTTATGTCAAAATAAAGGACTGAATGATAAACCATTTTTTACTCAGTATGTTCATATCTGCTTTGACATAAAACTATCTACATGTAATATATGTACAACAGAATGTTAGACTATATTGTCTTAAAAAGGTAGAACTTGTTTTGTACAAAAACTCTTGAAACTTTGGTAGATACATTGCAATGGTTGTTTGAGCAATAAACCATTTCACTCTGTCATATTCATGAGTACATCTACAATAAACTATCTACATTAAAACAAAAGAAAGTTGCAAAATTTATGTCAAACAAAATATAAACGTGTCAATTGAAGTCAAGATACAGTGTACAGATTGGATCAGAATATTTGCATGTTATGATGTCAAAATAAAGGACTGAATGATAAACCATTTTTTACTCAGTATGTTCATACCTGCTTTGACATAAAACTATGTACATGTAATATATGTACAACAGAATGTTAGACTAAATTGTCTTAAAAAGGTAAAAGTTGTTTTGCACAAAAACTCTTGAAACTTTGGTAGATACATTGCATTGGTTATTTGAGCGATAAAGCTTTTTCACTCTGTCATATTTATGTCTACATCTACAATAAACTATCTACATTAAAACAAAAGAAAGTTGCAAAATTTATGTCAAACAAAATATAAACGTGTCAATTGAAGGCAAAATACAGTGTACAGATAGGATCAGAATATATGAGATGGCATGTTATGTCAAAATAAAGGACTGAATGATAAACTATTTTTTACTCAGTATGTTCATACCTGCTTTGACATAAAACTATCTACATGTAATATATGTACAACAGAATGTTAGACTAAATTGTCTTAAAAAGGTAAAACTTGTTTTGTACAAAAACTCTTGAAAGTTTGGAAGATACATTGCATTGGTTGTTTGAGCGATAAACCTTTTTCACTCTGTCATATTTATGTCTACATCTACAATAAACTATCTACATTAAAACAAAAGAAAGTTGCAAAATTTATGTCAAAGAAAATATAAACGTGTCAATTGAAGTCAAGATACAGTGTACAGATTGGATCAGAATATTTGCATGTTATGATGTCAAAATAAAGGAATGAATGATAAACCATTTTTTACTCAGTATGTTCATACCTGTTTTGAGATAAAACTATCTACATGTAATTTATGTACAACAGAATGTTAGACTAAATTGTCTTAAAAAGGTAGAACTTGTTTTGTACAAAAACTCTTGAAACTTTGGAAATATAATGTTTAATATTCACAGAAAAAAACCATCAGGTACTAAGCAGCAAGACCATAAATGTCATGTAGGCTATTTAGAGACTTTGTTAAGGCTAAAGATACAAATGAAATACAACAATAGCACATACTTTTGCAATGATTTTGAAAAAAAAATCATGAATCTGTAAGCAACCAGAAAGATGTCTGATGTAAATACAGATATTTGAATATGAATCAAAGATAAACAAAATTGAACAAACAAAAAAATCATACAGGAATCCAAAGAGTTTGATATCATGCATGTTATACGCGAGATTGTTTATAAAGTTGAATTTCAAAGAAATTGACATCATTTTATATTGGAAAGCTTATTACAACATGAAAGTGAACAATTTTAATGTTATCATGTGAACAGAAGAGGATGACCTGAATAATGCATGTATATTATTTTATGAGCTAAAAATCTGGTAAAGTTTTTTTTCTTTTTTTAATCTGAAATTGTTTATAAAGGGGCTACTCCACGATGCTGACGTAGGGGAATAATTTTAATTGAGAGAAAAATGTAAAGCTAATGTAAGTGCATAGAAATTTCGTATAGATGAGGTTGAGGTATTTCAAGTTTTAATATTATTTTGTGATTACATTAGACATCTGGGCAAAGTTTATTTGTTACTTCTATATTTTTTTTTTTTTTTTTTTGGGGGGGGGGGGGGTATCACATTCTTATTCTTTGATGTGTAATTATGGTTGTCCTGGTGTGTTGACAATATAAAGTTTTGATTTTAACCTTGGTGGTGCCAACGCTTTCCACTAATACATGTATAATGTAAATTTCTTTGAGGTCCTACTTTAAACAATTTTTTGGTGTTTTTCATCTTTTCTAAGAACAAAAGGATGTTTGCATAGGCCCTAGTATGGATGTAGGTCCCTGATGAATGTGTCATAGATTATTGGGTAAAATTTTCCACAGAAATAAAATCTACATATTTAGATAGGAATGGAACTTGGAAGGATTAATTTAAGAACAGTCAGAAATCATTTTTAACAGAATGACACTTAAATATAGGAATGTACATCCAGCAAAAAAAAAAAAAAAAAAAACTTCCAGTAAATGGCACAGTTGAAGTTAAATATTTCCTGTAAATGAAAAGAGGGGGTTAGAAAAAGAAAGAAAGATATTGGGAAGAAATGAAGAGCAGTATTATGTCTCAATCAAAAGGGCAAGAAAAAAATTAATAATGAAAAACCATTATAAGAACAACAAAAATGTATCACTAAGAGTTGGATCCTGTTTCGTCATGTGTTATACATTGTCCAATTACTCACTAAGTGTTTCTTGATCATCTTCACAGAGTGATGGAAGGATTGTTTGAGAAGAGTTTTGGTCATCTTGTCTGTTGCAACATTCCTCTTGGCCTTCTTCTAGTTCTTCGTCGTTAACATCTTCGTAAAGGGCCTGGAAACTGGCTTGTGAAGAGTCTAGGTCATTTTTGGCCTTTGCCAAATTCTCGTTGGCATCATTTAGTTCTTGTTTGAGACTATGCATTTTTTTGGCCATATCACGATTCTTGGTCATGAGATTCTTATTTTCTTTGATGTGTTGGTCTTCCATTTTATTCAGGAGTAGCTCCACTTCAGTAATCGCCTTTATCACTTTCTTCATACCGATTTCTGCTGTAAATTGTCTGTATGTTGTTCTTGTACAAATGCCTTTGATTTCTTGAAGTGTCTTTTCAATAATTTGCTTCGTTGTGGTTTCCATGGTTCTGTTCAAAAGATAAATAGGAAATACATGGCATTGTAAATTAACTGTACAGAAACATTAGATCTAGACCCTCACCCCCCAGCAAACCCCAGTCAACACTTGTTTTCAAAAAGCCAAGTCAGAATAGGGTTAACCTCTTTGTGACAACTGCCCACATTTTGTGCTTTGACTCAATAACTTACGATTCAGAGCCTTAAAAAATATATATTAGATGCATCAGCAGAAGGAGCTAAAATATCTGCACACAATAAGCTCATTTGTGTAGTGTTACCACTTGGCATTTAGCATCAGGAATTAAAAGAAGGAAATTAAGCACTGAAATCATTAAATTGGCAACACATGTCTGTAAAATCATTTTACCAATGCTTGTTTATTATGATCATACTACATTAGTATTTTGTTAATCACACAGAAATAAAGTTTAACATATGAATTGGCGAACATAATACTAAATATAGTTCATTTATATTTGTAAATGAATTTTAGAGACATTAATTTTGTTGAATGTGTGTAGCAAAGAAAGAAAATGCCAGTGTTACCAATGTTCCGAAGAAAATCTGATCAAATTTGCCCTTCAATAAAAGGGTTAATAGCAAATCTATTTAAGAAAATTTGAATTTTGGGGTTTTGGAACTTAGCACTGAGTTGATTGTCTGACTCAACCAAACAACTTCATCATATGTTGGACTTTAGATTTACTGCGGCATCAATCATTCAAAATAAATTTTACGTTTTACGTCAAAATACTAACCACTGAACTGTGTGCAAGGGAGCACTGGCACAGCTGCGCCTTGGAGCGATGTGTTCCAGGTAGCCGAATCTGTTAAAATATAGGATTAAATATAGAACGATGTGTTAATGAAACTGGGCAGGTAGGTCATTGGATTGACCTAATTATCAAGAAAAGGTAACCTTCTCAAAGATTCATCATGAAGGTTTTATCTCCCGATTTCACTGATGTTGACATAGATTCTAGGCCTACAAATAATATTCTCACTTCATTCTCACCTGATCGGCAAGCAGGTGACAGTGAAGTGAGAATATTGTTTGTATGTCAAAGAAATCGAGAGATAAAACCTTTGTGATGAAGTTTTGCAACATGTACCGTCGCAAGAAATACACATCGCTTGTGAGTTGTGTTACGCGTTTGCGATTACTGCTGCTGCATAGAGTACAAGTGCAAGTGACGCGTGTAGCGGTATCCTCAGCGCGCAGCGGGGCCTAGTAGGTAAGCACTATATAGGTACCAATCCTGCAGATGCAAGCTGAAACCCTAATCCTAACCATAACCCTAACCCTAACCCTAATCCTAACCCTAATCCTAATCCTCATCCTAATCCTATGAATATTTAAGAATATTTATGAGCTTGCGTCTGCAGGATTGGTACCTATTTAGTGCTTACCGGCCTAGTATTGGATATAACCACACGCGTGTGGCCACATGTATGTGGCTGTATATACACTGCCTATAACATAAAAACTTTCTTACCACTTATGACCAGCATTTGATAGTAGTCTAGGCCTAGGGCTAGGCTATAGATTTCTAGATCTAGAGCCTTTTAAGTAACAAATTTATCATACGTTAAAATGACAGAACGGGGCTTCACTGCAGAATCATTCACAATAAAAGAAATAAATAGGTTTGTCAGAAAGTCGTACTCACCGGTACGGTAACCACTGAAAACATCGGCCGATTACGGTATGTTGTTTACGTTTCAGCAGCGCGCACACATATGCATATATGCATGCAGCCAGCGCATGAGTAAGTACGTACCGTATACCGTACCATACGACGGTCGGCATGATGGCATGCATGCTTTGTATTTCGCTGACCCGAGAGAGGTAAAAGGGACTGGGAACTTCGAAGCTATACTCAGGGCTGCGAAAAGGAATGCCAAAAAGTTACGAATTGTAAAAAAACTTTAAATAATGCGAGCAAAATACCACAAACAACCCCCCTCATGACAATCTGTGAACAATTTAACCATGTTCAGAAAAAATTCCAGCTCGATTGAGTGGAAAACCACGGAGAAAAGCTGCGTCAAACAAACGGAAGGACACACAAGATTAGCCAAATTATAGTAAGGATAAATATAGGTTCCCCTCAACAGCTTACGAAATTCCAACGATGAGGGCATGTGTCTGGATACCAAGATGAGCCCAATTAGGTGAGCAGCCAATCTCAAAAAGTGGCTTACATAAAGGAATTTAGCTTAAGAAAAAAAAAAATTATATTCATGATTTTTCTAATTTTCCCCCTCAAATTTCAGTACTCTACATATGAAAATCAAGCAGTAAGTGAGCAATAGGAATTTTTCCTATAGTATTATAAGTGATGAATGCATAAAACCACTAGAAAGCTAACTATGATCCAAAGAACGTTGCTAATGAAAACTTTAGGTGACTCCTCATGAGTTTCAATCTGGAACGTACAGTGCAGAAATTGCATTACACGACGTATAAGCCTATATAAAACGATATACATAATACCACGACCCACATTCATAACGAGTGACATAAGTATGACATAATCTGCTCATCATTTCATTCTTAACAACATAAAGAATAACATGTTCTTTTTAATTATCATAATGCACTTGGATATCATTTACAAATGAGCAAACATTCAGTAATGATTCTTTGTCGTACAAAATTATGTGAAACTGTTGCTTATGCGCTTATTCTCAATTTTCCATATAGATTAAAAATAAAAGTGTCCGTCGTTCTGATATAAATGCCGGTCTACCTGTATATGTTGGGGTCTGCAATGAATTGTCTATCTTTGCAATAAGAAATGAAACAAATTTGTTCTAAACACAAAAAAGTAAGCCTCCCCCCCCCCTAAGCAAATTAGTATAACTTTTCATTGAAGAGGTTTCGGGCAAAATAATTTGGCAGGATTGTTCCTTAACTTATTGACTAACTTTTGTTAAAAAATCACATTAATCCAATGAGTCATGCATGAGTGGACACATTTTAAAGGCACAAAATGTTACTTTTCAAAAGTCAATTAGAGTTCTGTGGAGAGATTGTGGTGATTTATTCAATTTATTGGATATGAAAAATATAAACTGGGAGAGAATTCATACTGGTATAAAATTTTTAAATTTAGGGAAGGGGCAGTTGATTAATCGCATTATACTTTTAATCAAATATATGATTTTTATTCATAGCAGATCCAAAAATAAAACCCCCCAACTTCTCAAGAATTTAAACTAAGAATGAGGGAAGATGAACGATCGAGAGGAAAGAAAATTAGCTGAAGAGCGAGGTACATTGACAAACCAGCTTAGGAAGTGGGAAAACTTTCATACATAAGAACGGCGAGGCGAATATATCTATTTTTTGGTTTAAAAAAAATGCTGGAACGGCTGTAATTGCACTACTTTTGCATATATCCCTCGGTACACATGTTTTGTTTTGTGTGTGTGTGTGTGTTTGTTTGTGTGTATGTATGTGTTTGTGTGTGTGGATGTGTGTGTGTGTGTATGTGTGTAAGGGTGCGTATGTGTGTAGGAGATTAAATAGACAAAACTTTTCTCTCAAGATTCTTGATTGTACAACAATGTTTTATAAACAATATATGAAAAGGTAATTTTTGTCCTTGTTTGTATAACGATTGCAATTTATGTTTAATTCAAAATACCAATGAACAATGTATCAAGTTTATGTAAGAATGCTTTGTTCAATTGATTTGAGAGAAAAATAAAAAAAGGCAACATGTACATGAAACCTTGAAACATTTCGTATAAGGCTTAAATCATTTTGGTATACAATAATAATGTATGAACTTAGAATGAATGAGTTTATGTAAGGGTGGATAACGATTACGCGGAATTGATGTGTTAAGATGATTTTATGAAGGTAAAAGTAACGATTGAAAATGCATTTAATAGTGATTTGTTGAAGTTAACTGCGCTTATATCACAGACAGCTCTTGGGCAAAGAAAACTATCAACAAAAGAAAAGATGATTCCGCCCGGGCTCGAACCGGGGACCTTGAGTGTGTTAGACTCACGTGATAACCACTACACTACGGAATCCCGCGCTGATACATTGGGTGATTAAAGTACCTAAATAAAATAGCAGTAGTTGTGATTTCCTAGGATGGGAAAGGATTACACGTAAATTCATGCCATGTCTTGTTAGACGTCATATTCAGGCTGTATCGATTAACTAGTATGTTTGATATTTGAACATTTACCTTTGAAATCACAATCTAACAAATAAATGATATAATTTAAATGTAAATTCTCATATTTCGTGGTAGTTCAACCATTGCTTTGCTGTATATTTGGAAGGCCATATTTTGTGGTGACTCAACCGCACAGCGGTGCAATCCATGCCCGTCCCACAGCAAAAAAGTGTCTGAATTATGAGACTACAATAGGCAATGCATTGTAGCTGGGCTGGACAATGAGTTTGATGTTGCGTAGAAGCTTCGCTGACTCACCAATACGCAAGAAGAAGAAGAAGACGAGTTTTTTTTTGTGATCGTTTTCTTATTTAGAGTATATTGTCATGATTGTTGGATTAAGAACTTAACTTAAGATACCGCTGATCCCTGGTGATACTAATTCTAACTCTAACTAAGTGGTACAGCAGCTGATATAATCAACTTACTGATCGAGGGTCTTAGACCAGGGTTTTAGATGACGATTTTGAACAAAACGTCATAAAGCACGATACAAAATACATGTAGACCATATAAATTTGAATCACTAATTAGAGTCTGACATTCTTGTTTTCAGTTTGCCTCTGGATTAAACTTTTCTTTGAAGTGATGATACAAAATATTAAAAAAAAACTCTTTAATTAATTGTATATGCCTAAAATGTGTCGTTGAACGGAAAATGTGACACAGCATAATGCATCATTATCATCAATCAGGCCTGAACTTAATATTGTGTTCTTGGATGAAAACAAGAGTTGCTCCATGGGGTGGGGGGGGGGGGGGGGGGTGTTTCACCAAGCTGTTCGTAAGTTACGAACGACTTTACGAACGTCTGGTGATCCCTTCTTGTGCTTAATTTAGAGTCTCAATGAAAAAAGTGTGGCATCGCATTTAGCTCAAGAAGGGGTCACCAGTCGTTCGTAAAGTCGTTCGTAACTTACGAACAGCTTGGTGAAACACCCCCCTGGGGGAGCACCCGCAAATAGGCGAAGCTTGTGATGATTTCTATGCGAGGGATATTATATTATTGTTCTAGGAAGGGGTGAATGATGGTGGAGGGTAGGTCTATTAAATGGTGGTTCTCCTGGTGTAGAGCTGTCCTATAGGAGTAAGCTGACGGTAATGCAT
The DNA here is from genome assembly GCA_963669155.1 of Arbacia lixula. Lineage (NCBI taxonomy): Eukaryota > Metazoa > Echinodermata > Echinoidea > Arbacioida > Arbaciidae > Arbacia > Arbacia lixula. The sequence goes on from OZ022578.1 coordinate 29,843,171, forward strand.
TCCTTCTTCTTTAGATGGATTGTTTCAGGCGAATGTGTAGTGCATCATGTGTTTGCACTTATAACGATAAGTAATATATCCATAACGGTGAAAGTATTAAAACAAAACAATACCGGCGGTAGGCTTTCAGACCTAATTTGTCCATAACCTACCGATGAAAAAATAAGCTGAAGGATCACACAAAAACAATAATCTGTGGCGGAAAATCATTACACTTGCATTCTATAAACTTGTCGAACAGGCTCCATCTTCTTTTCTACAAAATTAAAAAGCCAAAAAATTGGTTCCGCCCGGGCTCGAACCGGGGACCTTGCGCGTGTGAGGCGCACGTGATAACCACTACACTACGGAACCCACATACTCTATGGCGTGCAAGCTACAAAGTAGAATTAAACACCGTAATCCAATTTTCTTTTCCTGCTCTTTCCGTGTGTTTTCTATTCATTGCGCATTACCCACCATGCAACGCAAAACTCGTCATTGGCTGACCCTAGAAAAAAAAAATACAAGGAATAGGTATCATGTAGCATGGCGTCTTCTATCGTCGGTGCTTCACTTTTACGAAAGGGTGAATATTTCACATTGCTTATTGCACATATCCATGTTCGCACTTACCGACTTTGTTACATACCAACTCAGATTGTATTACTTCGATATCTCGCTTATCAATTCAGTTCCATGTCTTTACATTTGATTCTGATTTGGGCGTTATTGTCGCTTGTTTTGACCTGGCGAAAGTGGGAAGCCATTTTTGAGAGCGAGAGAGAATAGTGAAGAGGACATACGAGACATGTTAGTGTGCACGTAACGGCATCCCATATGCACCCCTAAAAAAGGGGTGTTTGTTTGAGATTTTTACGGAAAGTACGTTATTGTTCAATCCAAGCTAGCATCACAATATGAAAATAAACTCCTATATCCAATTATGTACACATGTTGATAGATAGGACCTTGTATTTAAGTGCCCATTACTGCTTTATTTCTTTGCTGTGCAAAATTGACAATGAAAAAATGCACAATATATTTTTCTTTTAAAATATCCCTTTTTCCAGAGATATATCTCCTTTCATGGCTTCAGAATAGGTTAAAATTGGTCTATATCATATTAACCTTATTTGACGTAACACATATGTAAACTGTCCATCATTAAAAGGATTTTTAAGCTTAAGAGATGCACTGATGCTGCCTCAAGCATCTTTTGTAAGGGGATGTCACACTTTTTTCAATGGATGGGACTGTTATAAAGTTTCTTGAAAAGTGCTTATTTTACAGTATTATATATGAATTCTGTATTTTCTGTGTTACATTGTTTTTTATGATCACCATATGTCACTTTTTGTATGTCTATATTAATGATTTAACTTAATTTACAATATTTTTCATGTCTTCACTTTCTATTTTTCTGTGTGGTTACCATTTTTATTCTAATTTGCAGCTACAATGGACTGGTCAATGTGATGTGCTAGTTTTTCGCGAGTTAAAGGTGTGGTTTGTCCTGAATACTGTAAAGCTACAAGTGTTTCTAAAATGGACAGCAATTCCTCAGCAGAGGAGGATAATTCCAGGTAATCTTAAGGTTCTGTTTTTAATGTTTTATGATGTTTACAATCAGCTATTGCCTGTGAGACAAGGGACCATGTAAAAATCTGTTTATATTGTGCAGGAGTGTAGTAATTGCTGTGTTTTCATTGTCAGTATGCGCACAAGTCCAGGAAATACCAATGAAGCTGCCTTGGGAATGATGCATCATTTGCAGCCTTACACTTAAATAAAAACGCTCAGGACCCTGTTGTACAAAGATTTATGATCAATTTGAATAGATTGCAAGTCCAAGACCCTATCTCTGTTGTACAGAGTTATGATTGATATTAAATGCAAGTCAAGTTGCAATCAACTGTAAATCTTTAGAAGACAGGGCCCAGAACTATAAAAATTACTTGTCATATGGCAATGCTTTGACTATTCCATACTCCGAGTCTCTTACAGAACATGTCTGACATTAACACAATGTATTCATTCTTCAATTGACTTCATGCTATATATGCAAAGAAATATATGTGCATGCTTTATGTTCTAATCTCAAGTAAGTTTATTGCATGACATTGAATAGTGTTTGCAAAAGATATTATTGACAATGCATCATTTTCTTATGTTAATGATTGAAAACAATATTGTTTTTTTAGATATGGTTCCCTGTTTTCTTTCAGGATGTGGTGTGGGACATATTTTTCACAGATATATATTAGCTAGTCAAGTATGATTATTTGTGGGAGTGACATTTCTGATGCCCTGGTTCTCACTTACTCTTGCCTAGGCTGTTTGCTAACTTCTACAGTTCTGATTTAACGCATAGCTACACCTAGTTTTGAATTTGCTTTGCAAATTAAGTACAATTGTTTTGCCTCTTCCATTTTCCGTTGTTCTTAGATGTATCCACACGATTTGAATTAAACTACTTCTGATGTTCATTTTGATTATGAATAATCTTGTTTTGGCAACATGGAAAATATGAATTGTTTTGAACACATTTTATCTGATGCCTGTTTTCTCTTCATTTGCTTTAGCGCTGACGAGAATGCTTCACCGCAGAGAGATAGCAGCGATGAAGTGAATCATTCAGGCTCTGCATCAGAGTCAGAAGAACACAGTGAAGCAGAGGCCGTAAGTCACTCAGACGCTCACTCTGCATCTGGTTCGGACAATAACATGGAAGAGGAAGAAGAAGACGAGGAAGAGGAGGAGGAGGAGGAAGCAGAAGGTGATGATGAGGACCAAGAAGAGCAAGAAGAAGAAGAGGAAGATGGAGATGGTGAGGACGAGGAAGAAGAAGATGATGACAACAATCAAGATGACGATGAAGAGGAGGAGGATGATGAGGATGAGGAAGCAGAGGTTGATGAGGAAGATGGGAGTAATGAAGAGGACTCTGATAATGAACACAGAATTGGTGAACGCCGGCTGAGCCGTAAAGATAGCATGGAGGAATTAAAAATGGTAAGCAAATCAATTCAATTTCAATTTTCAATTTATTTATTCCACTTAAAAAAACAAGATGTAAAAAAAATTGCATAATGATGTAAGTTTGCTAGTTTGTGGGGAACTAAAATAAGCTCGCAGTCTTGTTGGTATGGTCCCATTACACATATAAATATGCAGGTTACAGCTAACTACATAAATTAATGAGATATATAAAGAAATACCAAAAAATACAAGCATACAAAATTCTTCTTTCTACTTCAATTTTATGATAAAGATCATTAGCCAGCTTGATGTTCATGTCATTTGTGCTGTTCTAAATATTTGCGGAAATCTGATTGCGAATATAAATTTTTCAAGAAAAAAAAGTTTCTCTGGACTACAAGATTGCAGATATTGAACATGTGCTATCTCGATGTTCTGCGCGCCACTTTGTTAGCATGTCCACTAGATCAGCATGCGGAAATTATTATTGTACCATCACAGATTCGCTGTTTTGTTAGTGAAATTCTAAATTTGAAGTGCTGACTGGCACGCTCTCAAACGATTTTTACAATTTTCTTTGCTGGCTGCAATATGTCGCAATTGTGAGCAATTAGAGTATCGTTAGGTGGTGTGGTTATTGGAACTTCGCTGACGGAACTTATTAAGCGTGATGTTAAAAATGATTCCCTTGCAATGTAGAAATAAATTGAGGATCTCAAACTTGTTTTGTATATTCATTTGAGATACAGTGTATATTAATGTATATTAATGTTTGTCATCCATGTTTTTATGCTTTTGTCACAAATAGGTTGGAGGCATTAGGTTTGGGGTTTATACGTTTGTATGTCCCACATCCGTCTATGCAATGTGAGATGTGAGATTTGGTACCTACTTGTATGTTATTAGTTTGTATACCGTATATTCTGGCGTAATAAGGCGCATGTTTTTTACCTTGAAAATAACGCCAAAGTCCGGGTGCGTCTTATTCGTGGCGTTAGCAAAAGTCGAGTCTTTCAAACTAACACGTATACACATGTATGGGACCATGCATTGTGTGACAACAATCAACATTTAGCAACAAAATAGATGGCTTTGATAGCCAGACATAATACCGTTAATACAATCTCAGTCACAGCATCAGCATAATTACCGGTACGAAGAAAGCACCAGGACGAGTATTTGTCCAAGACACCTCAAAGAAACTGCTAGCTAGAAAGCTAAGCCCTAAGGATAACCACCGTTAGATCAGAGCCGCTATTGTTGCTTTGATCTGGCCGCGAGGTGGTGCTATACACATTTTCTTACTGCAGAGATTTTTTTCTTTTTATCTTTGTATTTTGTTGAGATTTTGGAGTAATTTCTGTTGCTGTTCTGTGTATTTTGAGGGAAAACAAGCCATCTTGATAGATACAGTATGCAAGTTGCCACATACGGTACGGTACCGCGTACGAGATTAAAAATCGCAATGAAAATACGGTAGCCGGGCAGAAGCCGGGGATGTACAGTGAGTCCCGGTGTAGGTGGGCCGGGCGTATGCGGGGATTGTCACATCGTACCCTTGCTAGCGGGGGTGGGGACATAGCGGGGGATGTACTGAAAATGAGTGCCCGGCAGGGCCGGGACTTCGAGTTACTGTAGCGGGGACGTAGGTGGGGATGTTACACAGGCAAAACGTACACTCCCCACTATGTCCCGGGACCCCCAGGGCCGGGAACGTAATTGACAAGTGCATAATAATTGATTGAATTTAATTGAACTTTGTACAATGATTATGTGTGACAGGACAATTACAGTAACTGATAAGATTTTGCATGAGATAGATTTAAGGTCAAGGTCAAATCATAATTTGTCACTGTTTACACAATTATTCAAGAAATGTTTGACCAGACTTCACCAAACTTAGTATAATAATAAAAAATGACAAGACAATTAAATGAGTAGATTTGGGGTCATATAGGTGACTGTGAAAGATCCTAGGTCAAGATCAAATTCATTTGATAAATTTTACATACAGTGTATAATATTATAAATCATGACAATACACAGTTAGCTGTGCATAGTCAAATGTCTTGAGGTCCTCTCAAGGTACGACACTAGACGTAGTTCAAGGTGTTTGTTTCATGACACAAAGCTTGAGAAATATCTACTGCAAATCAGTTTATATCTTAAATGCCATTATGACATATTTTTGGTTGTCTGTCCATCTGTCGTGAATTCGTTGATGCAATATCTTGAGAACCATTCAGCAGATTTGCATAATACTTGGTACATGTGTGTATTAAATGAAACCAATGAACTGTGTAGAATAGGGGTCAATTCTGACTGAGGTCAAAGGTCAAAAGTCAATGAACTTTGTAAAAAAATTGCCCAAAATTTACCCCTTTTCACAAGAAATACAAATCCAGTAATGTGAAGCCAACCAGATGTGGTACAAAAATGGAGCATTACTTGTAGGTAGACTGATGGCAATTTTGGTTACATCCCTTAAGGTCACAGGTCAAAGGTCAATGAACTTTGCAAAAAATTAGTTAAAAAATGCTCCCAAATTGATATTTTTCACAATAAACACAATGCAAATAATCCCATTCCAACCAAACATGATCCAAAGATTCTACCATGAAGGTAGAATTTTTGTGTAAATCTACTGAAAGGTCAATTACTGAAAGGTCAAAAGCCAAGGAACTTTGCAAAAATTGGCCAAAAATGCAAAATTTTATGTTGTTTTGTATATATTACTTTAAGAAACTTGATAATCTAATTTTAACCAAACTTGATAAGGATGAATAACTTAATTTACATCTGTAGATAGACTGGCTAGATTGAAAGTCAAATGATAGTTAGCTTTGCCAAACCATGCCCCTAAAATGATATCTTTTGCAATTACCAGAAAGTAAATGGATTGATTCCAACTATGAATGCATTGGTACATTTTCAACCAAACCTACATGTTTTCTGAGCATTGAATGTCATCAATTTTAACTAACAAAGAAGTGGAGCCATATTTATTGACTGCGTGGCAGTCGATTGGCTCTAGGTTTTCTGATTAGTGGTTGGAAATGAAAGAACTTCACAAAAGAAGTGGAGAAATTTGATTCCTGTTAACTTGAAACTCCCAAAACACAATGTGACAAAAAGATATGCTACCATATAGAGATGAACTGATGAAATTTAAAGTGTCATCTGTCAGAAGTTGAAAGTCCATAAAATTATAACTAAACCTGAGACAAACAAAAATACTACCACCTGAGATAAAGGCATGAAATCTGGGGTAACAACCATAATACATGTATATCATGAAGATCAAAGGTTAAACCTTCAGAACAATGCAATGTTTATGGCAGGCATACACCATGAGGTGGAAAGAAGAGATTTGAATTCTAAAACATTAATTCTTCCCTCTCCGAGATTTGTACATGAAGGTTCATGGGACATAAAAGCGAATTTATCCGATAAAGCTTTACTGCTCTACTGTATAGACCAATTTCTTCAATTCCTCTAGTTTGTGGTAAATTTACAACACAGTCAAGCTCCTCCAGTTGTATTCATGTCATTCAAGTGAAGTTTAGAATTTATGTGCATATTTATCGAAGTGTCTATGAGTGTCATGTACCAATTCGTGGAGGATTATAATTGCTGTATGTTCTTCAGCATATAAACTTTAGGATATGTGCAGTAAACTCTTTTGGTACAGTACAGTACATATATGTGAAATGTACTGTAGATGGAACTGTTTTCATCCTGCTATGATTGCACTTTGCATATGACTGCACTATTATAATTGTGAATAATGCTTCTTTTCAGATGTGGGAGGAATGTCCAGACCTTTATGGTGTGAGAAGATCAGCACGGTCACGAAAAGAAGTGGAAAGATTTCAAGCAATCAAGGTAATCATGTTGCTTCATTCCTCAATCTGCTCCTAGTATGCAATAAAAAGAAGAGGAAACAGATAACTATCAATTGTCATCTCAAATTGCTGTCTGTTTGAAAATAAGTAATTGATAAAAACTAAATGCAAAATATTGATGCCATGTTCTGTCACACGTTTTGATTCCATAGCAACCATCTGATGAGGAGGAGGAGGATAAGCCACACAAGCGGCGCAGAACGACAAGCACTTCCAGTCGAGGAAGGGGGAGGCCCAATAAAAGGTTAGCTTATAAAGGAAGACATAAGAGATGGGGTCGAACAGTTAATAAAATCCAGCATGCATGTACCTGTGTTAATATTTGGCAGTAACATGCTATTAATTATATTGAAGTGCCCAGTAGGTCAATAGTAAAGACCCAGTTAATGTTAGCACAGTAAATAGGACATCCTTTAATTTGACATGGCCTACATATAATCCAGTAGTCGTAGAAAACACATGTTCCATGTGGGATGTTACTAGGTATGTATAAACCCTCCTGTGTAAAAGTCCTAATTGTCTTGTCTGGTTGTGTAATGCAGTGGGTCTGCTCGGGCTAGCAGGCTGAGTGACACATCAGAGGATGAAGAGGAAAGTGAGGAATCAGACTTCCAACCCTCCAGCAAACGACCTCCACCCAGGAAGAAGACTCAGCCAGCAAAGAAGAAAGGTAAACAAAACTAAACCATTTCATTTAGTCTTTCATCTTGCTGCAATGAATTGATCTCTTGTGGACTCCATATGACTTTTAGGTTGCCTTGTAAACACTGAATTATTATTTGTATTAATTTCAATGGAGTATGATGAGAGCCATCAAGGAAATGAACTGTCCAACCCCACAAAGTGGGAAAAACAGACTTTAACAGTTGATGATTTTCAACATGTCTTTTTTGAGAATTTGTAACAACAACCTCAATGAGAGTGCTGTATGTTTTTGAGAGAGCAAGTATCTGATCATATTGTGCATGTGGAAGTCTTCATGTGTGCAATTTGGATGATCATTTCTTTGTGATTGACTAAGACATGATTGTGCTTCATCTGTAGGAGGCAAACCCCTAGCAAGGAAAGGCAACAGTAAGAAGCATAGAGGTCCTTCCAGTGATGAGGACTCAGATAGTGAAGACATCAAGAGGACCGGTTCCAGCCGCAAGGCAGCATCTGGTGTCAGGTGAGCCCAGGAGCTGATGAGGATGCTTAGATTGTTTGATAGGGTTGTCACCAGAAAATCTCTAACCTACGGCAACAAATGTCAAATTTTGTCAGATATTTGCGCTAGACATTCAGTGCACATCTATGGAAATCACGGCACAAAGAAAGCAAACTCAAGAATAGGAAAACTGCCACTGTTTCAATGCGTGGTGCATAGTAAATAAACGTGTGGCACACAATCACTTTCTATCGTGGATTCCACCCTGCTCATCCACCTATGTAGCATTGCTGAGCTGTTGATGTGGATCACTACAGTAGTGAAGTCAGACAAGGAAAGAGACAAAGAAAGAAGATAAAAATAGACTCATGGTGTAACCATACAAGAACCTTGCTCAACTTATTTTTGAAGGATATATAGCCAATTGAAAAGAACCTTGTATTTTATTTCCGTAGCTGTGAGGAGGTGCTTTAGTTTGAGCAGGGATGTGTTAGGAAGGAGGGACAACTCAACCATAATATATTCAAACATCTGTATGGATACTAAAGCGTGCTAATGAATGTCAAAAGCATTCCACAATCACTGCAATGCTTTGAAGTCCCATGCGCGGCACCGTCATTTTGCTATCGTCAACTTGGAAAGCAGTATCTTTAATTGCCTGTTTTGTTTCTCGAAGCTGTGTTTCTTATCACATTTTTTTGCAATTTTCAAGAAAGTTAAGGGGCAACACCTCTAAAGATCCTGTATTCGTTTTTCTTCTAAATAATTGTTGAATGATGCACAAACGGAGATATAAGATAATATTCTTACTTACATGATTAACAAATTTCTTCACTTTCCGGAGATTTCCGGAAATGTCGGATTCAATCATTATCAAAATCATATATTAAGCTGCTTACTTTCATTAACAGAGTTTGCGTGAATTTGCGTGCAAATGAGATATTTTACTTTAAAAAACTGTTTATTTTTGTTCGCTGATATCTCTTTTCCTCACAAAAGTATTGATGCAATCCAACAGAAGTGGACAAGCGAAATAAGACTCTACATTTCTTTTGTTCTCTCTGAGAAACCGTTGCTAGGCAATCGTGTTCGTTATTGTTAAAACACGTGAAAAGCACATGCTGAGACCACGCAATTTTTCGGCAGTGCCACGCATGGGCTCAAAGAAAGAATGTTGTTTCATATCCTTTCCTAACACATCCCTGGTTTGAGGTTAAGTTCCATATTATGTGCACTGTACAGAATCATGAATTGTGATTGTTACATGCAGGTTGTTGGAGTGACTAGTTTGACTATGGTATGTTCTTACTGTGCTCCTTGTCTTGTGATCTGCTGTAGCTACAAGGAGGACAGTGACCAGGCAACAGACTCAGATGAGATCATTGAAGCAGGGCCAGGGCAGGAGCCTGTGGATGACAACAGTGAGATGATCGAGAGAGTCCTCTGTAAGAGGATAGGCAGAGTAGGAAGTGAGTGGCAGCTTCTCTGTCTTCTCTCTTTGTATGTCATTCATTGATCTAATTAACTCTAATTAAATCCTACCAAGGTCAGAGCTTGCAAGTCTTCCTGATTTCGCAGGAGACTCCCTGAAAGTAGACCAATAATACTGCATTGAATTTCATTACATCACTCAATCTCCCTGTTCATTGAAAGATAATTGTCATTAGGTTTTATACATTTCATTCCATTTCATTTATTTTCACACGTAAAAAACATGCAACATATAAACAAATAGACAAACATTAACTTACATAGTGGCGGAGTCATTAAGGAAGTTACAAAAACTTGTGTGAAAATGACACCGTTACAAAAAACAAAGAACAGAACATTACAATACAGCATATTTTGCATATTTATTTGCAGCCATCCAGTCGCTCATAATCTGTAACTGTGCGTTCACAAAATTAAAAACTGACTGGAGATCCCTACCTTTATAAAAAATGCTTGTGTCGTCTGCAAATAATATGTACTGTAAAGATCGGGATGAACAAGGTAGGTCATTAATATAAATGAGAAATAAGAGAGGCCTGAGTATTGATGAACATCTCCCTTATTTCTGATGAAAAGTCCCCTAAATCTTCTTGATTGTTGAATTTCACTGTCGATAGGTCTACAAGGTCAGAAATTAATGAATTTTGCCTCAAAATGATAGATTTTTATTTTTATAGTGACTGCAAGTCTAATGATCATATTTCAACCAAATCTACCCAAAAGATTTATCACTACATTGAGGTAGACTGACTAGATTTGAGGTTTAAAGGCTATTAGCTTTGGAAAAATGGGGTCAAGATTTTCCTTTTACCCGATAATTTTGAAGCTACTTATAACAATTTTAATCAAACATGTTTCAACATGGATAACCTCATGTTGATGGTGATCGTTATCATTGTAAGGGTTCCCGTCCTTAATCACCGCTCTGTTGTCCCTACAGAGACTGGTGGTATCACCACAGTGTATGCTGTGGAGGCCGATGGTGACCCCAATGAGGACATTGACCCTGATACGGAGGAGACAGAGAAGCACTACCTGATCAAGTGGAAGTCCTGGGCTCACATCCACAACACCTGGGAGTCTGAGGCTGGACTGCGGCTGCAGAAGGTCAGAGGCATGAAGAAGCTGGAGAACTTCATCCAGAGAGAGGATGAGATAGACAGCTGGTAGGTAGCAGTGAGTCCATTTTGGGAGTTACTGTGTCTATACTCTAAAGCTGAAATAAGTTGTGAGATTAGATATTAGAAAGTCAGAGGGACGAAGAAGCTAGAGAACTTCATCGACAGAGAGGACGCGATAGACAGCTGGTAGGTAGCAGTGAGTCCACATGGGTTGTGACCTTGGAGAGAGGATTATGATCATGGAGAAACTCGAGAATTTTATCCAGAGGGAAGATTAGATTAGAACAAGTGGTATGTAGCAGTGAAAAAAATATGAGGCAGCTCAGGGTGATTTAGCCCTTGCAATGCCCAAAAGAGCTCATGTGAAAATATAAACTGATACTCTTGGGTTGATTGACTGACTGAAGGTTCCTCCTCCACCATGATATTAGTCTTCCTAATAGCTTAGTCTGATGAGGGTCCCTGATAACATGCCCTGTAGGTCTGTGCATTTATCTTATGGTATTCTATTGCTGTTTCTTTCAGGAAAGAGGTAGCGACCCCAGAGGACAGAGAGTACTTTGAGTGCCAGTACGAGATGACCATGCAGCTCTTCGAGCAATGCCAGAGAGTAGAGAGGATTATAGGTGAGCATACTGCATAAGCTGTTATTTTGGCAAGGGTTTGATTTTTGTGACTTTCCCAAAGCACTTGAGGCTTTGCAAATCTTGACAACACATGAAAATATTGTCACATGATATTGAATAAATTATATTGATGAATGATTTATCATTCCTAGCACACACAAACCAGAAGCAGCCAGGGGACTATCAGTCAGGTTATCCAGACTACTTTGTGAAGTGGCAGGGCCTGCCGTATGCAGACTGTACCTGGGAGGATGGGGAACTCATCTCCAGGAACTTCCAGGACTGCATTGATAGCTACACCATCCGCAGCAAGTCACAGAAGATCCCTGCCAGGAGTGCCAAGGTTAGCAACAATCAACTCATGTTATGCTTTCTTATCAGAGGTTAAAAAATAATGCATGGCGGCTCAGGGCAATTTAGCACCAGCAGTGCAAAAAAGAACCACCTGTCTATGAAAAGAACCCCTGTGAAAAGGATTTTTCCTTACTTTGTATAGTAAAAAGTATAATACAGTTTGATTGTTTCATTACATCAGATTTGAAAGTTCACTCTTTAATTGTTTTGTTATGTTGTCTATATGATGTCATATTACTGGAGGAAGGTTATGTAACTTGGTTACCCAGCCCAAATATACCTATATTTCTTTTGAAGACCAACTATGATATGATGTATAAGTATTGCAGTCTATAACCCAACCATGATATGTTATGTCAATGCCTTGCATGTAGTATGGAAGACAACTGTATAAATAAGACAAGTATCCCAGCCTCCCCTCACAATGACTGGGATGTTTTCCGTGCAGGTGTTGAAGACGCGGCCAAGGTTTCTTGCCCTGAAGAAGCAACCTTCATACATTGGCACCGAGGAGCTGGAGCTCAGGGACTACCAGCTGGATGGGCTCAACTGGCTCGCACATTCATGGTGCAAGTAAGAACACCTGTCTCTATTTCCTTTGTAGTCTGTTTGTGTGTAAAGTGCCCTTAGAGTAACAACACCGGAGACACAGTGCTCAACTGGCTCGCACATTTCTGGTGCAAGTAAGAACAACTGTCTCTATTTCCTTTGTAGTCTGTGTGTGTGTAAAGTGCCCTTAGAGTAACAACACCGGAGACACAGTGCTCAAATGGCTTGCACATTCCTGGTGCAAGTAAGAACAACTGTCTCTATTTCCTTTGTAGTCTGTGTGTGTGTAAAGTGCCCTTAGAGTAACAACACCGGAGACACAGTGCTCAAATGGCTTACACACACCTGGTGCAAGTAAGAACAACTGTCACTATTTCCTTCGTAGTCTGTGTGTGTGTAAAGTGCCCTTAGAGTAACAACACCGGAGACACAGTGCTCAAATGGCTCGCACACACTTGGTGCAAGTAAGAACACCTATCTCTATTTCCTTCATAGTCTGTTTGTGTGTAAAGTGCCCTTAGAGTAACAACACCGGAGACGCAGTGCTCAAATGACTCGCACACACTTGGTGCAATTAAGAACACCTGTGTCATCTTGTCTCATAAGTCTGTGTGTGTTTAAGGTGCCGGAGACACGGTGCTCAAATGGCTCGCACACACTTGGTGCAAGTCAGAACACCTGTGTGTCATCTTGTCTCATAAGTCTGTGTGTGTTTAAGGTGCCATTGTAGTAATCAATGACAATGTGTGTGGCTCTGTATTGCTGTCAGAATGGTTTGATTAGTGGTGATTACATGGGAGACCTTCAACAGGAAAGATGAATGTGAAATACTTGTTTGACAATGATTGCTTTTCACTCTGCAGGCGAAACAGCGTGATTCTTGCCGATGAGATGGGTCTTGGGAAGACGATCCAGGTGATCTCCTTCCTGTCCTATCTCTTCAACGCCCAGCAGCTGTATGGTCCCTTCCTCATCGTTGTCCCCCTCTCTACCATGACCTCCTGGCAGAGGGAGTTTGAAGCCTGGGACGCCAAGATGAATGTTGTCGTCTACATCGGAGACATCAGCAGTAGGAATATAGTGAGACATTTCGTTGATTTAATAAATTGGGTTTAATGGTCACGTGGGATTTGGGTGGGGATGTGGGGGTTTGGGCAGGGGTGTGGGGGTTTGGGCAGGGGCGTGGGGGTTTGGGTAGGGGTGTGGTGGTTTAGGCAGGGGTGTGGTGGGTTGGGCAGGGGTGTGGTGGGTTTGGGCAGGGGTGTGGGGGTTTGGGCAGGGGTGTGGGGGTTTGGGCAGGGGTGTGGGGGTTTGGGCAGGGGTGTGGGGGTTTGGGCAGAGGTGTGGGGGTTTGGGCAGAGGTGTGGGGGTTTGGGAAGGGATATGGGGGTTTGGGCAGGGGTGTGTGGGTTTGGACAGGGGTGTGGGGGTTTGGGCAGGGGTGTGGTGGGTTGGACAGGGGTGTGGGGGTTTGGGCAGGGGTGTGGTGGGTTTGGGCAGGGATATGGGGGTTTGGGCAGGGGTGTGGGGGTTTGGGCAGGGGTGTGGGGGTTTGGGCAGGGGTGGAGGAGTTTGGGCAGAGGTGTGGGGGTTTAGGCAGGGGTGTGGGGGTTTGGGCAGGGGTGGAGGAGTTTAGGCAGGGGTGTGGGGGTTAGGCAGGGGTGTGGGGGTTAGGCAGGGGTGTGGGGGTTTGGGCAGGGGTGTGGGGGTTTGGGCAGGGGTGTGGTGGGTTGGGGGCAACAGTCATGGGGTGTGGGGGGCACAAGCATGCATGAGCTTTGATTAGGTTGGGTTAGGTCTTGAGATTGGAAATATTACTTCATTGTTTAGTTATGTGTCAAGGACTCCATGTCTAGGACTTGATTCAATGGTTTTTATAATACAATAAAGGCAGTATTTCACCAAAAAGTTTCTGCTTTATTTATTTGTCTTCATCTTTTTCTCCACTTTCTCTCTCCCTTTATTTTTTATCTTGCAGATTAGAGAATATGAATGGTGTGTACAGGGAAATAAGAACAAGTTGAAACTCAATGCAATCCTCACAACATACGAGATCCTGCTAAAAGACAAAGTAAGTTTGGTTACGCTCATTTTCTTCTCAGGAAGGTACATCCTATTAATCTCACGTCCTTTTATATAAAGACTTTAAATGAAAATGAAATAAAATGCATTGTCCCACTAAAATTTCAAATTATGAGACCTACACTTATCATTCCTACAAAGTTTCATCTTATTTATTCACTTTGTTATGCAAGATGAGCATTTACAAAATGAAAATGATGACAGATGAAAAATGTGGGAAAGTGAAGAACATTCATCATTGCTAGTCGTGTGAAAATATTTTGTGAAATGTTACTTGTGTATGTAGCTGTTTTTAAATTTACCTTTCATGTTTATTATAATGAAGATGCTCAACAGTCATGAAAAATGAGTATCTTTCATCTTTCATATCTGAAATACTTAATTCAAAGAAATATGAGAGTGATGAGTGGTATTATTGCTATGTCAGGCATTCCTGGGGGCGGTACCGTGGTCTGTTCTGGTGGTGGACGAGGCCCACAGACTGAAGAACGATGACTCACTGCTCTACAAGAGCCTGAAAGAGTTTGAGACCAACCACCGGCTGCTGATCACTGGCACCCCGCTGCAGAACTCTCTCAAGGAACTCTGGTCCCTACTGCACTTCATCATGCCAGACAGGTATGACCAAGGCTCTACGGCTCTTGGAGCCTTCTCTCTATGTGGGTGGGTGTGTGTGTTTGTGTATGTGTGTGTGTGTGTGTGTGTGTGTGTGTGTGTGTGTGCACTAGGGATGGGTTAAAGAGGGGTGTAAGATTGGGTACACCAAGTTATGGATTTGAATGAATGCAATTTTTTGTATCCTAAATTTATTTATTATTCATCAGATCTACCAAGTTTTTTATGCCTCCGCCACGAAGTGGCCGGAGGCATTATGTTTTCGGGTTGTCCGTCCGTCCGTCCGTCCGTCATGAATCCGTCCGTCATGAATCCGTTTTGGCAATATCTTGAGAACCGTTGAGCAGATTTGCTTCAAACTTGGTACATGTATGTATTGCATGAAACCAATGAAGTGTGTAAAATTGGGGTCAAATCTGATTGAGGTCAAAGGTAAAAGGTCAATGAACTCTGTAAAAATTTCCCAAAATTGACCTTTTTCACAATAAATCCAAATCCAAGGACGCAATTCGCATTAAACATGGTACAAAGATGGATCACTACTTGGGGATAGACTGGTTACATTTTTGGTAAAATTCCTGAAAGGTCAGAGGTCAAAGGTCAATGAAATTTGTGAAAATTTGCCAAAAATTGACCTTTTTCACAACAAATCGAAATCCAAGGATGCAATTCTCATTAAACTTGGTACAAAGATAGATCACTACTTGGGGATAGACTAGTGACATTTTTGGTACATTCCTGAAAGTTCAGAGGTCAAAGGTCAATGAACTTTGCCAAAAATTAGCTAAAAATTGCCCCCAAAGTGATAATTTTCAAAGTGTATCAAAATCCAATGATGCAATACCAACCAAACATGGTGCAAAGATGGATCACTACTTGGGGGTAGACTGCATGACATTTTTGGTGAAATTTCTCAAAGGTCAAGAGATCAAAGGTCAATGAACTTTGCCAGACTTGGCTAAAAATTGCCCCCAAACAGATATTTTTCACAGTGAATCCAATACTAATGATCCAATTCAAACCAAACATAGTACAGAGATGTATTACTTCATGGAGGTAGACTGGTGAAGTTTGGGTAAAATTCCTGAAAGGTCAAAGGTCAATGAACTTCACCCAAAAATTGGCTTATTTTAAACAAACTTGATACAAGGATGGATTTAGACAGACTGGTTAGATTGGAAGTCAAAGAAGTAAGGGGTCAAAAGTCATTGAACATTGCCAAACTCGCCTAAACTTGAAAAAACAGAATGTGATATTTTCATTTCACATAGGAGCAATGGTACATTACCCACCAAACATACACTTTTTTTGAGAATAGCAAAGAGGCGGAGGCATATTTATCGACTGCGTGGCAGTCGAATTGCTCTAGTTTATGTATTTATTCTTCCCTACGTTTTACAGACTGGTAGATATTTCAGGAAATGTTCAAGGACAATTGGTTTCGAAGTGAAATTTTTATAATTAATATAATTTCCCCCCTCAGTTTTACTCACTGTGATTAGTATGAAATGCTTCCATGCTTCCCCGTGATTGTTCTGTTCTCACTGACTGATATCTCTCTCCCCTCAGCTTTCCTGACTGTGATTAGTATGAAATGCTTCCATGCTTCCCTGTGATTGTTCTGTTCTCACTGACTGCTATTTCTCTCTCCTCTCAGCTTTCCTGACTGGGAGCAGTTTGAGGAGGAGTTTTCTCAGGCTGACAAGAATGGGTATGCGAGTCTCCACCAGGAGCTGGAGCCGTTCCTGCTGAGGAGAGTGAAGAAGGATGTGGAGAAGTCCCTGCCTGCCAAGGTGGAGCGCATTCTCCGTGTGGAGATGAGCTCCCTACAAAGACAGTACTACAAGTGAGTATTCCTCTCAGGGACCCTAGAAGCAGATAATGTTATGGTTGAGCTATAATATTGGGAGAGATATAAATAGTAAAAAGTATACTTAACTTTAAATCAGATGTTAAGCTGTAGAAATTTTGAAATTTGTCACCAATCATAGTGTAAAAACGTTGATGACATGATTATGCATTTTAGGCAGTGTACATGTGATAGAGGATTGTTTTACCTTCATTCTTTAGGTTTGAATACTTGCAGTGTGTATTTACAAATGAGTAAACAGCTCAGAAGGGAAATCAGTAACTCCAGTAACTGTGCTTTGTGTATAGGTTTATTACCTACTTGCTTAAGTTGAGTGGTAGTCTTCATCAGTGATGGCTCTCCATATTCAAGAATCTTGCAATGCTGTTATCATACAGTTATATACTGACAAGGAACTCCATGGCACTGAGCAAGTGGGATTGGTTTTAGTGTGAATAATTGGCATGTATTGTGTGTACTGAGTGAGGTAATGACTGCTGACCATGCTTTGTGCTGTAGGTATATACTGACAAGAAACTTCAAGGCACTGAGCAAGGGGCTGAAGGGTAACACCAGCTCCTTCATCAACATCATGATGGAGCTGAAGAAGTGCTGCAACCACTCTCTACTCATCAGGCCCCTGGAGGATGACATGGAACCTGACATCAAGGTCAGTCCAAGCAGACTGCAAACACCAGCCTTACTTCATTATACTTCAAGAATTTTTGCCTAATAATATGTATTTTTGTTTGTATCCATGATGTTCATTTTCATTCATTGAATTTTTAGTCACTTATGTCTAAGGTCAAGGTCAAGTATTAGGTGACATCATTAGTAACATCCTAATGCTGATAGATTATGCAGAATTTCATCAAATTTGTTTCAGTGATTATTTTTCGGGCCAACTAATTGATCAGATATTGGGCTAGACATGTTAAAGGTCAAAGTCCAATATTTTTGTATTTATGCACGACACATAGAACTAGCAAATCTTATTATGAAGGATTATTGTGGTACTTGAGTGTTTCAGCAGGAGGGTTGAGGCATATCGTGGCCACAGTTGCATTTCTGTAGTATTTCCCTGACACCACCTTGACTGTTTGTTCCTGTATGCCTGCAGTACATCATCCGAGGCAGCGGCAAGCTGGTGCTACTGGACAAGCTGCTGACCAGGCTCAAGGAGCGAGGTCATAGAGTCCTCATCTTCTCTCAGATGGTGCGCATGCTGGACATCCTCTCAGACTACTTGCAGTTTAAACACTTCCAGTACCAGGTCAGTCCTAGGCTTAGTATTAGTATTGATTTCAGTACCCAGTCAGTGTAAACACTTCCAGTACCAGGTCAGTCGTAGGTTTAGTATTAGTATTGATTTCAGTACCCAGTCAGTGTAAACACTTCAGTACCAGGTCAGTCCTAGGCTTAGTATTAGTATTGATTTCAGTACCCAGTCAGTGTAAGCACTTCCAGTACCAGGTCAGTCCTAGGCTTAGTATTAGTATTGATTTCAGTACCCAGTCATTGTAAACACTTCCAGTACCAGGTCAGTCCTAGGCTTAGTATTAGTATTGATTTCATTACTCAGTCAGTGTAAACACTTCAGTTCCAGGTCAGTCCTCGGCTTAGTATTAGTATTGATTTCAGTACCTAGTCAGTATAAACACTGTATAAATACACTGTAGAAACAGTATAAATACCAGGTCAATCCTAGGCTAAGAACTAATTACAGACCGATGATTTCCTTCTGCGCTCATGATTAACAGCTCTCATCATGTCACAAATTAACCAGTTAGCACTGTAGCAGTAGACAAATTGAACTGGTACTGAGTGGAACATTGCACATCAAGTCAATGATTTCATAGGCTGCTATAAACATTATTACTCACTACTCTGACATGATTTTTAGGCAAATATTGAAATTAATTTGTTCTCTGCCATTCCTCGATCCTTTCAGAGATTGGATGGCTCGATTCGTGGTGAGATCAGGAAGCAGGCACTGGATCACTTTAACGCAGAGGGCTCACAGGTAAGCAGCATTTATTGTATTTTTGTTATGGTTACTTAATTTATAAAAATCACATGATATATCATATGATTTTTGTCTCGCCTGAATGAAGTTCAGTAGAGACCTAGTAATCACTTTTCCTGTTAGTCTGTTGGTCTGTTGGTCTGTTACAAAAATGTTTAAGTTTTTCTTTAACTTGCTCTCATTTCTTTATCTCTGCATCAATTGCGATCAAACTTGGTACAAATGATCCTTGGGTAATACCACATGTGTCTACATGAGAATGATGGAGTCAAAGGTCATCTAGGGGTCAAAAGGTCAAATGATATAAGGCCGTGTGCATTATTTTTCTTAAAGTTTCCGTTTAACTTGCTCTCATTTCTTTATTTTTGTTTCAATTGTGATCACACTTTGTACAAATGATCCTTGGGTAATACCACATGTTTCTGTTCATGAGAATGATGGGGTCAAAGGTCATCTAGGGGTCAAAGGGTCAAATGATATAAGGCCGTGTGCATTATTTTTCTCAAAGTTTACGTTTGACTTGCTCTCATGTCTTTATTTCTGTATCAATTGTGATCACACTTGGCACAAATGATCCTTGGGTAATACCACGTGTGTCTTCATGAGGCTGATGGGGTCAAAGGTCATCTAGGGGTCAAAAGGTTTGAAAAAAATATTAAAAAAAAAAAATTAGCACTGTTTATCGATTGCGAAATCAGGCGAGACTCGTGGTTTGCGAACCACCTTGTTTTATTTGTATTTTACTGTTACACTATGTTTGTAACCGGAATAGTACTTCCTGAGAAGTGGAAGTATTGAGCTCATGGTAGGATTATCACGAGTGATTCCGCATTCATTTAAAGAAAGTCATCCTCACACATTAAGAAGCTTCTCTCTGATTCTCTTGCAGGATTTCTGTTTCTTGTTATCGACGAGAGCTGGTGGTCTGGGCCTGAACCTGGCATCAGCAGACACAGTGATCATCTTTGACTCTGACTGGAATCCTCAGAACGATATCCAGGCCATGGCCAGGGCACATAGGATTGGTCAGAGGAAACAGGTCAGTCCCAAACACCCGCTACTCAATGGTCAACAGTTATGTCTTAACAATGAAAAATGGAAAAACTTAGACTGCCTGTATGTGTGTTTGTGTAGTGTGTATGAATTTATTTTTTATTGGGGTGGGGGCGTGGGTGGGGGTGTAATGATAATTCTGTTTCATTCACATTGATTTTGTTATTTATGTAAGTTCTGTATTGTAGTTCTGTCTAGTTCTATAAATGGCCCAAATTCACATTACTTCTTTGGAGTCCAATCCATGACATATGGTTAGCATGCACACTAATACTGAATTTTCATGTACTTTTCATTTTCATTGTCAAATGGTTGAACTAAAGTTGAAATTGTTATTGAGAAATATGTCCTTGGTTTGTTTGCAACAGGTGAACATCTACCGCCTGGTGACCAAGGACACGGTGGAGGAGGAGATCATAGAAAGGGCCAAGAGGAAGATGGTTCTTGACCACCTGGTCATTCAGAGGATGGACACTACAGGCAGGACGGTCCTCTCCAAGTCATCCACGCCAGCAAGGTCAGCACCAGAGGGAAAACAATACTCTTCAAGCATGATATCATGCAAGAACCATTCATATGAAATGTTGCTACATATATCAAATATTGCATACTGCATATGTAGTAACAATTCAACGCCAATAATAGTGTATTCAATAACCTGGAAATATTGTAAATTTTTGAATTTTGAAGCTGTTTTGCAACACTGACATTGTTTGACCACATTAATTGTCGGTATTCATTGGTCAATTGTATTGAATCTCATGGTTCCTGCTTATGTCTCCCTCTCTAAGCATTCACTATCTCAGTGTCTCCTGCAAACTGAGGTGTGTTTTGTATCTTGTCCTTCTGTCTTGCAGAGATGCCCCTTTCTCCAAGGAGGAACTCACCGCCATTCTCAAGTTCCGAGCAGAAGAACTCTTCAAGGAGCCAGACGGAGAAGAAACAGAACTCCCTGTAAGATATTCTCACTGCCAGTCTTGTAGTCAAATCCCTCCATTTTGATTCTAGTCCTAGATGGCGATGAAGCAAAACCTTGTGTTTGTTTCACATAGCATTCAATGTCAACTCTGTGTCATGGGTCTGCTCAAATCGGTCTGGAATCTGGACTTGGCAGTATTACACTGCCCATTGATATGTATTATCATGTAGGTAAACATTACCCATTCTCATTCTGGCCCTGCTGTATCAGGGCCCTATATTAACAAGAATTGCAATTGAACGCATCTCGTAACTCTGTACATAATGACTTGCGATTGATTCAGATCAGTGGCAATTCCTTTGAAGATGGTGCCCAGGTTGTGCAAGTCATATTCAGTAGATGGCTGTGGTTTGATCCATTGAACAATGACGGTAAATAGACTGTAACAGCCATTGTACTGATTCAATTAATTTATTCAGTTATTTAATCCCCAAATAGAAAAAAGAGCCCCATAGAATGAACAAATAATGAAAACTTTTTTAATGCAGTTTGGTTCAGGGTGTAAGCATCGTGACATTACGAGTGAAAAGAAGCCCACAGGTATAATTGTTATGTCTACTTGGTGTTTAGGAGATGGATATTGATGCTATCCTGGAGAGAGCAGAGACCAGGGAGCAGGAGGAGCCAGGAGGAGCCGGTGAGGAGCTCCTCTCACAATTCAAGGTATGTGTGTGTGTGTAGGTGTGCATGATGGAGCAATGCCTGAAATACAGTCAAATGGGCCTTTCAATGATTTCAACATTTTTATGCCTCTGCCACGAAGTGGCCGGAGGCATTATGTTTTTGGGTTGTCCGTACGTCCGGCCCGAATCCATTTAGGCGATATCTTGAGAACCGTTAGCGAGATTTGCTTCAAACTTGGTACATATGTGTATTGTATAAAACTAATGGAGTATGTAGAATTGGGGTCAAATCTAATTGAGCTTAAAGGTCAAAGGTCAATGAACTTTGTGAAAATTTGCCCCAAATTGACCTTTTTCACCTTAAATCCAAATCCAAGAATGCAATTTACATTAAAACATGGTACAAAGAAAGATCACTACTTGGGAGTAGACTGGTGACATTTTTTGTAAAATTCCTCAAAGGTCAGAGGTCAATGGTCAATGAACTTTGTAAAAAATTGCAAAAAATTGACCTTTTTCACAAGAAATCCAGATCCAAGGATGCAATTCTCATTTAAGGTGGTACACAGATGGATCACTACTCGGGGATAGACTGGTGACATTTTTGGTAAAATTCCTGAAAGGTCAGAGGTCAAAGGTTTATGAACTTTGCAAAAATTGGCTAAAAATTGCATCTAAATTGATGTTTTTCACAATGAATCCAAATCGAATTCCAACCAAACATGGTACAGAGATAAATGACTTCATGGACATAGACTGATAGTATATTTCATAAAATCCCTGAAAGTTCAGAGCTTATAGGTCAATGAACTTTGACAAAATTGGTTAATTTTAAACAAACTTAATACAAGGATGGATTGAGACACACTGGTTAGATTGGAAGTCCAAGAAGTAAGAGGTCAGAGGTCAATGAACATTGCCAAACTTGGGTAAACATGGAAAACAGAATATGATATTTTCATTTCACATAGGAATTCATTGGTACATTGCCCACAAAACATACAGATTTTCTGAGAATAAATCCAAGTAGAGCTAGCAAAGAGGCGGAGGCATATTTATTGACTGCGTGACAGTCGAATTGCTCTAGTCCATTCTAAATTATATTTACTCGGTGTACAGTTTTAGAACTTCCATCAGACATTATTCACATTTTAAAGATTGTCCGTCCCTTTTGCAAGCTTAAAATTTGAATTCGTCTATCATGATCTTAAATTGAAGAAAGTGTGATTCAAGACCATTTCTAAGAATATAGCATGTTGAAGCTTTCTGTATATGTAAAAAATTTCAGCTGTTAAATTTCAAACCGACTTTTTTTGTACTACGAAAAAAGTATTAGTCTTTGTTACAGTATCTATGTGGTTATTATGCATGTGTGAAATTCTAATTTTATGAGTAACTACCAAACTTTGGAGATGATTCCTTCCATAGAACAATTTTTGTCTCGCCCACCGGAGGTGAAGGCGAGACTAAGGGATCCAAATGGCGTCCGTCCGTCGTCCGTCCGTCGTCCGTCCGTCGTCCGTCACAAATGTTAAAGTTTACCTGCAAGACTCTCTTTTGACAAATAACTTCACATGGGTTGCTTGGATTACAACCTAACTTGGGTCATAGATGCACTGGGGGTACCTTCATGTTATGGTACCGTTGGAGGTCACAGGATAAGGTCAAAGGTCATTTGAGGTCATACGTTAAAGTTTACCCGCAAGACTCTCTTTTGACAAATAACTTCACATAGGTTGCTTGGATTACAACCTAACTTGGGTCATAGATGCACTGGGGGTACCTTCATGTTATGGTGCTGTTGGAGGTCACAGGATAAGGTCAAAGGTCATTTGAGGTCATACGTTAAAGTTTACCTGCAAGACTCTCTTTTGACAAATAACTTCACATGGGTTGCTTGGATTACAACCTAACTTGGGTCATAGATGCACTGGGGGTACCTTCATGTTATGGTACCGTTGGAGGTCACAGGATAAGGTCAAAGGTCATTTGAGGTCATACGTTAAAGTTTACCTGCAAGACTCTCTTTTGACAAATAACTTCACATGGGTTGCTTGGATTACAACCTAACTTGGGTCATAGATGCACTGGGGGTACCTTCATGTTATGGTGCCGTTGGAGGTCACAGGATAAGGTCAAAGGTCATTTGAGGTCATACGTTAAAGTTTACCTGCAAGACTCTCTTTCGACAAATAATTTCACGTAGGTTGCTTGGATTACAACCTAACTTGGGTCATAGATGCACTGGGGGTACCTTCATGTTATGGCGCTGTTGGAGGTCACAGGATAAGGTCAAAGGTCATTTGAGGTCATACGTTAAAGTTTACCTGCAAGACTCTCTTTTGACAAATAACTTCACATAGGTTGCTTGGATTACAACCTAACTTGGGTCATAGATGCACTGGGGGTACCTTCATGTTATGGTACCATTGGAGGTCACAGGATAAGGTCAAAGGTCATTTGAGGTCATACGTTAAAGTTTACTTGCAGGACTCTCTTATCACACATAACTCATCACATGTTGCTACAATGGCAATCAAACTTGGATGATGGATGCACTGGGGGCACCTGCATGTTATTGTGCTGTAAGAGGTCACATGATAAGGTCAAAGGTCATTTGAGGTCATACATTAAAGTTTACTTGCAAGACTCTTGCTGAAGGCTTCCTAACTTGTGCACAGAATTGTGTGAGCATGTGTGAGCATTACTGATGTAGATTTAGGCAAACATTACTCATGCACATTTATGCAAATTTATTCAAAGTCATTATTTTGCACCTGATTTTGATGTTGTCTGTTTAAAGTTGCTTATTTGCGTAGCAACGGAGATCGCGATATTTCTGGTTATTTTCGCAAGTGGGCGAGACACAATATTGCTAATGCCTTGTTTTCATAATGCGTTTTATAATTTAATTAACAGATTAATCAATAAAGCAGATATTTCAACACAAACTGCTAAAAGCCTGAGGTAAAGACTATTAATCAGACGTTTACGTGCATTATTTGAATTTTACACTACGTATCAGTTTCAAATTGTGAATATAGAGCTTGCTAACACTTTTCTTTGTTTTGCCAATGTTTCGATGGTTTTGTGGTGATCTGAAAAAGGGACTGGCTGTCTGTAAAGCAATAAATGAAGTGTTATTATTTCATGCTCCCCAATATGATTTTGTTGATTTTGATTTGATTTGATTTGGTGTGATTTGGTTGGCAGGTGGCAAACTTTGCAGGGACAGAGGAGCCAGACTTAGAGGAGGGGCAGGGCAAGGAGTGGGAGGACATCATCCCAGCCTCAGAGAGAACCAAGATGGAGGAGGAGGAGAACCAGGAGAAGATGGCCCTCTACCTTCTACCCAGGATACGCAAGCAAGTCAACCGAGTAGGTTTACAGTCTGGCAGCTCACTAGGCACTGTCTCTCTCTCTCTCTCTCTCTCTCTCTCTCTCTCTCTTTCTCTCTCTCTCTCTCTCTCTTTCTCTCTCTGTCTCTCTCTCTCTTTCTCTCTCTCTCTCTCTCTCTCTCTCTCTCTTTCTCTCTCTCTCTCTCTTTCTCTCTCTGTCTCTCTCTCTCTTTCTCTCTCTCTCTCTCTTTCTCTCTCTCTCAGGCAGCCCACTAGGCACTGTCTCTCTCCCTCTCTCTCTCTCTCTCTTTCTCTCTCTCTCTCTCTCTCTCTCTCTCTCAGGCAGCTCACTAGGCACTGTCTCTCTCTCTCTCTCTCTCTCTCTCTCTCTCTCTCTCTCTCAGGCAGCTGACTAGGCACTGTCTCTCTCTCTCTCTCTCTCTCTCTCTCTTAGGCAGCTCACTAGGAACTGTCTCTCTCTCTCTCTCTCTCTCTCGCTCTCTCTGTCTCTCTCTCTCAGGTTGGTGACCAACACTTGCCGACTCTTGAAGCGACATCTAGCTTGTGCAGCTCGCATTCATTGGAAGATTGGTTGGGGCGTGTATCACCAAGATGTGCGTAAGTTACGCACGACTTTACGCATGATTGGTGACCTGATCTTGGGTGCCAAATCAGATTCTCCATGATTGGGGTATCTCATTTAGCACAAGAACAGGTCATCAGTCCTGTGTAAAGTCGTGCATAACTTACGACCATCTTTATGAAACAGGGCCCTGGTCCATCCAGTGTGTGATATAAGAAAGAGGACCTGTCCAGATTTGAAGTTGGATCGCTCTCTTTAACCCTATATAGCCCGGGCTATTTTGAAATCGCATAGCCTGGGGGGGGGGGGGGGCAAAAACAGCCCCCCCCAAGATCTCGACCGTTAATCGCGCGATCGCGACGAAAATTGGCACGTACGTCACCGATGCCGTAATCTCCACAATTCAATTGTCAATTGCACCAAAATTATTCAAATTTATTTTTAATTAATTAATTATGCTAATTAAATGCATAGAAATCATAATTTGGTTGTAAATCTTGAAATATAACCCCAAAACTGCTAGATATCAGTCCAGACACTCTTCTTAGGATTATTATCAAATTAGGATTTAATAAAATGGCAATATCAAAGTTTTTTTTATGTATTTTATTGTTTTTTGAATTTCTTGTGTATTTCTTTGTTTTTTCGACTTTATGCTTTTCATTGTTTTTCGATGGAAATCGTTGGCAACACTATTTCAGTGATAAATAACATGAAATCTATTGTTTTTCATCAGTAATAACAGAAATAATGATACATTTATGAATTTTGGCTAGATACAGAATTTGCATTGGATTTGTACATGAAATCACGTTTTTGAGCAATTTTTGGTCTGACATGCACATACAAAATGTTACATAACTTCGGAACCGTGTACCCCCGCGTCGCAAATTTGGTCTTAAAAGTTGCGTGAGACTTGAAGGAAAAAAGTCATGAAACGTCGCGGCGCGATCTTTTCGCGTTACAAATTTATTGCGAAAAATGTCGAGGGGGGCTAGATAGGGTTAAAGTCTAAAGTGCCAACCATTACATAAGGCTGCCTCCCATCTTATCAGATTTGCCATCAATAGGGAGAAGCTTTGGGATTAGGTCCAGCCCAGTCAGGAGCAAGAACAGTATGATTGACTGGACCTATTCTGAATCACTGTTGATCCTGGTATTGTTAATCTATCAGTAGGGGAGGGGGTAATGGAAGCCCTTCTCAGGAAAGTTTCATCATTACACAAAATTTAGGTACAATTTGGTGGAGATAGTACAAAGCCTGTCTCTGCCTGTTGTTGAAGTTCAATAATGAGTTAAATTACACAAATTGGATATATTTACAACAATTTTCTCTTTTATCGTTATTGGCGGAGTGATACAGCGTCATTATTCAAGACTAATTGTCTCTCTGCAGATGACGTACCACGACAGCGACTCAGAAGCCTCGTTCAGCAGGAAACGGAAGCGAGATCTGGTCTCCAGTGCCAGCAGCGAGTCAGACGACAGCGACACAGAGAACAGGAAGTCCAAGAGACCACGAGGGCGCCCTAGGACTGTGCCTCGTGATACCGTGCAAGGATTCACAGACGGCGACATCAGAAGGTATGTAAACTCACCAAGATGAATGCTCCCCCCCTCCCTTCAATGATCTACGTTGTAGAATCAAGCCCTTGTCAATTGGTCAGTTAGTCTAATACACACAGTCTTACCAAGCAGACACTAACATGAAAAGCGTTTGTCATTGACAACCTGTGCAGGCATGTTGGAGTGTTTGGATTGTACACTTCTAGGATGTCATGCTTTTGATACACAAAGAATGTGTTCAGATTGAGTTTGTGCCAAGACATGCTCAAGGCAATGATGCCGTGGGCTTTGCACTGTCTGGGAGGGAAAGCTATTAGGTTAGTAATGCTATCAGCACTACATATGTATGGGTTAAACATTCTTACTTCTTTTCTAAATTCTCACAGATGATTTTTTATTGACTTGTAAAATAATACATTGTTGGTTTCCTTAATTCCTTTACTGAATGTGTATCAAAACGTCTTCATCGTTTATGTTTCAGGTTTGTCAAGAGTTACAAGAAGTTCGGAGCTCCTCTTACAAGGTATGTTGATCTTATTGCAGTTTGAGTTAAATGCATAATTGTATGTTGATGACTTAAAATGATGATAGATCTTTCTGCCAAATTAATAGGCTATTATCAAACATGTACAATAAAACATCCTGTCATTAGTGCAAATTTGTTCTGCTGATGAAAGCTTTAAAAAACCTACATATGTGGACTTAACCATGGACATGCTGAACAAATATATTCTTTGATTGATTAAGGGGATGCTGTGCCACAAGAGAAGAGTTGAGCAGACCTAAAGAGGCTAGGCACTTTGGTGCATGACAGCTGTGTCAGGGCATTGTGTCTTAGACATGAGGAATGAATGGATCCTATGGTTGAATGTATGCTTCTTTACTGAAATTTGTTTTAGGCTGGAGGCCATTGCAGGGGATGCTGAGCTACAAGAGAAGTGCCAAGCAGACCTAAAGAGGCTAGGCACGTTGCTGCATGAAAGCTGTGTCAAAGCTGTCGCAGAGTACAACGAGAGACTCAAGGCAGATAACGACTTTGATGGTAAGTTATGTAACTATTCTTAGTCCTGGCTTATATCAAGGTAATGAAATTTCACTGTTCATTCCTTAACTCAAGATAACAGTCCTAAATCCATGTTAACCGTGTGAAAGTATGACACCGTGCGGTCCTAATCTGACACTAGTCCAATTCCCAACTTCCATCCTTGACTCAACATTCTTCCTCACCCTAAATCTAACTAAACCCCATTTGTAACTTTATATCCTTCATGACATATGGCCTGGAGCCATAATACCCACAT
Organism: Arbacia lixula; assembly: GCA_963669155.1. Taxonomy (NCBI): domain Eukaryota; kingdom Metazoa; phylum Echinodermata; class Echinoidea; order Arbacioida; family Arbaciidae; genus Arbacia; species Arbacia lixula. The sequence goes on from OZ022578.1 coordinate 29,871,340, forward strand.
ATACAGATAAGCATTTTAGCTGGTGCAGAAAGAGGTAGATGCACAATGTCATAACTTGACTGAATTCCTTGTTCACTCTGTTGCGTAGGTAAGAAGCGAGGAGCGACCTTCAAGATGTCCAACGTGACAATTAACGCTCCATCTGTACTGAAGCACGAGGAGGAGAACGAACCACTTGCCCTTATACCAGCAGACAAGGAGAAGCGGAAAAAGTAAGTGCTGTGCAAGCAGTGATCTGTCAGGTGTAGTAGACTAGCGTGACCACAAATCAATAAACATCTAGTGATAAGTTATTTCCAAGGTGCAAAACAGCTTAACACTATGTAATTCAGGTTGTACTAAATACAAATAATATCAATTTAACACAAAAAGTAGTACTTGATGTGAGACAAGATACTTGAAGGTACCAGAGTAAATGCTTTCTTTGATAACTTTGATAAAATAATCTTTCATTTGCATTTTACAGTTAGTATCAATGTATTGCTTGAAAGTGTTCCAGTTAATATATTAGGGTAAGGATTCAGGATTATAGTAGGTTTGGGTGAAGCTTAAATCTTAAAGGGACATTTCAAGGTTTTGATAGTAGACAAAAAGGAGATTCCGACAAAGGTGAGAATCCATATGGTTTAAAAATCCTTGCTGCAGGTTTAAGCTGAAGTCTAAGCTGAGAGTGGTGCATTGGGACGTGGACTGGGATGAGGATGACGACCATAATCTGCTGTTTGGCATCTTTGAGTATGGCATGGGCAGCTGGGAAGCCATCAAGATGGACCCCTCATTCAACCTGCATGATAAGGTAGGCTCACCTCTCTCTTTCCTGTTCTTTCATTCAACCTGCATGATAAGGTAGGCCTCTGAAGGGGAGGTCAGATTGGCAAAAGATTCCTGCAACATTAGTTTCTAGAAGTTAGAATCTTGTCTCTCCTTGTCTCAATAATCCCAGAGTTGAGAGACTTTATTTAGGCCATTAATGTGCATGCTCCAAATTTGCTATGGCAGAGAACCCGTACACCTCTTACAAACCTTCAAAGCCTGTTACAATCATTGAATTAAGCTGTCCTTGTCTTTTAGATCCTGCTTGGAGACCTGACCAAGAAACAAAGAACCCCATTAACTGGTTAACCTCTCACAAGCCTTGATAACGTGTTAAAACCGTCATTGAATTGAGCTGTGGTTCCCTCCTAGATCCTGCTCGGAGACCTGACCAAGAAGCAAAGAACCCCATTAACTGGTTTACCTCTCACAAGCCTTGATAACATGTTAAAACCGTCATTGAATTGAGCTGTGGTTCCCTCCTAGATCTTGCTTGGAGACCTGACCAAGAAGCAAAGAACCCCATTAACTGGTTAATCTCTCACAAACCTTGATAGTATGTCAAAACCGTCATTGAACTGAGCTGTGGTTCCCTCCTAGATCCTGCTTGACCAAGAAACAAAGAACCCCATTAACTGGTTAACCTCTCACAAGCCTTGATAACATGTTAAAACCATCATTGAACTGAGCTGTGGTTCCCTCCTAGATCTTGCTTGTAGACCTGACCAAGAAGCAAAGAACCCCATTAACTGGTTTCCCTCTCACAAGCCTTGATAACATGTTAAAACCATCATTGAATTGAGCTGTGGTTCCCTCCTAGATCTTGCTTGGAGACCTGACCAAGAAACAAACCCCATTAACTGGTTAACCTCTCACAATCCTTGATAACATGTTAAAACCATCATTGAACTGAGCTGTGGTTCCCTCCTAGATCTTGCTTGGAGACCTGACCAAGAAGCCCCAAGCCAAGCAGCTGCAGACCCGAGCAGAGAACCTTATCAAGGTACTCAGGAAGGAGTGCGACACCGCCAAGGCAGCTGAGAAGGTCAGTACGTCTACAGCTACATTGTAGCCAAGAAAGTCTTGTCATAAAGAAAGCCCCACCATTTAAATACAATTTTTACTTCATGTAATGTTATTTTTTGATAAAGCTAATAGTAATGGCACAAACTTGTTAAAAACTTCTCATGAAAATTGTTAAACCCTGTGTCTTCTTAGGAGCTTCTTCAGGTCTTGGGCAGTCTGGACTTGCTCTGTCAAAACTACCCTTAGTGACCTAGAGCTTCAAGAATAACAAATATGTGTTAGATTCATCATCATCATCATTAGATGTGTAGAATTAAATTAAAACAAATGATAGATTACTAATGTAGATACTGAAATATTATATAAAAGTTTGTTTGTGTTTCAAACTGTAATGGAATATGTCTGATTGCCATTTTAATTTCTTTTCTGTTCTTTGCCCCACAGACCACTGGCAATGCCAGGCAAAGGAAAGGGACCAAAGTGAAAGAGGAGAATGAGGATAAACCAAAGCCAGGCAGGAGGAAAAAGGCAGAGAACAAAGACAATGGGGAAGTTGCAAACAAAAATGACACGGACAAGATACCCAAGAAGAGAGGGCGAAAGCCTATGGACGAGAAGGAGAAAGAGAGAAGGAAACAGGAGCGGGAGAAGGAGAAGGGCAAGGAGAACAAGAAAGAGCCGCGGAAGAAGGTGGATAAGAAGATCAAGAAGGAGGAGGAATCCATCAAGGATGAGGAGGAGTTTGAGGAGGAGGAGGTGGAGTCGGAGAAGGAGGATGACGATGAGGAGAGGGAGATCGAAGAAGGGGAGATCGAGGAGCCAAGGAAGGTGAGTAGTGTGCTGCAGAGGCAGTGAAGGATTGCACAGACAATTCTAAGATGGCATTTACTATGGAGAGCTCACAATGTGTTTCAAAACAAATATTTGTTCCACCTATGATTGCAGTTGATTATTGCATCTTTTCAAAAAGCACAAACCATACACTTCATATTGAATACTTGGAAGTGGCGAGAGAGATTTCCAAATTATAAATTCACTGAAAAATTAAGATTGATGAGCAATGTATATAAACAACTATGGGCAAGATCTACATAGAATGTATATTGATGGTTTCATACATGTGCGATTGATTTTGTTGCCAGATGAAGGGGAACAAGAAAGGTGCCGCTGCAAAGAGGAACCTGCAGTCCATGCAGACTCCGGTCGTCTTCAACCCAACAGGGGACCTGGATGACCAGACATTCAGTGCCGTGAGTACAGTACACCACAGGCTGGTCACTAGCAGTATAAAAATAACTATGGCAGCAATGAAGTGGCAATGCTACTTTGTAAAATCAAGATGTATTCTAGCTGGACAGGGGATGACCAGACATTCAGTGCTGTGAGTACAGTACAACATTGGCCACTGGCTGGTCACTAGCAGTATAAAAATAACTATGGCAGCAATGAAGTGGCAATGCTACTTTGTAAAATCAAGATGTAATCTAGCTGGACAGGGGATGACCAGACATTCAGTGCCGTAAGTACAGTACACCATTGGCCACTGGCTGGTCACTAGCAGTATAAAAATAACTATGGCAGCAATGAAGTAGCAATACTACTTTGTAAAAATCAAAAATGTATTCAGCTGGACAGGGGATGAGATTGTACATTGAACTCCTTCCTGTCCAAAAATATGATTTAAAGCAGTATTTGTGGCAACTTCGAAAATGTTACATGAAGATTATTTTAACAATTGAACGATTTGTGCTCACTTGAAATATGAAATGGCTTTGCACCAGTATTACAGATTTTAGAATAACAGAGATGTGATGGTTTAATGGAGAATACATGAAATCAACACTTATTGCCCTAATCTCTGTACCCAAGGCAAGGAGTGTATGTGTAGTCTAGTTGTTTGTAATAAGTCCTATGATAATTTAATCTCCCCCCTCCCCACCCCCAGTGCAAGGAGAGGATGCGGCCAGTGAAGCGGGCCTTGAAGCTACTGGACAACCCCCCCGAAGATGTGTCTGAGAAGGAGCAGCTCAACCACACCAGGCAGTGCCTGCTGAAGATTGGAGACCGCATCAACGAGTGCATCCAGGAGTTCAACAAGCCAGAGAAGATCCAGGAGTGGAAAGGGTGAGAGATGGACAGACTGGTAGATGGACAGACTGGTAGACAGAAGTACTAGGAGACGGGTGGTCCTTATTGAACTCCCATAAGAAGTGCCCCATCACATACCAAGTCCATTTATCAGGCTGCGCTATTGTGTGTTAACTTGCTTAAAAGTCTCTGTTAAATCTGATGTTGGGTACTGGCAAAGTATATGTCTTCCATAACTATATTGTGTGTGATCAAATCAATTCAAGTGACTTTGTGACTTTGAGGTCTTGGACAAGTATGTTACCTACTTTTCTGGATCAAAAGGGAAATTGGTTCATGACCTGGGGGGTGTTTCACCAAGCTGTTCATAAGTTACGAACGACTGGTGATCCCTTCTTGTGCTAAATTAGAGTCTCAATGAACAAAGTGTGGTATAGCATTTAGCAAAAGAAGGGATCACCAGTCGTTCGTAACTTACGAACAGCTTGGTGAAACACCCCCAGTATCAAGAAGTATTTCAAGCAAACGAAACCTCCAAAACACAAACCTCTCTCCACCCTCCTGTGACAAACTAGAGGGAGTTTCATCTCTGCCTATCTTGTTGTATGTCTGCTCTCACATGTAACCCTAAGTCTTAATGCTGGGCTGCTCCTTGTTTTCTCCTCTCCCTTGTGCAGAGACCTGTGGACATTTGTGGCAATGTTCACAGAGTTTGATGCCAAGAAGCTCTACAGACTCTACCGCCATGCCTATAAGAAGAGAGAGGAAGATGAGGTGAGAATTGCAACCAAACACTCTAGTAGCTAGCCTTTAGATTAGAACTGTTCTAACTTTGTACGGTTGACATGGATACCAGCATGTGTCTCAAATTATCAGGTGGAGAGCTAGGGAGAGGGGCAATCTGATATACAATGGACACATTCTGCTTTGACGTCTTCTTTTTTTTTGTTACCCTTAACAATAAACTATTGCTAAATGAGAGTTGTATGTATTTTTTGTGAAAACAGGCACATGTGGTACACAGAGTGAATGTTACCTGTAGAGTAACAATACAAATTAAAATAGTTGTTTGTTTTGTGAAAGAAATCTAGCTCCTGTAATGCCCTGAAGCAAGGGTGGTTACATTGCTAGATTACAAGTAGTTTAGCAGGGTCATGTTCTCTCTGTTCCATGTTTTGTGCATGGTGCTATTGCACTGCTCACAATGAGATCCCAGATGACGTCTTGTTGTAGCCCATGCTAGCACTGGATGTATCCTGCTCTAGTGTTACCTTGCTCTATTGCTCCTTGCTCTGTCTGCTTCTTCTGCACGGCCCACTGTCAGTTGGCAAGCTCTTTGAGTTTAGGCAACCCCCTCTCTAAGACCCATTGATAGAATTAGGCTGTGATGAGCCTGTGTCCCAAACATTAACAACACCCCCCCCCCCCCCAAATATTGATAACACTCCCCCCCCTCCCTTTAACCATCACCACCCCCATCTCCTTTCTCAGTTGTAAGTGTATAAGTAATGTGGGAACTCTTGGAGAATGAGGTAGACCATGTAGGTTTGTGTGTTCTCAGTGCCTAACATTTCTCTGTCTTATCTATGTGTTCTGTTTGGATGATTATTCTGTCTTCAAATACATATTTATTGTTACTTATTTTTGTACATAGAGTAGTTTTGTACAATGATAAATGTTATGTTTGATTATTCTATGGTCCTTAACTGGTCAAAAGCATTGTTTCCTGTAGTAAAATTCAGAAGAAAAAAAAAGTCAAACGTGAATGGTGATCACTGTACATGTTAACTGTAGAATTGTGTATGGTGATGTCCTTCTCACATCACACAAATATATTGCCTTCCATGAAAATATCACATTGCTTATTGAACGATAGTCATTGTATTACAGAGAATGTACAGATAACAAAATATAACTAGCAGTACAGTCTCTATTTTAACCAGTAAAACTGCAACAATCATAATATGATATTAAAGTATATGTTTTGGTTTAATATTCATATAATCTTCTCATAACAACATGGATGTATGGTGCACCTTTAAATGGCAGATTAGTTATATCTTGGGTCTACAGGTGAATTTTGCTTCCCTGCAACAGCTCATGATCAATAAAACACTGAATTAGAATCATTATGCGAACAATACTTTTCTCTCCGTGATGCAAACGTACAAGAAAAATGGGACAAAATTGAAAATGGAATCAAGCAAACCATGGAAAAACATGTACCAAAGAAAACCGCAGCAAAACCAAACAGTCTTCCATGGTTTAACAGAAACCACCATAGGATTAGACGCAAAAAACAAAGGGCTTAAAATCAAGCGAGGAAAACACAGGACACAAAGGACTGGGGATCCTTTGTAAAAATCCAAAAGGAACTTAGAAAATCATTGAGTACATCAGAAAGAGAGTTTACAGCAACCAGACTTACAACAGCACTAAAGGAAAACGTCAAGCAATTTTGGTCGTACATGAAACGACTTGGGCCCGGGGAAAATGGAGTAGCAGATCTTATTGCCAACAATTCAGTCATTAGTGACGGGAAAGGGAAAGCTGAAGCATTGAACAGCCAGTTCACCAGTGTCTTTACAAGAGAAGATAAGTCTGAAATTCCATCAATGGGACCTAGCATAATACCGGACATTCCCAAACTGGTGATTCACGAAGCGGGTGTCCTGAAACAACTCGAAAAACTGCTACCAAATAAATCCACAGGACCTGATGAACTTCCTCCATGGTTCCTGAAGAGGTTTGCAGTTAAACTTGCACCTATACTTACAGATGTATTCCAATCATCCATAGACCATGGGGAACTTCCACGCCAGTGGAAAGAAGCAAACATCTGTGCAGTCTTCAAAAAGGGCAACAGAGCTGCACCGGAAAGTTACAGACCAATCTCCGTAACAAGTGTCACATGCAAAATATTGGAGCACATAATTCATTCACACATCATGGGTCATTTTGAAGAAAATGACATTTTAGTGGACTCCCAACATGGATTCAGAGCGAAATGCTCAACAGAAACCCAGCTCATCATCACTATCGATGATATCACAAACATCATCGATAAAGGAAAGTCAGTACATATGGCAATACTTGATTTCTCAAAGGCTTTTGACAAAGTGCCGCATTCACGCCTCCTGGCCAAGCTAGAGCATTACGGCATCAGACACAACATTCAGAAGTGGATACAGGACTTCTTGACTAACCGGATACAAAGGGTGGTATGTGAAGGGAACTTCTCTTCAAACGCAGATGTTCTATCAGGTGTGCCACAGGGCACAGTCCTCGGGCCACTACTAATTCTAACATATATAAATGATCTACCACAACACCTAAAATGCAAGGTAAGACTATTCGCAGATGACTGTTTAGTCTACACATCAGTTAACAATGAAGAAAATATGGTCTCCCTTCAAGAAGATCTCAAAAGTCTACAACTATGGCAGGACAAATGGCAAATGAGCTTCAACCCATCAAAATGCTCAGTAATGGAAATTTCAAACAAGAAGGTACCCCCTACCAGAGACTATGTCTTCTGTGGCCAGACGCTCGACAAAAAAAGTTCACAACCATACCTTGGGGTTACCATAGACAGTAAATTGTCTTGGGCTGAACACATTAACAATACCGTAAACAATGCAAATCGGACACTTGGTTTCCTGAGGAGAAATCTCTGGTTTTGCCCAAAGGACGTCAAAACCACAGCATACACTGCACTTGTGAGACCCAAGCTAGAGTATGCTACATGTGCTTGGGATCCATATAAAGTGGGACAGATCAAAAAGTTAGAAGGTGTCCAAAGGAAAGCAGCACGCTTCTGCACTGGGGATCATCAGCGGGAGAGCAGTGTCACCCAGATGCTAACAGGATTAAAGTGGGAACAACTTGAAACGAGAAGAAGAAGAAACTAACCATGCTGTACAAGATACAAAAGGGCAAAGTAGACATCAGTGCAGATGAGTACATCACATATTCACCTGAAAGCAGAACAAGAAAAAATAATCAAGCACAAATCATTATCCCATTTGCAAGAACAGATACATATAAGAACTCATTTTTTGTAAGAACACCAAGGGACTGGAATAGATTACGGGAGGAAATAGTCGAGGCAACCACCGTAGACGGCTTTAAATGTGCGCTCGCAGCATCCCAGCAGTAGCACACACGATGTTTACATCAAAAGTTGGCGATATGCGGTGGATGCCGCCCTGTCGACTATACTTCAGAAGAAGATTCAGAAGAAAGAAAATTGAGAGTTCAGATGTGATGTAAATCTACCGCAATGGGGATCAAAGCGATATGAAAAGAGGAAGAAATAGAGAGAGAATGTCTAAATCACACACTTGTAAATAAGCCATGTAGTCAAATGCTTGTATCAAAACAGTATAAGGCAAAAACATGCACACATTAGCCCAATATTTTAAGTGTTTTATCATGATTGTGCAGTTGCTACAAACTGTACATGTCTTTGACAGAAAGTATGTACACACTCAATGTAAATATGTGTCACATCATTGATCTATTACGTAACTGTGTGTGCAAATGAGCTGCCTGCTAGTGATTTATATAGCACTGATTTATATACTGTGTGCTTTCATAACTTATGTAGGAATATGTTACACATCTTGACCAATTGTATTTTTGTAAAATTGCTCTCTATTCTTTGCTTTCTTTCTTGAGCTGCGTTGCTTTATTGTATTGTCATAAATGTATGATTTGATTTTCTTCACACTAAGTGATGTAGGATGGCAAGTATTTCTACCCTTGCATTGTGAGATTTCATTGTTTCCTTTTCCTGGCAATGCTAGCAGATTGAGGTGCACCATACAACCAAGATATCATATATACCGGTAGTGGTTAGCCTAGTGTGAATGTGCAAGAATAGTGTTTGTCTTGTAGTTGATATCTAAGGTAGTCCTTAGCATGTGTACAGTATTGTTCTTTTATTTTCGTGTTACCAGTTGCTTAGCTTCTTTTTGTTATTGTGTTTTGTCCTTCTGTGGCGATGAAATGAAATGGATTGAAAAAATTGCATGGACGACAGGCAAAATCACACAATTCTGCTCCCTCCAAAAAGCGACAGGCCGATGGCGGAGTGGGAGGTGTGCAACGCAACCGCGAGGGCGCTATACATCATCAGGCAGGCCACGGCAATGTAAGGAGGCCGCCACATGCTGATGGGCACGGGGAACGCGGCAGGGACAGGTGAGAGCAAACCTCCTTTCTCCTCTTACACCAGAAACATGATTGTTGTATGTGCACTCAATGAATGTTGTGAACTAGTGACCCATGTCCACATTTGACTCTGTAAGTTTTTAGCTTTGACAGGACCCCTTGTAGAGTTTGTGCATGTTAATACACTGCATGTTGTTGTATAGTATTGGTAGTTCAGCCATACAAAATGGAGCTGTAAGATCATAGTGGTGATTGCGTGCTTGGTTGTGTGAGTGCTCTAGATTACATCATGCTATGACTGGGTTCATAGCCTGGCGCTCAGCCTGTTTGACATGTCAAATTCAAACTTGAAAAATAGAGTCTTGTTGTCACGAGACTAGTCACTTCTTGATCCACATCTTTTCTGCATCATCCCACATGGAGCTGGAGTGGAGATTGTGAAGGATTACTCTACTGCAGCTAGACCAATTCATTGCATATTGTGGATTAGGAATGTCCAACAGCATAGAAGCTTTAGTTGTTTCTAGTAGTAAGGATGAGTAGATGACATATTAGAACACCAGGAAAAAATTGTTGCTCCAAAATGATTGTAATGAGATCTACAGGTTGTACATCTGTGTAAAAGCTTTCAAACATTGAATTGTCAAGCTAGTTAATTTTGAGTCTGAAATGAGAAGCTTTGTGTTCTTGAGATTGATTAAGTGTTGTATATTGTGAGATATTACTTCATTGTATGCTGTAAATGTAATCAACAAACACATACCGGTATTTGTGTTATATGGTACACACAGTGCTTCAGCCATCACCTATTTGTACCTTTATTGCATGTTTAGCTGATATCATCTCTCCGTGAGAGTTTTGCAAGAAAGCTTATCAAAATTGTTTATTTTCTCTGAAAGTGTTGCTATGCACGTATGCTTTTGATCATCTTTCAATTTGCTACAAGAGAGATTTGGCAAGAAAGCTTATCAAAATTGTTTATTTTCTCTGAAAATGTTGCTGTACACTTGCGCTTTCAATCATCATTCAAGTGCCACATGCCCTTTTGAACTCCTATAAATTCACAGCAGATCTAAGTGCCTGTAGTCAGTTGTGCCGCAAACTGCGAGCCCTTGAAGCTTCTCTTATGGTATCTCAAGACTTTATTATGTGGACATGCTCCAGGCTTGTTTGTAGATCATCACATTTTACATACATGTACATGTTTTTAGCTAATCGACCCGTGATTGGGATTTTGAGTTATTTCTTCTCGACTTTATTCTCTTATGTTGTAATTGTGGAATGCACAAAAGAAATACATCCATTGACAGTTTTCTGATGTTTGTAGATGAGAGGTGATGTTGTACAGTGGAAACTCAAAAGGCTGTGCAATAGCAATGTTCCATAAAGAAAGCAAAGCTAAACGTTGAAGGTCAACGGGAAAGAAACTACATGTATTAAATTTCTCTAGACAAAGCTGTTATGTGGAAATATTAATCACCATATATTTAGCTATAATTTGAGAGAGTGTTGTATTTTTATTTGTAATGAGCTATTTGGTAAATGCACATCAAGTTGTACTCGTGCTTCATGCAATGTTTCATAGAATTTGACTGTTTGCCAGAGGGATTAACTAGTAGCCCCGTTCATATACCATAACCGTGATAATACCGCTATTATTACCGATGCACGTCGGTAAGCAAGTTTCCAGCGAGCCGCCAAAAACACTGTTCATATGCACCGTTCATATACCATAAGCATGGTAATACTGCTATTATTACCGATGCACGTCGGTAAGCAAGTTTCCAGCGAGCCGCCAAAAACACTGTTCATATGCACCGTTCATATACCATAACCGTGATAAAACCGCTATTATTACCGATGCACGTCGGTAAGCAAGTTTCCAGCGAGCCGCCAAAAACACTGTTCATATGCACCGTTCATATACCATAAGCATGATAATACTGCTATTATTACCGAGGCGCAACATTTATAGCTATTTTGCAGACGCAGTTTATGAGATTTACTTACCACAATATTGCGTTATCATTACTAGGTCTCGATCCGCGAAATAGCCGCGAAATAAGAGCAAAAAAGGAGGAAGCAAATACCGCATTATTCGAGTGATTGCTGCTCATATACGCAGCTATCGGTAATGCATCGGCAAAATTGCCGCAAATGTTGCGCCTTTTTTGCGGATAAGCGGTGTACCTGAATTGGGTTTATATCATATTTGTTTGCTGAATGAGATAAAATCTTACACTAAGGTAGTTATTGACTTAAAAGCAAGCATGATTTTATTGTTTATTTGTCCATGTACAGTGTTGTAAGTCAAAATTATAAAAAAATGCCTGAAATATGGTGTAACAAGTTATGTGCAAGTTATGTATCTATGTGTCAAATATGTGTTGCTAAGGTAATTGCAAAGTGTGCACCGAGTAATCATGCATGGATCCTGATCAAATTCAAACAGGCAAACATACACATCACCTCAACGCCAGAGACCCCAGCAAGAACATCATCTCGACAACTTTCTTGAACGAATGAAAACAGCCAAATAACAGCAACAATAAAACAATCCCTCCCTGCTTACTTACCCATAGCCATTTCATTTTGCCAGCTTCATTTTTGTTGTAGGTGCCTTTGTGTTTGTTCGTTGATTTGTTTTTGTTCCCCACTTTTATTTTCCACCCACGTTTGTGGCACAGTTTTGGTCACCCACGGCACGGTTTGAACGATTGGTCCCAGGAGAGAAGGGGGCCAGTCGAGGGCCATGGCACTAGTAGGGAGCATTCTCGAGACAGGTAAGGCTCATTCATGGTCTAAGTCCTGGCCTCATTATTGGAGGGAAAGTGTTCAGGTATTAACTCTCTCAAAATTGGGAACAATTTGTCCTGAGTTACATTCAGAAGGGATAATTTAACTCTCCTTTGCTGGGTTTACACACAACAGTGCAGCAAAACAGGAGGTTATGAATTGTTTTGAGAATTTCAAGTAATGTAATGTATCCAGTACTTATATAAGTGGGCACTGTGCTGTTTGGAAAATAATACTTTTGGAGGGAACATCAAGATTAACTGAATTAAGTTTTTACGATGCCACAACATTCATATAAATGTCCTTTTCTGGCACACAAACTCTGTCATTGTGATGAAAATCATCCAACCTTTCTTATGTCTTGTCCAAGGTTATTCTTAGACTGGTATGCTCCTAAAAACAAAGACATTTCATAAATAACTCTTAACACTACTCACTAAACACTACAGGGGAAAGGATGATATAAAGTTGTACTTTTATTTTCAAACTTACAGAAGAAATAGGTTATATCGCTTAGTGTAAGTCTCCTGAACTTGATCTGACAATGTGACCAACCTCCTCAGTCCCAATTGGGATTTCCTTTGAATTTAAAAGCAATCTTCAATGCATTCTGATTAGCTTTTTGTAATACAGTTACTTCAAATTTAAGATTAACTTTTTCTGTGCTTGTTCCTTTTTCTCACATTTCGACAGTTTCATCTGACAAATGCTATTTTAATTGTAAAAAAGAACAATTTTGATGCAAAGTACCCTCAACTTTCGCCCTGTATTTCACTGTTAAGTCTATGTCTCACATTTTTGTATTGACTTCAACTTTTAAATGGTGCACACTGTATAATAGATTATATACAGGTATAATGTATTTCTTACCATATATGCTAAAAATATGCACATCGTGTGAAGTTTGACACTGCTAGCTCAAGTTGGAAGACCACTGCTTTTATGTTTTTTGCACACAGCAAGCAGCGCTGATATAAACTATGATTTTTAGTACTTGGATGTCATGCATGTCTCATATCATTGTCACTAGATGTCAACCTGCATGATTCACACCTCTATGTCCCTATGTGATATATGAAGGCCAATATTTCTCATATCGCCCTTCACTTGTAATATGTATTTTGGTAGCTCTCACTGCAGATTTTTTCATTTTTTATCTGAACATGATATCACCTGTTTTTAGTGTTTCTTCTTCTTGAATTTCATCTATTTTATTGAAACTATTTCTTTTAAAATCTTTATACATACATGTTTCTACTTTCAAGAGACATACGCTTCAGCTCAAAGGAATTTGCATGGGGAAAGGGAAAGGGAAGAAAGGGAAGGAGCCACAGTTTTAAACCGCGATATATTTTGTCCAGTTCAGCATGAAACACGATGCTTTAGCCTAAAAAAGAATTGTGTTTCATGCTGAACTGGACAAAATATACTGCGGTTTAAATCTGCGGCTCCTTCCCTTTCTTCCCTTTCCCTTTCCCTATGCCAATTCCTTTGAGCTGGAGTGTATGGGTACCAACTAACTAAACCTGTGTTTTACTCGAGGAAGTATTTGATTTTTACCTAAAAATATGAAGATAATAAATTGGCTACTATTAAAAAGAAGAGTTCATGAATTTACATGTATACCAGGTACTCTTATCAGCTAATACTGGAACCATCCTAATAACTGTTTATATGAGAGTTTCATGATGTAGTCATATGATTAATGCTTTCACAAAATGTCAACATGTATTTGAGTCATTGATGTTGTAAACCTGCTACATGTTTGTATACAGTATCACAATGAGCATATGCCATGTTACTTTTTGTCTCGCCCACCGGAGGTGAAGGCGAGACTAAGGGATCCAAATGGCGTCCGTCCGTCGTCCGTCCGTCGTCCGTCCGTCGTCCGTCGTCCGTCGTCCGTCGTCCGTCGTCCGTCACAAATGTTAAAGTTTACCTGCAAGACTCTCTTTTGACAAATAACTTCACATAGGTTGCTTGGATTACAACCTAACTTGGGTCATAGATGCACTGGGGGTACCTTCATGTTATGGTGCTGTTGGAGGTCACAGGATAAGGACATAGGTCATTTGAGGTCATACGTTAAAGTTTACCTGCAAGACTCTCTTTTGACAAATAACTTCACATGGGTTGCTTGGATTACAACCTAACTTGGGTCATAGATGCACTGGGGGTACCTTCATGTTATGGTGCTGTTGGAGGTCACAGGATAAGGTCAAAGGTCATTTGAGGTCATACGTTAAAGTTTACCTGCAAGACTCTCTTTTGACAAATAACTTCACATAGGTTGCTTGGATTACAACCTAACTTGGGTCATAGATGCACTGGGGGTACCTTCATGTTATGGTACCGTTGGAGGTCACAGGATAAGGTCAAAGGTCATTTGAGGTCATACGTTAAAGTTTACTTGCAAGACTCTCTTATCACACATAACTCATCACATGTTGCTACAATGGCATACAAACTTGGATGATGGATGCACTGGGGGCACCTGCATGTTATTGTGCTGTAAGAGGTCACATGATAAGGTCAAAGGTCATTTGAGGTCATACATTAAAGTTTACTTGCAAGACTCTTGGTGAAGGCTTCCTAACTTGTGCACAGAATTGTGTGAGGGATACAATTCTTTTGCGTAGCAACGGAGATTGCGATATTTCTGGTTATTTTCGCAAGTGGGCGAGACACAATATTGCTAATGCCTTGTTGATGTATGGAATGCACCTGTTGGAGGCCTAGACAGGGCTGGGGGAAAAATCCTCAGCCACAGGGTGGCCAGTGCCATACAGCTTATTTGTCTGTTTGTTCATCCAGATCTTGTTTATACAATAACTTACATAAAATTTCCTGTAACATTGTAGAATGAAAGTATGTTACAGGAAAATTACATGATTTGATTCTGGGTCAGATATGCTCAAAGTCAAGGGTCATAGGTCAAGGACAAATCCTGGAATTGCACTGTTTACGTAATAACTTGAGAAATATTTGAACAAATTGCACACAATCTGGTACAGTGATGATATATGACTCTGGAATCATATTATTCAGTCATTCACACATTATTTTCATATTAAGTTCAATTTCAAAATAAAGAAAGATTGCGTGAATAAAATCATAGCAATTTATGAAAGAAGGAGAGATTAGAAATGCAGATTTCTCTTCAGAACATTAATCTCTTAACAAGATTCATTGTAAGAGCAAGATGTCTTTGCAGTTCTTTTTGGTGCTGTCTCATCACAGCTCAATATGCGAAAACCACAGGTTTGTCCATGAAATGTGACTGAGAGTCGTAAATTTCCCTGAAAATTCCTTCTTTCTGCGTAACCATGGGATGTGACCTTGTAAATGACATCGTTACTGATTTTTTATATCTCTCTGTCTCCTACTAGTTTACTACTCATTGTTATTGTGTTTGTAAGTGAGAAGTTAAGTGTTGAAAAGCATAAAACTGTGTTTATACTTTCTGAATAAACACAACCAGTCTCCTTTGACCTATATGTAGTTGCTATGGTATGTGTCTTGACTGGTTGTAGTATCAGCTTCATGTAGGTTGGTATAACCTTCACCTTGGGCTCAATGCTGCAAACCAAACTTAAAGAGTAACAACTCTTTTACTGAATACTCTAAAACCATGCTAGGGTTTTCTTGTTTGAAGGTTCCTGCTTCTGAAGAGAATGGTGCATTGACAAAGAAGGGGTACTAGCAAGAAATACAAACATGGAAATATGTATGTGTTCTGTAGTTTAAGACAGTAATCTAATTTGTCGGAATCAATTTCAGAGTGAAGAAATTGCATAAGTTTCAACCATTCTCAAGCAGGATTGTGATAGTTGAGATATTGTATATGGATATGGACATTTATGATGTAATAAATGCAATAGGTTTACAATGTAGTGGTTGTAATTCCTGGAAGGGAAAGAGATAGAGAGAAAGGAAATGGAGTGGGGGAATTTGTGTTCACCAAGCATCTGGTCT
The DNA here is from genome assembly GCA_963669155.1 of Arbacia lixula. NCBI lineage: Eukaryota > Metazoa > Echinodermata > Echinoidea > Arbacioida > Arbaciidae > Arbacia > Arbacia lixula. The sequence continues at coordinate 29,887,213 of OZ022578.1, forward strand.
AACTAGGTTTATGTAACATCTTTTTTGTTGTTGGGGTGTTTTCTTTGTAATAACTGACATGTTCCACTATACGTTTAATGCTCCTCACACTGAATGTGCAATCATACATCACACATTCTCTATGCATTGGTTCTCCCCGGTCATCTACAGTAGGCTGTAGGCTGAGGCAGGAATGCTCTAATCACATCAACGGTCACCTCCTTCCCAGAATGCCAAGTTCAAGCCCACACTGCAAGGCTACAATAACAGCTACTGGCTTGCTGTATACAAACAATAAATCAGCAGCAATCATTAAATCTGATTTACTCTCTACACCTCCCTGGCTTCCAGTCCTCATAAAGATGTCGTCTGCCGTCAAGATTTATTCCTGACCTTCCTCAGTTTTGGATGTCTCAAAGAATTCTCCCTTGCATGTATGACTTATTGGTTTCCTTAACCTAGTCACTTTGTTTTCTCTCCCTCTCTTTCTGTCCATGTGATGTTTGTGTTACCGCTAGATATGGGAGCAGTGATGGAACGGGAGGAGGCTACAATCGCTCACACTATGACAACCACAGATTTAGCGGGACATACCATTCTGGTGCGGGGGGAGATGGCAGATACTCGTCGAGGGAAGATTCACATGGAAGGTGAATATTGTTCACTTTCATCCAATAATAACATACATTTCTGTACCACATCATTGAGCAATAAAAACAAAATACCTTAGTAACCGTATGACGCTATTTATTGCGGCGCCTGTCTGCAATCAGGTTTGGTGGCACCAATATGGCCAAGTGCCAATCAATCTTGCTTATTGCATCAACACTTGTGAAAGCAGTCTATAAACAATAGGAAATGTTATATTATTTATCTATCTTCATCTGTCCTTATAAAAATGCAGTGCTTTCCTCTGAGAAACGGCATGTGGTGCTGGTTGAGTGACCAGGGGAAGATTTTATAATCACCCTTCAATATTAGTTCAGTTGTGGATGAAACGTGTCAGGAATATCTCTTGCATAAATACATTTTACAAATGTAACTTGTTCCAGCCACCCTCCTCTCTCATTTTGATGTGTGTTTATATATCTCTTGCACGCAACATATTTACAAACATGACATTTCATAGCCACCCTCCAATCCTATTTGGATGTACGGTATGTTCCTTCCAGATACGACCACAAATGGGAGCATGGATCCCAGGGCTCCAACCACAACAGGCACTACCACCGAGGGGAGGACCACCGTCGCCATGGTGACAAGTCAGATGGCAACGCCCATGAAGAGACCTCGCCCCACTTTGCGAGGGCACACTCTGCAGAGGGCAAGAAGAGGAAGCTAGAGCATCGGCTTGACCGAGGAGGGAGTGGGGGCGGAGGAGGGGCAGGAGGGGAGCATCATCGTAGGGAGACAGGGAGGGGGGACATGTGGGCCAGTGGGGACCACGCCAGGTAACAGCAGGGGTACCGGGGGTGGGGGCAGGGCAGGGGTTGGGAGGACGGACTTGGAGGGAAAGTGCTTGCGTGAGGTCAATTCAAAGTGGTCAACGAAATTACCATGAAATCTCAATACCTATTGTAATGTACAGATGACTACTGTAGTTTAGTAGATGACTATGTATAGATGATAGTGTTTGTGGGACTGAATGCACATGTTTGCTCAGGATATTGACAATGTGCATCCGCACAAGTGCATGCATGACTCATGTACATGATTCGGGGAGATGTGGGCCTACCTGTGGTTAATGTGTTATGCTATATGCATTTCAATACTGCATTTCTGCTTACATGATTTTAAAAGACATTCTCAGGATACCAGTGGGGTTTGCATATCTACAGCTCTCTTTAAGAGTACTGAAGTAAGTACTGCAGCCCAGTTATTTCACTTTTTGAAGTTTAAAAGAAAAATTATTGACCAAATAAGAATGGGTTGTTCAACAGTAGCATTGCATTTGTCATCAAGTACCATCTGGTTCATATTGATTAATATCACATTGTCCACCACATCAAGCTTCATCTCCACCCTCTCAAGTTATGCTTCTTACAAAAAACTGTTAAAAAGGTTTAAACACTCAATATTAAAATCATAATGACTTCAATTTGTACCCACCATACTATATCAAGGTACTTGCCAACAGACTGATTATGTGTGTTTGTGTGTATGATACTATTTAAGCAGGCATTGTTTTCTCATAACATCAGATACATGTACTTGATGGCAGTAGTTGTGGTAGTACATGTACCCATACTCTTGTTCTACTTAAAGTATCCACTTGCATGTAACCTATGGTTATGGACATTCATCATGGTGAAACTTAAGAACAAGCAAAATGATAAGTTTTTTTTTGTAAAACCAATGAAACTCAGCTCCTTTGATGTTGATAAAAGCTCCCAAGACTTATTGGTTTATACTTGATTAAAAAATTGTCGCCATCCATCTTTATAATTCTAACATTTCAAGATTTACCATGGGAATGAGCATTCCTCCCATGCTGCTCTGAATGAGTAGTTGCAGTATTTTGATTGATTTGTGGCCTGGTTATTTGCATCACCTTATTACAGCATTGAGTGGGTTAGTGGTTTGAATGTTCCAAGGCCCTGTCTCTTAAAGAATTGCAACTGATTGCAACTTAACTTGTGATGGATCTCAATTGTAACTCTGTACATTAGAGATAGGTGATTGGACTGTGATGGATTCAGATTAATCGCAACTCTTTATAAGATGTGGCCAATTCCAGATTGGAATAACAACTATACTGTGGGTGGATATTCACCCGTAGTTTGAATATTTTGTGCAACAAACCACATTGGTTTGCCTGGGATATTGTGGAATATGAAGGAAGGTGCGGTAATTGTACTTCTGTTTTATCCTGCTCTTCAAAATGAAGAAGATACAAAGGAGTGCCCTGATTGGTGAGAGTGTCATGTGGCTGACACATAGATGTTCTGAACAGATTAAAAAAGCTGAGGCTTCAATCTTGAAGCAGAAAGTTACAATGGAAATTATGCAAGAACATTATTATAACCTTGATCATGTTTTACTTTCTTTTTACAAAGATGGAAATGAACTTAATTTAATGAAATAGTGTACAGTATTTCAGGAAAACCCATGATATATAATTGAAATTTCACCGTAGTATTCCTGAAACTTTGCAAAACCAATTGTGTCCTGCTAAGATGTGATAAGAGGCAGTAACTGTTGAATGCTGACAGAAGTCCCAGTAGAGTGGCTACCTGTCCTATTTGACAATATGCGACTGTAGAGGGGAGCCGTGATCTGTTCATTGGATCTGATGTTTTTTAAATGAATTGATACATGAACTATTGCAAGAAGCCGAATGAATTAGTGATTAATACATTTTCTTCAGTTAATGGTTGGCACATTGTGGAGAGCTGCATAGACCTCTTGCTGAGTGGAAGGTTGTAATGGGTTTGCCTGGTATATTTTGCATTGCTGTACATAGAGCTGCACTCAATGGGCTTCTTACTTTATCTATTTGTTTACATGTTTGCTATTACTTTTGTATTGTGTGTTCCAGAGGTATACACTGCCAAATTCTTCTTGCTTACTTATTTGTCTCCTATGAAGCCATTGATTAGAGGAGTTATTTTTTACCTCTTTGCCACACCAATCACATAAAGCAGCATGCTCTGTAGCACACATAGAGTTACACACTCTGATAATGCTCTTGTTGTTCTTGACTGGCTCCAGTGCATGGGAGATCAGTGTGATGTGCTATAGATAGTGCAGATCTCTGAAGCTGTTTCTCCTTTTGACCCATGTACTTGAATGGGAACTAGTATTGACAGACATCACACAGAAGGAACATACAAGTGTTGTGCTGATCATTTGGCTTACAGTGGGAATACATGAGAGGGGAATGACGCCATAACATCCATGCGCTCTATGGCTAGCACACTGCTCCTTATGCAGTGGTCAAGCAGACCAAAGTATGTTATGTACAGTGTCTTACTATCACAAGAATGGTCAGTATGTCACATGTATCAGCAAGAACTATGATCACACAAATGACAAACCTTGTTCTATAGTGAGTGGTCAGCATGACCCACAGTCCACTTGATAGGTATCTGGTACATCGTTGATCTATAGTAAATTTTCTTTTAAAAAATGGCCTCATGTGAGCTGATTGGCTGGTTTCCATTTTGATTTGACCATCTAGTTCTCAAAGTTTACACCTGCTGTTACCTACCATGATAGCAGCTGCATTGCTGATATGCCTGTGGTAATTGCAGTTGATTGTGAGATGGGCCAATCTATATACATCTGTTCTTGTCTACAATTTTGTTGTATTCAGATGGGAGATTTTCTCTCCCATATTATCATTTGTGTTATGAAAGTGAAGCAAACAATGTTGCTGTTAATGTGTGTCTCTGTGAATTGCAAGGTCTGTAGTATTCCAACTTTGACAGTGTGATGTGTTAAAACACATGCAGAGAATCAAACATTCTTGGTAACTAGATTTCCTTGTGTCATCATTTCTCTGCCAGTCCCTGTGCATCTTTTCACATTATTGTGGGAACCTTGGTTGCAATTAAGATATAAAAGCAATCATTCATCCATTGTTACGAACTTATCCGTCTGCATTATTCTTGTAATAGCCTAAAAGCTCTAAATTGGCAAGAAGGAAAATAATTGCTTTTGAATCCATGTTCTCTTGTAATTTAGACATCCAATTACACTGTTTTTTTATTGTCTCAGATATAACATTACAAATCATGACTTAAGTATAAAATGAATATCTGATGTGCGTTGAATCATGAATGTTTGATTTGTCACTTATCACATCATGACCTGACACAGTCCTTGTATCTATTTTGCAGAGGTTAGGTGGTATGTAATCATACTATTTATCAAATAATTGATATTGGTGAGAAATTCAAGTATGGTACATGTAAACAGAAAAAGCTCTGTTACTAGTTGACACACTGGTAGAGTTCATTTGATTTGAAGATTAACTGTACACATGGCAAGGCATAGATGTGCAGGAATTACACCTGTCTGTGCATAGAATGCTGTGTCCACCTGTAGACCTGTAGACCGGTATGCAATCACACATAATATAAATGCACCAGTCTCTTGAGGTGAATGAGTTAGTAAAGAATGACTGCTGTGAAGGGAAGTGACCAAAATGAAAAAGGACATTTGGATATGTTCTCTGTACTATTCAAGCAAGGTTACAAGTGAATACTTCTTGAAAAGAATCCAACAGAGAGCCATGTTCAGCCTTGGCAACCAATGTTGCCAATATCTTTGTTGTGTTATGTCATACATGTACCTCATATCAAACATGTGGCAGAAGTGTGCATGTGTGTCATATCAAACTAGAAAGTGTATATATCAGAAGGAATGAGGGTAAGGTTCTGTCTTTCATTGGTGAAGTCAACAATATTTTCTGATGGAGTCTGTAGTGCTGGGACTAAAAACAAACAACTTTACAATGTTTCAGTATCTATGGTAACATGTGCTTTGTAATATGGGTTGATCTGTACATGAATTATTGCAGCGTGCTTAAAGATTGATTTCATTATACGAGAAATAATTCATAATATCTACATTCCACAAATCATGCAACCAGTAATGTTAGCATCACAGATGGTAAAGATTAAATTCTAGCATTAATGGATGATCCCCTTCTTCACAGCTTGCCAATGAAATATTTTTGAAGGAAGATAAAAAAAGCAGTTGGTTGGATTTTAAGTAATTGGACATAGGGTCAATGGAGGATCCTGCTACATTCGTAGGAAGATTGTCATTGCCCGTCTCTTCTAAATAAAGAAAAAAATAAATTCTTTGATGTCTGCTTTTTCTGAAAAATGAACAAATGAACCACATGCTAGGCTCCTTCCCTGCTTTAAAGATTGTCCGTCCCTTTTGCAAGCTTAAATTTTGAAATCGTCTATCACGATCGTAAATTGAAGAGAGTGTGATTCAAGACCATTTCTAAGAATATAGCATGTTGAAGCTTTCTGTATATGTAAAAATTTCAGCCGTTAAATTTCAAACCGACTTTTTTCCTACTACGAAAAAAGTATTAGTCTTCGTTACAGTATCTATGTGGTTATTATGCAAGTGTGAAATCCTAATTTTATGAGTAATAATTTATAATTTCATGAGTAATTACCAAACTATGGAGATGATTCCTTCTATAGAACAATTTTTTCATAATGCGTTTTATAATTTAATAAACAGATTAATCAACAAAGCAGATATTTCAACACAAACTGCTAAGAGCCTGAGGCAAAGACTATTAATCAGACGTTGTTTATGTGCATTATTTGAATTTTACACTACGTATCAGTTTCAAATTATGAATATACAGCTTGCTAACACTTCTCTATATGTTTTGACAATGTTTCGATGGTTTTGTGGTGATCTGCAAAAGGGACTGGCTGTCTTTAAAATGTCACATAAAGTTCATACAAATACGCAATCTAAAAAGCAACTTGTCCTCTTGTTGGTAGGCTTTGAGTGCTGAGATGTACCTCATAACTTGCTCTTTTCTTCATCATGTACTGTACAGTTTTTGTACTAATTCATTATTTGCCAAATTGACTGTTCTCTGATTATACATGCATTGTGAAAAAGATACATCTTACTTTTAAGATGAATGGACCAATGGCAAATGATGGAATATCCAGACCAAATTTGGGTATTCAATCATTTATAATGAGCTACTTCCTACTTACCATTCATACCCCACCTTGTACTAATATGTGTTCATGTGCTTTCTGTTTTCCCATAGGAATCCTGTAAGTCGCAAGGTATTGAAAGGGATTGTAGGCTGCCGGCTGTGATTGTAATTTCAGTGCAGATGTCATGGTGTTGAGGATGTGTGGTTGGCATTTGCTTCTCTTGGTTGCCAAGGCATATGGTTGCTCAGAATTTTTTTTTTTAATCTTGTCTTATTAAAGATTACAGTGCACAACAAGGTTGTTAAATATTATGGAAAAAGAGTATTTTGATATTTTCAAACAAATAGTATAGATAAATCAAATGATAATTGTTAACCACAAAAATAACAGTTGTAGGCTTTTTGGTGGCATTTTGCACCAAATTTGGAAACAAATATTTATGGGCTAATGGTTTCCCATTGTGGTCAGGAAGAAGCATGTATTTATTGAGTCGATTTGTCAGCGAGCATGTGGAGGAGAAGTGTCATTCATAACAATTCCTGTACAGATAATTGATGTCGCAACTCTTTGAGATATTATGTGAATTGTACAGACTGATGTAATATTTGTGTATAAAGTACTGTACAAAGAACGTCTAGATATGATTTATACTGAAAACTGTTACGTGTTTGCCTTGATTTGTTGTCTTTGTTTCATTTGTGATAAACTGGCATGTAATACTGTGAAGTCCTGTAATGTGAACAAGCATTATTTTTGTTAGCTGCAGATGATGATGGGGAATGTACATGTACTTTTGTTGTAAATAAGGAGAATGTGTATTAACGATGAGTAACTCCTATTGTGTAAATAGATGTGATGTACATGTGAGACGGCTTTGTGCCACTGTCAAGGCATTTCCTGTCAAGTATTTGTAAATGAAATAAAGATGATGCGGATGAAATACAATCAAGAGTTTGTTTGTCTTCATGTGTGCAAAAATCGATTAAATTTTCACCTTTTTATTTCATATGCATGTAGTATTTCCCCCCTACATAGTCTAGTACCAGTAGACCTTTACACTTATTGTGAATGTTACAATTTAAGTGCCTATCAGTTCAGGGGGTGTTTCACCAAGATGTTTGTAAGCTATGAACGACTTTACGCATCAATGATGACCTGTTCTTATGCTTAATCAGATTCTCAATGATTTTGATTTCAACCGGCTGAAGTTGATATCTGTTCTTTGTAGATAGAATTATTGTTGTTAACAAGCATCTGAATACAAAATTTATCATTTGTCAAGTTCGATTAGGATTGTTGGAAATTACCCGGCCCCACTATGTTAAAACAACAAATGGGTGCATCTCACAAGAACAGGTGACCAGTCGTGCGTAAGGTCGTGCGTAGCTTACGAACACTGATCTCCCCACTTAGTGTAGAGATCAGTGCTTAAGAACGGCTTGGTGAAACGCCCCCCTGGTCACCAGTCGTGCGTAAGGTCGTGCGTAGCTTACGAACGGCTAAGTGAAACGCCACCAGTGCTTTATCCAGGGGCATTTCTTGTAAGTTTCATGGTGAGATATCTTTATGTAGAAAATGGAAGATTTCATGGTTATTCTCACAATTCGCTTTGTATTTATAAACGGAAGCAGAGCCTGAGAGCTTATTAATGTTTTATTATTATTATTTTTTTTTTTACAAGGAAGTAAATTTCTTATGCTGGATTTGATTTTTTTTTTCACTGTTAAGTCCCATATTTCACAAATTCGAACAATTTAATTTAATTTAATTTTACTCCGCCGTTACAGATTTATCTCATTCAACTATAACAAATGAACAAATATGATTTTGGAAATCGTACATATCATGGATATCATTTTTAATGATTGCATTCAAGTGGAATAACATATGAAATATATCTATTAACAAGATGTCCGAGCCCCTCCCCCGTAAAGGGCAACTTGTGAAATTTGAATTATATTCAATGCAAAATTGGTAAAAACGAACACCAATTTCTAATACAATGTATATCAAACAACAAGATAAACACATACAAAACATTAATGTACAACTGTGGAGGGAGAACCAAAGACCAATGCGCTGTACATGTAATAGGCTTTTCCCTAAAAAATGGCATCACTCGATCTGTTGCTATATTACAAAAAAAAAAAAACTACAATTCACAACAACAGCATAGGCCTGATTGTAGCTACCTATGGTGTGAAGACACGATGATATGAATTTATTGTGGTATATATACATTTCATAATTGCTACGTCTTTCACAAAATCTGGGGAATTGCTGCATCGTCCAAACTATGTCATAGTCCTGCAAAATTCGTACATTGAATTGAAATGACAATCATGCCAGCTGTCAGAATGTCGATCTGTCAATTTATGTAAGGTGATATTATGCGATTGAATCCATCGGTTATTTTTTTTTTTTTATACAATGTCCATCTTTTGGAAAGGCGATGGCAACATGATGTACATCCATAAAAAAAAGGGGGGAGGGTGAAATTTAGAATGACGGTATATTGAACATTACACTGTAAAAGTGCTTATTGATAGAGGAATTCGCTAGAAACACATGGGAAAAAGGGCTATTGACAATTCGAAACTTTTTGTAATTTTGTCTCTCGTCTCTCTGTCTGAATAGGATTGCTTGTAGCTACCCGTCGATGAATTTACGCACTTATAAGCGTATGGGTAAATATGAGTAAAATAATGTACGTCTGCTTGGGCTGTTGCGATATTAAGACGCAATCTTTCTTTAGGACAATTAGGAAAGAAATTGGCATGATATTTCATGAAATACTAAATTTACAGGGATTGTAGTAAATAATGTAGCGATCTTTATAATTTGAAAGAGAGGTAGGGTATAACTTTTAATATATTAAATAAGTATTAGTTTACCTTGCCGTTGTAGCCATAAAGTAGTCGTGGCCGAGCGGTTAAGGCGATAGACTAGAAATCTGTTGGGGTCTCCCCGCGCAGGTTCGAATCCTGCCGACTACGATAGACTTTTTAGTTTAGTACATTGTATACCAACTTCTTATTATGCAGACTGTTATCTGTGTCTGTTGCTTTTGCTCTCGACTTCGCATAATTATTTCCTCTTTTTTTTCGTTCTTCATGTTTTAAACATAATACTCAAATCAAATTATGAAGTATGAGGATGCATCTCTTAGGATTAGGCCAATAGTATTTCCCCAAAACTAAAGAAGCTTGTACAATTGTAGAGAATTATAATCTCGTAAGAAAACCCCCAAGTGCATTAAATTCAGTGACAGTAAATACTAGTAGCATAATGAATAGACAAGCAAATGAAAGGTAAGTGGGGTAGACACGATGGATTAACATTTCCTTGATTGAAATCACCTTTATTATAAAAGTGATTTGATAATGTGTCAAATGTGTTATGCTTAAAGACAGCCCGTCCCTTTTTCAGATCACCACAAAACCATCGAAATATTGGCAAAACATATAGAGAAGTGTTAGCAAGCTGTATATTCATAATTTGAAACTGATACGTAGTGTAAAATTCAAATAACGCACGTAAACAACGTCTGATTAATAGTCTTTACCTCAGGCTCTTAGCAGTTTGTGTTGAAATATCTGCTTTATTGATTCATCTGTTTATTAAATTATAAAACGCATTATGAAAAAAATTGTTCTTTAGAAGGAATCATCTCCAAAGTTTGGTTATCACTCATAAAATTAGGATTTCACACATGCATAATAACCACATAGATACTGTAAGAAAGACTAATACTTTTTTCGTAGTACGAAAAAAGTCGGTTTGAAATTTAACGGCTGAAATTTTTACATATACAGAAAGCTTCAACATGTTATATTCTTAGAAATGGTCTTGAATCACACTTTCTTCAATTTACGATCGTGATAGACGATTTCAAATTTTAAGCTTGCAAAAGGGACGGACAATCTTTAAGGTAAAATCATAGTTTTTTTCATGCTAATAATATCTAGAGTACAAAATCCTCAATAAATTTACCTTTCTTTTCTTGGATGTATGCATGGGTTTGAAATTCAAAAAGTCATCGTTCTTATAAGAATCACGATTAAATAGAAAAGAGACAACCCCGCAGAGCTCGCACGATGGTCTTCCCTGGTCTAAAACAGACACATCGATAGTACATCGCTGTATTCGTTCTTTGAGTGTAGTTCAGATCTCGAGCCTAAAATACCATTCAAGATAATGCCGTATTGTGATCTTGATCTTAAGTGAATGGAGGACAGTTTCATCAGAACGTCAAAAAGTCGAAGAAACACATCTCACTCAAACACGTTAGTTCAGCATGACTGCAATATCTAGGCAAGGGCAGAGCAAAATAATAATTGTTGTAGAGACAAATTATTAGACAAAATATGTTTTAGTATGCGAGAGAGAGAGAGAGAGAGAGAGAGAGAGAGAGAGAGAGAGAGAGAGAGAGAGTTTACATTCTCTGCTATCTCCGTGGTCCTAGCTTCACTCTTCTCTACCGATTAGACACGCACACTCTAGTTTGACCCAAGTTGAGATGTTACATGTAAAAGGTTGTGAACAACGATGTATTTTGACACTTGTTCGAGACTCCCTGTCGTAGGCATCTCTCAGCGCGAGCTCTCTATGCCATCTGCCTAGCGAGAAGTCACAACATTGACAGAGAAGCCGAGCACTGCGGATGACTGCCGATGACTGGATAGACGCGAAACCAAGTCTTCCCCGGGGAGCATCCTGCTTGTTTTCCCAGGCAGGCCATTGACCTCTCTCTTTCTTTCTTTCTCTCTTCCCCTCCCCCTTTCCTGGTTCCCTCCCTCTCTCCATCACTCCACGTCCACCCCACCCCCTTTCTTGTCCCCATTCTATTCTCCCCCACCTCCTATTCTCACCTCCTCCTTCCTCTTCCTCCCTCCCCAGTCTTGTTTTACCCCTCTCCTCCAAGTCATCTTCAAGTATCCCCACCTTTCCCTCTCCCTTGCTGTCCTTCCCAAAGTACATATAGAGCAAAAGGCACACTCGATTTATGGGGACTAATTTTCTGAAGAATATTGATTTTGTTCTTGTTTTGCTTTTGGCAACAGAATCAAAGTCGACTTCCAAATCGAAAAAATTATTGCGTTTGGGATATCAGTTTGAAAGGGCTATGATATGTAGTCTTCTTGTAGTTAGTATCTTTTGTAAAATCGGGGATATATTGGATCCTCAGTTGATTTTTCCCTGGAAGTAAAAATCTTCTTGGGTCTTGGTCGACCTGTACCGACACAATAGGGACTTTTCGATTGAGTGAACGACAGTGATGTGACGCCCGGCGGCAGGCGTATGTCAACGCGTTTACTCCCTACGTTGAGCCGCTCCTGAAATGCGTTTCGATTTTAGGCGTCACGTCTAGTCAACGTAGTGACGTCATGGCCCCTGTGGCCCGCGTGGCAATCACTGATCTCCCCATTGGTTGCAATACGTATACGGGCGCGGTTAAAATGTATATGTGGGACTGTAGTGTGCATTTGCAACTTGCTCGACGACAGAGCAAACAGGTACCTGATAGGCTGTAGTTGGTACGTCAGTGGTGCTCATGTTAAGTGAGAAGATGATGAACTTTCTGGTAATATAGCTATTTATATTTTGTTTAAAAAAATAAATGGAAAAATCATTGAACTTCCCACTGATTTGCTGTAACTCAGCATAATCTTCCTCCGGCACCGTCCATATCGAGAGGAGTATGACGTCATAGACAGCACGGGATGAGCCCGGCGCGAGTGAATTGGGTGGTCGGTGAAAAACTGGGTAAACGCGTTGAGCCGAGGGGTGTTGAGCCGATGTGTCGACGTTAACGCATGCGCGGTGCGTAAAAGTGACGTCATTCACGGTGACGCCTGGCGGCACGTCCAAATCGAAAAGTCCCTAGTATCCCAGAGCCGACTAGCGACCTAGGGTCCCCGAGAAGAGTTACCCGAACGATGCCCAGCACCGCAGACCGCCGACACCCGACCAACTTGTTTTTGCAGCCGTTTACCCCCGGCAAATGGGTCACCGAGTCGATACACAGCCGTAATTACTGATCCTGGACAAAGATGTTTTCTGGTGAATGCCCTGCCTGAACACATTGCTGTCATGGCCTGGGTGACTGGTCGGTAACAAGCAGCCAATTGCAAGCTGATGAGCGACAGAGGGCGCGACCTCAAGAAGTCTGTGCGGTAACCAACTTTCCACCACGAACTCAGTCTGATATTGAACCGACATCGACTGACAGACAGATACCCGGATCCAAGACCAAAGTGATGCGCAGCCCATGCTTTTCTTTTTCTTTTTTTGATCTTACAAGATTTATAAAAAAGCAACTGTATTTCCTTCTTTAATGACCACATCTGTCTAGTAGATGTCTACACAAGGTTATACAGGTTGGTCGTCTATTTACTTTTTAATTAGTTACATACTCTGATCTAGATACATGTTTTAAGGTAGTGTATTGTGTTGTCTTTTTGCAGACATTACCAACTTCTGCACAACATTGGCTGAAAAAGTTGTTAGTGAAATTGGTGAAATAAGAAGTTTAAGAATAATCGAGAAAACACGAAATACATACAACACATACTATACTCTGCATTTGCCCCTCGATACTTATGTCTTTTAATTTGGTTAAGCGCCGTTTTGATGATATAAAAACACTTAAAGATGGGACGAATATATAAATGTGTATCCAATAAAAACAAATACGTTCCTGTCTTCTGAGGAAAGTTTGAATTGGTTCTTTCATATATTTACCATTGTACTTACAACTTTATATTTGGGCCTGCAAAATGAACATACAAAACCCAGATGATAACGTTGATGTTCTTAAAGTGAGATGCCGGAAAGAGAGTAGTAATAGATAATTCGCAATTTTCTTAACATAATAAAACCCCAATATACCGTGTCCTGTTTTGATGTGCAACACCGTGTTGTTAATTTGTCATTGTCAATGTAAGTATTCCCTTATATAAATGAATGATAATCCTATATCATAGAATAAATGAATTTGATTTTTTTTTATTAAAACAATTTACATGGTAATGAGCAACAAAACACCAAGTTGAGCCAAAATATCAATATAACAATCATGATAGCAAGAGGAATTCAATGAGTCTACGGTATCCCGGAGGTGCCAGGAGAGAACACAGATGAACAAGTCCTGGAGGTTGCCTCAAAACATCTGAAATGTCCTCTCACCAAAGAGGACATTGACCGCTCCCACCGCTCAGGAAAAGCGCGTATCGTCGGTCCTGGAAACAACAAACCAAAGCCAAGACCCATACTGGTAAAATTGTGTTCGTATAGAAAAAAAAGCAGAAATAATGAAAGTAAAAAAGAATCTGAAAAACACTGGGCTTTCAATCCATGAGGATCTCACTAGTGCTAGGTACGAGCTTCTTATGAAATGCATGGACAGCTCTAAAGTTGAAGCAGCATGGACAGTGGGTGGAAGAATATTAGTCACTGTCAAATCAGGGAGTTGCTCCCAACTCCCTGGTCAAATCAACCAAAGAAGGAACTCCAGTGAAAAAACTAATCTCCACACAAACTCAACTTGATCACCTCTAGTACATGTATCTTTGTTTTTTTATACTAAACTAAACTTTTTTTTTAACTAAACCTCAAGCATTCCCAGCCATAACAATCTACAAACATCCTGAACTGCACAGACTATCATAATACACCGTTGTCTTTACCTTTGTATTTAGTTACTTTGTTACTTTGTTTCTTCCAATAATGTGTGATTATAAATGTGTGTGTGAAAGTGTATGTATGAAGATTTTTTCTGAATTTTGCAACCTTGATTATACATGTACATTTAAACACGTAGATTCATTGATTTACCTGAACTTATTAGTGGTAACTTATCAACTGAGCTTGCTAATTTGTCACATACGTATTTTTAGCTCTATACAACTAGCCACTATTTTTTTCTTCTTCGAAGAATTACATAATGAACAGATACTCCCATTTTATTCCATTAGTGACACTGAATTTCATGATGTATTCCATAACTATGTATGCAGCAATAGCAACATTGGTCCCTCTGAAATAGATAATACATTCTTTACAGCCTCTGGGCAATTTCATTTAATATTTCAGAGGGTTATTACAAAGAAATAAAAACTGATAAGATGTCATGAAACCTGCTTCTTAAAAAATATACATCATTTGATATTGTTTCATTTACAGCTTCATGAAAAACCCCGAGAAAAACGTTCCATGACCGACGTGCCAATATACCCCAGAGAAGAATGGTATTCATATCATTGAAGCAATCATAACTATTAATTCGTATTGCCGGCTAGAATTCCCAAAAAAATCTCGCTGTATCTTAGATGTTTCGCTATACTAAGAGCATAGGGTCCATGCTAAATGCAACCTCTTTTTTTCTTGTTTGGAATTACCCCCTTTAATCACCACTCTTGTCGTTTCTCTCTTCTGCTGATTTTTGTTTTACGGTACATTGAACCTCTGCATGAACTTAATTTTCTTAAGATTCAAGCACGAGTTGTGTGATGATTATCGCGATCACGGTGACCATGGTTACGGTAATCGTGCCTGCGGGGTCACGCACTTTCCACCGCATCAAGAACACACATGTGGTACATTAGCTCGCTTAGCCTGGGTCGGAGGGTCAGTGGTCGCGTTTGACCCCACTTATTTTGGGCCTTCTGGCTAGAGGTGGCGATAAGACACGATTGTTTTGTCTAGGGAAGCGACTTAAGTCCTCCCCCAGACGTTATATTTTTATAACTTCACGCGTTCCCCAAATCAAGGAATAAGCTACTTTGATTTTTGAATATTATTATCCATTCTAAAAATTTGTACGTTATCATTTTGATTTTTATTCCTATTTTTTTTTCATTCCAATTCTTCATCAAATATATCTAAAAAATTAAAACCTAGCCCCACAAATACAACTAAGTGCGACTATTGAACTTTTCATGGATCGAGGCCATATTTTTAAACCAACGATTTCGTCGCGAAACCTAATCAAATATCATTTTCCTCTTTGAACTGCAATAAAATATTGAGTAAACTATTGGATCATATAGATCATTATGATGGTCCCCATTGAGTGCTTTACGCAATCATTTACAGGGATATATTTTTTTAACAGTCGTGCGTTTTTTTTTACTTCGTTAACAACTGTCAACGGGTCTTAGGTAGCAAGACTAGAAAGACCAGAGATCGCTAAGGAAACCTGTCATGATCATCAATATGTACCCACCGATATATATTGATGACCATGATATGGGAGGGGTGTCAGTCCTGAATCTCAACCAGGCAGCATCTCTTATGTTGGCATAAGCACGTGTCAACCAGCTAGTCGTACAGTCTGACAGTGTAGACTAGGTATACTAGGTGTAGCGTGTAGAGGTTGGGGTGCCAGGTTTTAATCTGAAAGTGTAGACTACGTATACTAGGTGTAGCGTGTAGAGTTTGGGGAGCCGGGTTTTAATCTGGCAGTGTAGACTACGTATACTAGGTGTAGCGTGTAGAGATTGGGGTGCCAGGTTTTAATCTGACAGTGTAGACTACGTATACTAGGTGTAGCGTGTAGAGGTTGGGGAGCTGGGTTTTAATCTGGCAGTGTAGACTACGTATACTGGGTGTAGCGTGTAGATATTGGGGAGCCGGGTTTTAATCTGATTGTACCAGACACAATTTTGTGGAAAGCGTAATGATTGGACCATTGCAGCATAGGCAGACTAGCTCCGCTCAGTGTATATTTTCTATCTCTAGAGGGCGATAGTTTATTTTATAGGAGGTAAATGAGGAGTCGGTGGTTCTCCTGAAAAACAAAATGATCGTGAATCTGTCAAATGGCTGCTCTCATACAGCAAAACCCCTCATGAGAAGTTCTTAGCAATATGATATGACACACCCACACACACACACCCCCCAAAAACAACAACAAAGTCGTGATTCTTTTTGGAAAGCATTTATGATGTATGTTTTTAAACGTTTAACGTTTAACTTGTGTCAATATCGTATTCAATAATAAAATAACAATAGTTCAATATTTACATATTCAATATTTACATGTTATTAAAATAAAGACGATAGTTCTTTGTATGCCAGAGACAATGCTACTCAACGAAAAACTATGCACATGTGATTAAACATTCATATTGTATGATAAAGACATTGTTATCATATGTTGGTGTTTTGAGCATTACGAGTCTAGTTGTAAAAATGTATCACATTGCTGAGTAAAGGGTTAAAAACATTCAAATATAATTTCAATGAGTAATGGTTGTTATGTTATCTGCTAAGAATGTCTGACAGGACGTCAGGTAGCCTATTGACATGGATCTGGAGCAACCAGTGTACGTCCGTGGGTATTTATTACTGTCAGTGACAACGTGTCATTGTCGTACACATTACATGCTCATCTCCGTCACGTTGACGGATGCCATTCAACCTTACAAAGTGACCACAAATCCCCTTCTCGACATCCCCTCCCCCCCCCTCTCTCCCGACCCCCCTCTCTCTCTTTGTACCCCTAGTCAACTATCACCAGTCCTTTCCGTGCAGCTCTTGTTCAAATGCATTAGCGCTTATTAGCAAAAACTGTTAACGAAGCCCAAAAGATCTGTTACGTAATGCGTTTAGTGGTTTTCGCTGAATGGTGAATGAATACCCCCTTTTCAATTTGGGCATGCTATTGTTCGAATTCCAGTGCGGAAAATTGCGTCTTTCTTCTCGTCAACAAAAACAGGGTTTTCAATATGCCGCTATTGTGCGGTCCGTGATGTGGAGGTATGGGGGGTATGAGGTATGAGCCGTATGGTGGTAAACATGGGGGTATGGAGTATGAGGGGTGCACTAGGCCCCCTCTGAGCCAGCAGGGTGGTAACACGGTCTCAAGATTGACAGCTAGGAGGGAGGCTACAATGGATATGTACATGATTTATAAATATTACTTCATTGAGTTTAACTGCTCGTGTATATGACCTGCACAGAAAAGGATTCAATCAATTTAAGCACCTGTAGTGGTCAACTTCCATAGCAGTGCACATGGCCTGTGCGATCTGATAGTTCTTTCTTACCAGAGGTAGGAAGAAGAGGAACTTTCAGGAGAAAAAGGACACCCCCCAAAAAAAAGAAAAGAAGAAAAGGACATGACAAGACGTGGCATGCCGCATAGACATTGTGCTTTCGTTATGATATGTCATTATACATGTAACTTATTATCGGGTACTTTGGGCTGGATAAGAGTCTAAGCAGGTCACGAACTCATATGGCTACCTCCAAGGATGAAATAAGCAAATTAACTGACAACAGTTTGGATTAACAAGGTTTCTTCTCAAACAAAACTATATTGAGCAGAACTACCACAAGTGATAATCATGCGCCAAATAACACGCATTAACAATGCATAATGCATACCAGGCTTGCGTTAGGACAAATGCAAAATAATAATCTCTCTATTCGCTTTCTCCATTTCCATTGATTTTTCTTATTCTCCCCTTCCTTTTCGTTTACTTGTTCTTCTCCTCTCCTCCGTCTTTTCCATTTCCCTTCTCTCTTTCTCATCCGCATTCTTCGCCTCTTTATGTCGATTCTACCTTCTTCATCATCTATTCCTTTCTTCGTCTTCTATTTCTTCATTTTTCTTCTTCTTCCTCTCTTTCTATTTATGTTTCATCGTCTTCTTCTCTTCGTTCCTTCTAATAGTTTTATGCGTCTAACAAAATGCGTGAAATTTTGAAAACTGATAAGAGGCCATTCACTACTTTAGTAAAGGAAGATTACATCTTTAAACGGTTAGTGCTGTTTAGACGCATTTTGTATTGTAATTGGTTATTTTCCAAGCAAGGTTGGCGGCAAAATCTTGTCGGCGGCTTGATCTCAATTTGCCATACACTACAGCAAGCTTTACAATTCGGTAATATAGAATCTTGTTCACTATCGCCGATATCATTGTTCCCAGAGACTTTCGCTGAAGGGGAGAAACGAGATAAATAAAGGCATGGCGAGGCTTCGACGCCAGAGAGTTTGGCTACTTTACTCCAGAAGTACCCGCCTGCAGGCTGCAAGCTCAGCGATCTAAACATCTCACCCGGAGAAACTTCCCCTCCTTCGGATCGCTTCTCGCTTACACCCGGTGAACAATGCACCGACAGGGTTGATTTAAAGGGACGTGACAGGGCAGTAGAAGAGGTAGAGAAGACATTAAATATGTCGAAGTTATGGAGATGAAAGCTGAGCATAGCATGCAACGACAACACGTACTGATCCCATGCAATCACCATGTATACATGCGTAAGGCTTGGCGTTGGTACAGCGGTTGCAATGAAAAACGCTCATTGTAGATAAATCTGGTTGTATGTTCCATATTCTCCCATTCTTTATATGGAATATTTTATAAAAATGATTATTATCCTAATTTTTTTTTTACCATAATCGTAGTCATTATCACAAATTTAGTTCCTATGCTCATCACACAAGAGCTGCTACGTATGTTACATACACAAGTCTGTTAACATTATTTTAGGAATGCGCTCTAACATTACTTGGTATCAATGTCGTTTTACCCGAGAATATGATTATGTGAAAGTAAGGAGGATTGATTCACGAGTACGAGAGAGAAGATAAAGAGATGGCAACATGTGCTAGTTATGATATTCTCGTTCTTATATATGTGAAATAATTATTTGACTTGAAAGAGGAGAGTAATTTGTTCAAAAAGTACGTACATGACGTGTGGTTGTGAAGAATGCGCCCCTTTGTCAGGGACAAATTCTTCATCATTAGTTGGGCAGTTTTGTTCGAGTGTGTGAAGTCCTTACAGCAAACGGACAGCACAGCGACCAAGCCTCCTTGGAAGAGAAGGCCAAAAAAAGCTAACAAAGAGCCCTTCCATTAGACATCTCGTGTAAAAACACAACTATCTAATGCTTCGTTATAACACGGTCTCCTCCTCTCAAGAAAGTAAAAAGAAAGCTAGAGAATGCAAGCAGAGAATAAACCCAGGCGACAAAAGGTTTTCCCCGTAGCGCTCAGCGAGCAAAGACTTTCAGCAAATACTTGCCGAGTCGCGGTAAACTGTGGGGCGAACCTGCAAAACAACATTTGGGAATGAAAGGACCTTGCTGGGAGAACGGAGTAGTTCTTTTGAATAACAAAATATCTTGTGATTGCCACGCGGCCCGCCCAGGCGATGTTTCACGCATGGAGCTGGATCGTGCTAACATTCTGACACGGGTTTAACAAGTTTTCTGGGATGCATGCAGAGCTATGATATAACTCTGCAAAGAATGAACAGGGGGATATAAAATACAGTAGAACGGAAGCATAACATAACTTTTTTAAGCAGAGAGAAAGAATAGCTCCAATCTCTAAATGTAATCAAAATTTGTTTTGGAACAATGTGGTCTTGTACTTCTTTGTAAGAATTGATACAGCCGATGCTTAGTGTACAGCATCGTGCATGGTTGTACCATCTCTTCCAATAATACAGGTGAGAAAATGCTGTGCTAATATGGAAGGGAAAGGGCAGGAGAAGGAGTTTGCATAAAGGAAGACTGATACTCGGGCCATGGCTTGAGGATCACCCTTGATCACAATAATACGTGTTAATGGACATGGTAGAGGTATAGGGATTCCAAAATGTGTGTGCCGACACCTATGCACAAGCACACCTATACAGCATTCATGGTATGACGCCCTCATAATGACTGCCAATGTTTCACCTCAAGGGGCACTTTACGAGTTTACCAAGCGGTGCCAGTCTTATCCAAGACCACCATGACCACAAACAAACCATGGCTTCTTCTAACGTCTTGTTATGGTTTAAGGACGCTGACCACAAAGTGTGTACGGGTACAATGTGTTACGTCATCATGTCGGTCCAGTCTTTGTTGCCTGATGATGATGGTGATGGTAATGACCGCTATGGCACTGAGCCATAAACCGCCGAGCCAATACGATAAAGCTGTTTGTCTTCCAGCTAAGGTAGTAATGAAAGAGGTTTCTTATTGACCACTGAACTTTAAAATACACAGGACTCCCAGTGCATCTAGCCCATAACCAAAGTGAATTGTTCAGATTCATAGTAAACTACGCCATTGTGTATGAAGCTTTCTCGATTCATTTATTACCGATGCAATTATTACCAGAAGTCTTACGAATAAATTATGAAAAACATTGAGCACATACAAAGAAAATAAATGAGCTCTGATACTTTAACAACATACATGAATAATTGTACTTGTTATATCTCTTAAAATGAGAACGGTCATACACTGAAAAACCCTTAAAGGGGAAGTTCACCCCATTTTGGTTTAAATGAAAAGAAAAAAATAAAAGAAACATATGAGTGAAGGTTTGACGAAAATCGGTCAAAGGAAAAGAAAGTTATTTGATTTTGTGACGTCACATGTGAGGTGCTCTCCCATATGTTGTGTACAATTTTTTTTTCGAAAATGTGCATTTTCTCACAAAGATATGCATCCTTTTACTCGTGCATTTGACACAGTATTAGAAATACATTCTTACACACATACCTGTACGGAAAAAAAATCATTCCGTTGTCAAAACAGAAAAAAGACAATTTATCGACTTATTTTGCACACAACATATGAGAGAGCACCTCGCACGTGACGTCACAAAATCAAAACTTTAAAATCAAATAACTTTCTTTTCCTTTGACCGATTTTTTTCAAACCTTCACTCAAATGTTTCTTTCATTTGCCTCTTTTGATTGAAACCAAAATAATTTCAGGGTGAACTTCCCCTTTAAAGAAAATGTGTAGACTCCAATGGTCACGAGGAATTGAAATATTCATCTAACGCTATCCGTATTCGTTTGTATTCAAATTGTCATTGTTTTGTACAAATTTACTGAAACTCCAAAGGTTTTGTTTTAATTCCATGATTTCCTGCGCTTAAGAAGGACCTAAGCAATTAAGATGTACTGGAAATATGTATTTTTTGTAAATATTTTGTACCTGATAAAATCCTTCATTCTTTTTTTATTCCTTTTTACTCGTCGCGTTAAAAAATAGGCAGTATAGGGCGAGTTGAACGATAGTCTTGAACCACTAAATGGGTTGTCATGGGTGAATACTATATCATGATTTTTATGCTAAATCGAAATCCATAGTTCTTTGGAAGATGAGTCTGTAAACCTGGGCTGAGATGAAGAGAACTAATCTGATAAATGCATTTGATTACACTCTCTAATTATAGCCTAGCCATTATGCTAGCTCTTCTGCTCTCCGCACCTCCGATAGATAGCGGAGATACCAGATGAATAAATTCACACCTGCGTCTGTTATTGTCATTCATGCCTGTCGGCCATTCGATCAGAATTTTAAGAGAACAAAACCTCTTTCGATCCAAACTTCAAGAAGACCCTATTATAACCATCAGCCGAGCACCGGAGATCTCTACCTAATAAAACTTCAAGGGGAAGGTTCAAACCCTCTATAGAGAAAACGGTCCCGTTTCCCTCTGTCGCTTTGTTGATCTGGAGCTGGAGTGTTGTGCATTTGGAGATAATGAAAGGGTATCAGAGCCAGGCGATCTGATAAATAGAACGGTGGGTCTTTCTGTTCTAATCCGTTTTGCAGCACCATAGCGTGCTGGAGCTACGTAGGTGTGAGTAATGAAGGCATTGTCATCCTATAATTGAATGCTTTTGCTCAACATTATCCACTAACCCCGAAAGAGCCTAGCCACAATGGCAAGCGGGCGGAGAGGGGAGAAAGAAAATAACAAGGATCGCATTGACTGCGGGCCGCATCAAACCACACCGCCTCCGCTGGTTGAAAGAAGGCCTGTACTGCGGCACGTCGGCAGCCCATTCACAATGCAGCTGGGTCTGGGTTGTAAGATGGTAACCCTCGATAAGTACTGTGCAGCGGCCATGATCGGTACTGATCGGTATCACACCGATTTATCGGGCTGCCACGAAGAAAGAACAGTTCTCACAATCAATGCATATCGTTATCACCGAATATTATTCGTTCCCACATGAAGCGACTGCTGAGAGGAACATGTTCATCACTCGTCACCGTCCCACCATAGCAATAATGACTCAGTATGTCGCCCTACACTAAAATGAAGACAAAGAATATAATACATTGTCTGCGTGTAACGATTCTGACAAAATAAAGTCATAGGCATGCTAGTTCTACATGTAAATTGATTATTCACAACAATGCATATTGTTATTTTTTTTTTTATCAACGGCTAGAAGTGTAGCATAATGTTAGTGTGTCCCTTTCGCGGACAAACCAAAATTATGTCATTATATTAATTCTATTAACCACTATCACAATATAGGTCAAGTTTGTGAAATATGACAATTAACAGTGGCATAGAATTTAATTAATGGATTAAACATTTTGAATGTAAGCCCTGCAAAAGTTGCCTCTCACAGCCTTAATTCTTAGGGAAGTACACGTATTTTCACCGATTTATATGTTCAGCCTGCACCTATTCGTACGAGGTGAGCTCGTTTGTAGTGTTCTTGGTACATCCTTGGTCAGTATATCTGTAATGGTGAAGGCATAGCCACTCCGACGGTGGGGTCTGGTGGGATCGATGGTGAAACTACTCGGTACTAGTCTGGCTTCCAGGCGGCTGGACATTTTTAATTCAAACTTTACAATGAGCAAGTTTGACTTATTAGTCTCATTCTCATCCGCATGCCCCAATATAATGGACGAATTGTAGCTGAAGAGAGTTAGGCTCGTCTTTTATACCCAAATATGAATTTACTTGACGTTGAGTTGTGATCTGAAATGTCCGATAGGCTGGTAATCAGGCTAGATGATACTATAAAGGGTGCGCATAAAATCCGGTAGATGTGAGTTATCTCCCTGATAAAACCAAGTAGAACTGTCTGCAACTCTGCGGTAAAAGAATTTTACTCCTAGGATCTGCTGATTACTCTTTACAGAGTTCCTTCTGTGCGTGGCCCAAATTCTTCCAGGTTTTAAATCTCCCCCAAATCCATGTTATCGACATGCCCCGACATAATTCTCTTGTTTACATTCACCGTTCATCCCAGGAGCGAGGCTGGCTGTGTCGTCTACCGTGAGTCCGTGATAACATTATATTAAAAGAACGCGGATGCGTGAACTGATTGGAATGAACTTGACGTCGGTGCGATGCATGTCGGGAAGGAAGCAATCGAGAAGGAGGGAATAGGAGAGAGAGGGAGTGAGATGGGAGATTTTTTTTTTTTTTTTTTTTTTTTTTTGGGGGGGGGGGGGGGGTAGAGAGGGGGAGACTAGAGAGCGACGAAGAAAAAAGAAAGGAGATAGCGTGTTGGTGTGTGTGTGTGTGTGTGTGTGTGTGTGTGGGGGGGGGGGTTACATACCATGGGCATGGTAGATTTATTGCTGCGTGTGTGTCGAAAAGATCAACATCACAATTATTTGCATCACCAACGACGTTGAATTGCTAAAACACCTTTCTTGCCGTTAAATCCCCCACCCCCTTTGTATTCCACACCCCTCTTTATCCTACATCACCCCCTTTCTCTCAACCTCTCTCCCTCTACAAGCATAGCTTTTGGCAGGGCCTGATTCTAGACCATAACCAGCCTTTTAACAACGCCTCTTGAGTTTAACTCCACAAACGGCTGGTGACAACAAGACCAGCCGGACGAGTAGTGCTTGGTGAGTCGGGCGAGTCTCCTATCGCCAGTCGTTTCATGGAGTATTATGCGCGAGAGTCTGTACGCAAAGACTATGCACAGGCTACGCACACGTAAACTTTCCTTCTCACAGGGATGAGGTAAATGGGACTAGTGTACACTATCACTCCTTCCCCCTCCCCCCCTCTCTCTCTCTCTTTCCTCGTTACCGTCACTCCTCCTCTCTCACCTTTCTCCCTGGCGCCATGACATATTTTAGCCACGAAGCCCAGGGCAGAATACAGCAACAGCACCATGGTTTACCAGGTGAAGGCATATGAATACAATATCTTTTCCTTAACAATAATTCATGTACTAAATTCACAGCAATTTGCTTCTCCATAAAACGTCTTATTTTCTATTTAAACAGAGTTCATCAGAGATATGACATCTCACTCGGAAATGAGTAAGAAATCGTCTCTTGGAGCGAGTTGCTGGCTAACCATGGTACTACTCCTCTTGGAATGCACTGACAGGTTCACGATCACACACCTCACCCATTCTTGCATTCAAAGGCTAGTGAATGATACTACATAGGACATACGTTTTCTTTCAAGTTTCACATATTATATTTTAATTTTTGCAAAGCCATGTCAGCAAATATACCTGAGCAATAACTGCTGTATGTTCGTTCCCCTTTATTTTTGAAAAAAAAAATCTTTTCTATGTTAATGCAATTTTTGTAAAATCAAATCTGAATATCCTTGATGAATTGATAACTTCGTATTCCAAATAACTTCATTCCATTGGTATGTACAGCATGTCTCAGGATGCTTTCAATTATATAATAGATTTCAATACAAGTTAATATAATATATTTTTTACAAAATAATATACAAAATAATATAGGATTTGGGGGAGGGGCTTAAAAAAGGAGAGGGAGAGGTTGTCACCGCTGGATATGACACCATGAGGACATATAACTGCTGAGGAGAAGAGAGAGCAGAGCCATTGCGAGGTTGAATTGTAGATGGTGAAATAAATATGTCCTGGGCGGTGCACCGCCATCAATGTCCCTATAGCCCGGGAAGGACGCGTTCTCAAACACACTAGTTCTGTTTTTCAGCAGGAAGGAAGCATTAGGATGAAGACGCGTCACGTCGGTGAGGGCGCTCTGCGCTGCGCGCGTAAAGTTCTTGTCGCCCGTCGTCAGCAGGTCGAAGACGCATGAGTCCAAGTAATCGTCAATAACGTTGGCTTGGCGACATTGCGCGATCGCATCGCGTCTTAGTTTTTTGTAGTCGCGATCAGCGCGAGCAGTTTGGCTCAAGAAGCTGGCATAGTCGATCTGCTCCGATGACGGGCACCCCCGCACACACAGCTGCATGTCTTCCGCGCCCTGGTACTGAATCAGCTCCTCGGGCATGCGCACCGCAAACGTGATGTAGCGCCCCACCTGGCGGATCACGATCAGTGTGGCGATGTGTTTGATGTGGATCTCAACGTGCTCGTCGGGGATGACCTCGATGATGACCACGCCCTTGTCTCGCCCGCTCGTCACCGTCCCGTCGATGAAAGCGGCGGGGAGGTGTCCGGCTCGAGCCTGGTACTGCTTGTGCTCTGCGCAGTCGCCGTTTCGGAAAGGCTTGATGATCACCGTCAACTGCAGGGGGAGAGGAAAGGTAGAAAGAAAACACAAATGTCAAAATGCTGTAAGCAAAATCAATGCATTTTACAGAGTAGAGCAAACGGGAGAAATAGTGCAATGGAGGGACAGACGCCCGCCTCGCCTTGACCGGCTCATTAGGTGTGAACTTATCGACAAGTGAACGTGAAGGCCGATGTGATTAGGGTAAGGCGCAGAGAGCGGCGGGTTTGGGGGACGAGGGCGGAGAGCAACGCTGGTCGATGCTTTCACCCAGGGAGGTGGGGGACAAAGGTACCGCCGTCTCTCCTCAGACACAGAGAAGAAAGCACCACGCCGACCAGCTAGGCTCAACAAACGGGCCAACCTCCGCCGATGATCATCAGATTTAATTAGAGGTGCGGATCGGGTATGCGGGAATTCACGCTCCACTCAACTATATTAATAAGCCCAACACACGTAGGGCGTATAACCTTATGAATCAAACATATGATTTATTGTGCCACACAATAAACTATAATGATTACCGGTAAATATGATGACATTCTATTCTGTGACCATTGGGGAAAAGTCAATGAATGTCGAAGGCAGATAGATACAAGACCGCAGAGTGATGAAACACACAGGAACACACAGACACACCACACACACAGACCAGGCGACAGCAGGCGAAGTCGACTTGACATTGGCCAAGTGGAAACCACGGTGGGATACCCCCGCTGCTTTTTCCATCAACTCGGCTTTCATCGCCGGGCCTTACAACTATCAAATTTGTCCGCTGTCGCGGCTCGCATGTTCTAGCAATAGGCCGCGCATTACCTGCGCATAAATCACCGCGTTTTTTCCAGGCTGACCCGAAGAAATACCTCTGACCGCATTCCGCGATCTCTCTCGTTTCAGCGGGAGCAGCGCGGCCAGGAATGGGGAGCCGCCTGTACAAAGAGGGCTAGGAGTGTACCCGTTTACGCACCGCAGACCTACTATCGGTGAAACACTCCGCGTTTCTTCATGCAAATAAAGGTAACATCATTGTGAGGGCAGGGAATGTGGTACAAGACTTCTTAAAGACAGCCAGTCCCTTTTTCAGATCACCACAAAACCATCGAAACATTGGCAAAACATAGAGAAGTGTTAGCAAGCTGTATATTCAAAATTTGAAACTGATACATAGTGTAAAATTCAAATAATGCACGTAAACAACGTCTAATTAATAGTCTTTACCTCAGGCTCATAGCAGTTTGTGTTGAAATATCTGCTTTATTGATTAATGTGTTTATTAAATTATGAAACGCATTATGAAAAAAAATGTTCTATAGAAGAAATCATCTCCAAAGTTTGGTAATTACTCATAAAATTAGGATTTCACACATGCATAATAACCACATAGATACTGTAAGAAAGACTAATACTTTTTTCGTAGTACGAAAAAAGTCGGTTTGAAATTTAACGGCTGAAATGTTTACATATACAGAAAGCTTCAACATGCTATATTCTTAGAAATGGTCTTGAATCACACTTTCTTCAATTTACGATCGTGATAGACGATTTCAAATTTTAAGCTTGCAAAAGGGACGGACAATCTTTAAGGTGATCAACACAAGTCTATTAGAAGCTCATCATGGATGCGTAGGGTTGGGCAAGCACACACTCATGCCAATTGGCATACTATTGGACAGTCGATATTACATAGTTACGAGCACGTGGTATTGGAAAAATTGAATTTGAGCAATAAGATAACAGGACTATTTCAGCAAATGTGAAATAGAAATCTACCCCGCACTACCCACGCACATGTGCCCTGAAAGAATGAGAGACGAAAAAAAAAAAACACCCACGGCACCCAACAAAACCCGCCGACCAAAATAAAGAAAGAGAAGGAAAACCTCCCCATCGACAATTCGGTTCATTACCAAGCCTCTCCTATTCATTCCTGCCATCTGACCGTAAAACAGGATATTGATGATAAAATTCTCGTCAAGTCGGGCGAGAAATATGGCGAGACACAAAGCCCTGCTCGCTCGATAATCCTTCATCAAAAGGGATTAATTTTTTTCTTCCTCTTACCCTCGGTTATTATGATTTCACTCGATCAGAACAGAGGATATATTTTTTGAAAAGCCACATACAGAAATTGCTTATCTTTCTCTTTTTCAACGAATTTTGAAGGCAAGCTGGTCCCAATTTGAAATGAAAGGCGAATTAATCGCGATGGGAAAATAAGAAGGCATTGACAGATATCGCATGTCAGCGACTTACGGCAAATCTCCGAAGTTCAGAAAGGAAAGATTCTTGTGTAGGCGAGCGCTCGAAAGTGGGATGACAAAGGTTAAAAGTCAGATTTAAGACAGACCTACTAGACTTTTGCACCAGAATACAGTCGAAACTAGACAAAATGCGACCCCACTTTCGATCCTTATTGCAGTGAAAATAAGAATAGAAAACGCAAAACGGGTTTTCTAAATAATGTTATCCACATTCACATCTCCGATAATGCCGACGTGAAAGTTCATTATTCAGAATCAACCTTCTTCATGATCACGAACGTACGTTTAAAACACAAGATATAAGTTCTATCACCATAACCTGTCAATACAACATAATACAAACTGTCTGAGAGTTACAAGAAGTATGAGTTGGTATCATGTCGTTAAACCCTGAATGAGGTGAAAATATCTAGGCAGTGTTACAATATTATCGGCGTTTCATATCTGCATTTTATATTATGAAATTATACATTATGACTTGCAGTCAAGCCACCATCAAGACACGTGACATCGCTATTCCATATTTCATCTCTGAAACGGGTTTCCCTGTGAAATAATAGAACCATATCTGACCTCCCTACACCTATTTATTATACTTCAACTCCCAATGATTGCTATGAGCCAGACACGTCGCTCTCACTACACGCCCATCCATTCGTTTTAAGGGGGGTGTTTGGTACTAGCGAAGGTGATTGTCGTAAAGCGAGTCGTAAACATTCTTCGGGCGACCCGTCCGAATGACAAATAAGTCGTCCCAGAAGAGTCGTTACGAAATCGAAACACGTCCCAAGCTGCGCTATCGAACAAGAGGAGTTTACATCATCCGCGGCCGTGTGATGCTGTGATCCCGCCCATCTGTGCTTGGGTTGTAGTTTACGACTGTGTCTTCGCACTAGTACATGTACATGGGAGATGGGGAGTATCTCAATCGGGTACAGTTCAGCTTGTTTTTTTTTCATATCACACAACACAGAACATGGTTAGAACATTCAATATTTGTTTCATCATGCAGTTCACAACCGGCCACATTTTAAATCGATGTTTATATTTCGTTTGTCAGAGAAGAAGAGAGCGGAATGAAATGAACAACCCTTGATTTCATTTAACAATATTCGCCAGGTAATCTTAAATACACACGGAATGGGCACGTCTTGTGGTAGGTCCCATACTTCGAGTGCTTGGTGTAGGTTATTAACGTACAGAGAGGAATGTTTTCTAGGGATGTGGGAGTGTCCCTGGTTTTATGTTCTGCTTTCATCGCTTGAACAACAGTCTGTTTTGTGTTTTTAGCTCACGCGGCCCTGAGTAGGCCACGAGGGAATGCTTAAGACGGCCTTGTTCAAGCTACTGCGACATTGACCTAGCCCTAGCCCCGCGTGCTGCGGCCTACCCAGGTGGGATAACGAGGATCAACCCAAGTTTGTTGACTTTCAATTTCTGACCAGTAAACACAGGCCCGTGATGGATTTCGACTGAAAGAGATTATTGGTCACCAGGATTCATAATGCTTATACAGGCAGCTTCAGTCGATGACGGACGGGTCGTTCATGCTAAGATTCCGAACGGGACGGGTACACCGTAGTCTCAATCCCCAGGTGATGCGAGTTCTTTTCTAACCAAGCCACGCAACGCAAAATGATAACACATGTACTGTACAATTTGTTTATTAAATATGCAGAAACACATCAATTTATCCCGTCATTCTGTTTACAATACGTGTGTTTTGAAACACGTTGTTTGTGCAGTGATGACAGCATTCATTTATTATCAACATATTCCTATTAGCTAGACATGTTAATATACGTTAGCACATATTCGTATACGTTAGTACGTATTCCAGCCACTTTCACCGTACAGAAGGGCATAAACGCGGCAACTTTAAATTCTTTCCCCGCAGTGAAGAAGTTCGCAGTCGTGTGTCAAAGGTCATATGAGCTTGAAAATGAATGCAGCTTGAAGCACGACCATTCTTTCTTCACCGCCGCCTTCATCAGTATCGTGAGTAACTTCACGGAAGTTTGTACTTGAACAGGGAAATGATACATTCACACAACTTTAAGTTACTTCTCCTATTCCATGTTTCCGAAGTAAATGGAGACATGCAATCGTACATCTGTTCCTCGTTGTAACCTATGGCAACATGCACAGTGTACATCTTATATGTTTCATTATTGCATGACTGAGTTGGGCAAATCATTTATCCGATCGTTCCGTTCAGTCCAATTTCAGCCACCTTGATGAAAAGACTCTTCAGAAATCAATTACTACTTCAAAACGCTATCTTTACATCTTGAGGTAAGAAGGTGACAACGCATGCATTGTGCACTAAGGCCCATAATGACCCCCACAAACCCATTCTTCTGTTGGCACATTGTAAGGATAGTGAATGGAACAGCAGAAACTGGACTTCGCGGGTTCTTTGGGACCCCGCGCGATAACAAAGGCCAGTGAAAACCTTCTTGTATTACTCGGGTAATTGGAAAGTTGGTCTATTATTGATCGGACTAAATTCGAACCAAGGAGTTACATCTTGTTCCGAATAGAAGTCATTCGATAGTACTTCGCTAGCGTACAAGAAGGTCTACTGCTTCTTCTTATTCAATAAAGTATGTCTGTCTTACTACAATGCGGTAGAACTAAGGATGTATATGAGTCTGAAAGGAGAGCGCTCATCCGACACCGTGGAACACCATGCACATTATAGAGAGTAGAGACTTCACTACAACGCACTCTGAACCACATTTTTCTTCTTCATTACACTTTACACTACCCATTCGTTGTTTAGGAAGAGTCTCGTTCCTCTCATGATGCACGATATCACTGATCGACGAGGGCAAAGTGCCCACTTGGTCCTGATATACGAGACAATAATTACTGCAATAAAACTGAAGGACTCGGTCTATTCATGTGCGCCAGTGAGCCTGAAACAAGGAGCACGACCTCGAGTTAAGACTATAAGCAGATTAGCTGTATAGTCTAAAGACAGCTCAGACACAGACCCCATCAGTACTCTTCAGAAGAATGTCCAAATCCGTCTGGATGACGAGACTTGAACCTGACCAATCAGCCGTGTCCACATAATCATGTACAGTGTCGTTATGCAGACAAATTATACCAATATATACCCATGATGTCCATGACTTGTGTGTACATGTAACTGTTCGAGATCTGAAGAAATATTAGTGCTCCTTGACTAATGATTTGAGGACATCTCGCGCTATCTTTGTTGCCTGTTAATGTGTGTCTGTCCACCACCCTCGTCTCGAGAGGTGAGTAATTACAGTGTAATCACCATAAGCAGCGCGCCCTGCCACTCCACCGGTGAAGCTGACGGGCTCGTGCATCGCGGCTTCTCCTGCATCAATTACCTCATCTGCAGCGGGTCAAGGCCTTCCGTTCACCGAGCAGCCCCCCCCCCCCCCTCCCCGCCTTTTCGCCTCACCTCCGATATAAAGTTGCAAGATTTTTGAACTTCTCCCGCAAACACATCGGTTCTATTTGTCTATTGTAGGTGACCAGAATGTATCAAACGTGTATGCTATTAGAACGTAAGGCAAGGTTTCTGTATACATCACAGTCAGTTGTGAGTTAGTAATGCTTGCTATACAATAGAGTTTCTCCACAGTCCGATTCCTCGTATGCACTCCGCAATGTCTAAACAATCATAACCCTGGGTCTAATGTGTCTGTGGAGACCACGACTATAAACAAGTTCGTATAAAAAGCTCACACTGTCGTTATCCATTCGTAGTCTACCAGGTCAGACACGTTAAGCCAATGGCCCTGTGCCTGCAATGGCTGGTATGTTAAGTTATTGGTCACATCTTAACCACGCTGGGTGAAGACCCGAATAATGTAGCCAGACGTATGGCTCTAGACTTCCAAGGATGTATAAAGCGTAACATCCTTGGTATACAAGAGAATCCAAACCCCCATGCTCTTGGTAACATGTCGTGGAATGTACAACTCAACATACAATAACATCTATAACGATTTTTATGTACATGAAGTACTGCAATAAAGACAACAAAACTTGGGCAGGAAAAGTACCAACATCTTCTCTGCGTATTGTGCAAGAGACGTTCTCTGTCTATTGTGTCTGATGAGGGCGTCCGTGATCCTATCGACACCTCGCTCCCAGTCTCCCCGGCGGGCCCGGCGCTGCCCCGTACAGGAGACTGGTAATGTGCGCCAGACTTCGCTGCATCCATCGTGGCATCATGGACCCGTTCGGGCGCTCCATCTACACGCTCGCTGTAACAGCACCTCGGGCCCGATGCGAGCTTTCATCTCGCTTGCAAGGAGAAACAATATTTGCATACAGCCAGCCATCAATCCGACGACAACGCTCCTCGAATTACACTCTAATTTAAGACGAGAAGTACTCCACGCATGACGTGGTGCTGCCAGTAATAAATAGGTCGGAATGTTACCTCCAGGCAACACATACACCAAATGCGAAAATCTGCTCGGACCAAAATGAATTATAAAAAGATCCTATCACAACTCCCTCACTGATAACATACATGGCACAGAACAATTCTTACATAATGATAATGTTAGCAACACAACGGAACTTCACATGCTTTAATCTGATAAACACAACTACTTATTCACTAATATTGTTGAAATTCATGACTACGTAGAAATAAAGAGCATCTCGTTTGTCTTCGCTCGAATCATGATTCCCGTTTATTACTGCTTCCAAATATGTCATCGAGATTTACAGTAGGAATCAACAAAATCAATACACAATTTGAGCTTGAGCCAGTACAAGAGATAGGGAGAGAGATATAGAGAGTGTGTGTGTGTGAGAGGGAGAGAGAGAGAGAGAGAGAGAGAGGGGGGGGGGGGGGGGGTGGGTGAAGGGGGGAGACAGGGATTTTTTTTTTTTACCAGAGGTCCGCAAGCCTCTTTGTCTGACCTCTCCTTTACTTCCCTGACGATTCCCCCACTCCTCAGAAACCGTACAAGCTATGATTACAATAATTTGTCGGACGAAATCCCTCCAATTTTACGACTTTTTCCTGCTGCAGTGCCTTTACATTTACCAGAGTCCAATCTATTCGCCATTCAGCCATAGTCCCGTGCGCGAAAACAATTTACGTGGAAACCTTCCTTAGCCAGGCATACCAATACGTCAATACGACTATACAACACGTGCAATACGGTCTTCCTTAGGTCCTTCCACCTTCTACCACAAACTTCTAATCATTGATGATATCTACAATATCGGCCCATGTAAAACATTCACAGCTCTGTTTGTTTTATGGAAGACAATCCAAAGTTTTCCTATAAACAACGGATGTCGAGCATAACAGTCCCATTTTAAAGCATCAGTAATCGGTTTGTGATTACCCTTGCCACAATTGTGTAGCCTACCTAATCCGCAGCCAATATATCATGTGATCAATTGGCCCTTATATTACAAAGCCTTGAGAAATCACATTGGTTTACTTCATATTTTTGTGCCAATGTTCTCGGACATTACGACTGTAATATCTGACTAGAGCCAGACTTGTTAGTTGCGTCTTAATGCAAATTATTTACATTTGAGGGAGTTGAATGTGCCTTTACAGACTTATTGATTCAGAACATGGACTGAGTAAGTCCATGTTTAGACTGACTGACAAGGGTTTGCCTGCACCCCTCCCCCCACGTTAGTTGTCGTGTTTTCCGGTTTCCCCGTGTTCCATTGTTCAGCCACAGCATTCGCCATACCAGGCCTGATCAACGTATTCCACAACACTTCCTCAGAACCCCGTAGCCGACCATTCTCTCTGCCTTTCGCTCCATGTTCGCCCAAGCCTCGCTGCACAAATCATGACTCGCTTGAGCTCAATTCGGCCAAGCAGAATAAACCTCATCAATTCAATACAATAAAAGCTTCTTTCAGAGCCGAATTCTCATTCGATTAGCTCAATTCCCACAATAAGGTTATCTTATTGCGAGCGGTAAGGTCAGCCCACGTGTACCCATGTGTGTAGAACACTGGCCGTTTCACAGTCCGGCAGGTCACGCCAATATTCTCTATAGAGGGCTGATCTGAATCGTGAAAATAATTTCGGCCATTTCGTTACATAAACATTCATTTGCAACTCTCAGTGTAAGCTTGGAAATATCATGTTATATTTAGGGTACTGTTCAAAATGTCCTTTGTCATGACATCACACAACAACTTTCTCTTAAACGTTTTAATAATGACAATACCTATGCGCATAGTCTGAGAGCAGAACTCCTATCTACACTAGAGAAGCGGTTAACTCTTCCCACTCGATGGCCAATATTACACGGTACTGAAATGGCACGGACGGAGGTACGGGGATGTGAATGCCTAATACAACCTCGCCAATTAAAGCAAGCACCTGCATTATAATGCACAGCAAAACGCTCCATTTTGGGTCGGTAATCCCCATCAATTCACAACAGCACATTTCGGAATCAGATATGTAGATACCGCTGAATCGTACAACATGCAATATACATCTCTGTATACACGTGACAATGGGGAGAACCAGCCGCTGTGCTGACTTTACGGGCTAAGCTGTCAATGGCAAACACCTTTCTGGATTGCCCTCTGGGCTTTCATAGATTGCTTCTTTTATCTGCTTTCTCTTTCACCCACAACCCATAACTCATTCTGCTTGACGTTGAATACCGGACTCGCTATTGACGAGAAGCCTGCACCCCGTTCAGCGAGATGTTATCAGTCATGCACCCAGAGAGCTGGCTGTGTACGGGGACATAATATTGAACGTAGTAAGGGGCTGTTACATGGTATGGTGTGGACAATGTATGTACAACATGATGGGCGATAGCTCCATGGGTGTATTGTATTGATCAGATAGGGAGATATGGTAATGGCGTCCTGTTGTCACATATAAAACACAGACACACTCTATAAGCAGGTGATATGGGATCCCAGACTCATTACGAACAAGGGCAATCAGCAGCAATTTCTGGCTACCAACTTATTCTTCCTTGTAATGCCAACAAAGACATTGCCACATCAAGGGCCAGAAACCAAGTGTCACTTGATGTCAAAGATCAAACTTACAATGGTGCTTTTTTGACATACAAGTTCATACCTGTATTGTATTTTTTTCTCTCTCTCTTTAATTTGCTCTGAAGCGCTAAATTCAGATGGAAATTGCGCTATGTAAATTCTATGTACTATTATTATTATTATTATTATTATTATTATTATAATTTTTATTAGTATTATCATTATTATTATTATTATTATTATTATTATTATTATTATTATTATTATTATTTCGTATGATAATTCTCATCTAATACGAGATTGGAAATATCACTCCTCGATGTGCTGGACGTGAGGCTAGCGATGTAAATGTGGGTTGAGCAAGGGCGACAACACGGTGCATACTTAGTGTTGACCGCCGTGAGCCCGTAGGACGAGGGGTCACTCAGCAGGACGTACAGCGCCCAGCGCAGCGGGATCATGATGGGCTAGCAGGGATGGGAGATATGCAGGTTTTATCAGCTGAATTAAAGACCAATGCTCAATTCTTATCGATTTCAATGGTCAGCAATCTATGACATATGCAGAGGCAGGCAGTCCTGCATGCTCACTTCTCCTATAATATCGTGACGTAATTAATGAAATCACATATGATGAGGGCGTACACGACCTACTGACCTAGTAGTAATTTATGATTTTTGCATCTTGCATTTGATACACGATCGTTTACAGCTCAGCGTTATGAATAGACTAACGGGAAACAACCAACATTTCACGCATTCTTTTGCACTTCTGAAGGTCTCATGGACCGCTTTCCTTCAGAAGTGTTGCCTTTCATGTACTCCATTGATCACTGTCATCATTTTCTTAGCTAAGCGGCGCTCTTCATCTCGCAAGCGGCCTTTTAAAGGTCTGGGCTCGCATCTCGCCAGCAACTCGTCCTGACGGCTGCACAGCGGGCTCCCCCTCTCCCCTCGTCTGTTGCTAGGCAACAAGCCTCACAGACATGACACGTCGTCGCAGATGTTCTGACAAGCCACTTCCACACAATTTAGATCACATGCACTCAGCGTAGGATTATTTTAGGCATGGCTTCTCCAGATTTACTGAGACCTCTACCTGTATAATAAATACACTGTATTCCCCACTCTTGATAACAGTTCATATCCAACGTTCCTTGACGTTTACTTACATTGATATAAATCCTTCATTGCCATGTATTACAAGAACCGACCCTCGTACGTTTCTGCTATGGGAAGTTCTCATGCTTCCCTACGCTTACTGAACCCTCGTTCAATACAAAAACTCTCAGCTACAATCAAGCTTCAATGAAGTAAATCACTTTGGCAAAAGTAGATGTTCAGACATAATAATAACGTTTCCTATTGTCATGAAAGGTTCATCGTAAAGTTTTATTGTTTGGATTGTCTAACATTTCTTTTCACACGAATGTGAATCTTACGAAATGGAATCGTATATCCCATTCCACTATTCCACTATTCAATGTATTTAGTATCATATAATCTTAACGTCTTTGAGTGCTAAAACAAGTGCAAGTATACCCTATAAAACATGTCGATCTCATTGTTGTAAGGCACCGAGGTAAACCGAAGCATATACGAACTTGTACATTAATAGTTTCGGACATGTTTTAATGTTTTTAAGCGCAAACGAGGCACCAGAACTTAAAGGGCATATACTGTACTGGGAAGGCAAAAAAGCCTTCAAAAAGTAATTATGAGCAATCTTCTTGCCAATGGTCTTAAATTCATGTATTGTCTATTTTAGAAGCTTGCTGAACGTTATTTGCCCTCAAATGATCCACATTTGGAGTAATTAATGATTAATGATTAAATTCTCAAAATGTTCGGGCCGAACATTTAGACCATTAATTTGTGATTTAATCACTCATAACTCCAAATGTACATCATTTGAGGGCAAAAATCAACAAGCTTCTAAAATAGACAGTACATGAATTTAAGACCATTGCCAAGAAGATTGCTAACAATTACATTTTGAAGGCTTTTTTGCCTTCCTAGTACAGTATATGCCCTTTAACCATTTCCCCCTCTGTCACCTTCCACCCAATGTAAAATCTTCAAGCTATCCCCAATTCGCCCGAGGTTCGTGAATGTTGAGGC
Organism: Arbacia lixula; assembly: GCA_963669155.1. Taxonomy (NCBI): domain Eukaryota; kingdom Metazoa; phylum Echinodermata; class Echinoidea; order Arbacioida; family Arbaciidae; genus Arbacia; species Arbacia lixula. The sequence continues at coordinate 29,924,472 of OZ022578.1, forward strand.
CTGAAGGCGTTGCAGGGCTTGGGCTAGCACGACCGGGAACCAGACGGCCTCCAACCCGTGGTAAATCGGTTGACATAGGCAAGCCGATTGTCCTGGATTGAAAGGCAATGTGTGAACAACGTGACTAGAAGGCGTGGAGGAGTGGAGGTCTATCTATCTATCTATCTCTGTTTGTTTACCTTGATGACTATGCCAAGGTGGGAAATCAGAACCCGCCAGCCGGAGCGGGATGGGAGACATCAGTTTGCAGACACGAACCAGTCGAGTCTGAATATCTGAGTCTGAATAATCAGAAATATCGGAAGTCAAGTCGCTCTAGTTCGCATCTTCCAAACACGTAATTCAAGAAAGCGCCTCAATAGATTCTGTGCTTGCAGACTGTGGAGACGTGTGGTGCATGTTGCATTATGGGGGCAGGTTACTATGGAGACGTGTGGTGCACGTTACATTGTGGGTGCCAGTTGCCAATGTATGTAATGGCTGCTTGCTACTAATTTCAAAACGGAATTAATCCTAACAGCAGACTTAACTCGAGCATAACAACACAATAACATTTAACTAAAAATCATGCTATCGAGCTCCAGCAACATTTCATAGTTCAGGAATGTATCAATGAATCTCTAAAAGAAGCTAGTGTTCCACCCCACCAGACCGTACGACGATTGTTTGCCTCCCATCTCCCATCATACCTTTCGACAGGGTACACCTAATCACAAACCTAGTTTGGCCGAACTAGGTAACACGGCCAGGACACGCTAAATGCCAAACTTATTAATCTCATCAATATTTGTCGCAATTCTGCTGGAGCATTCTGGGGGCCAGCAGTGATTTAAAAACCATCCCTACATAGTCTGGGATAAGCATCAGGCCGCTCATCAACCATCACCTTGCCCGTGTTTGCAGATGGCTATCACAAGCCGCGCTTTTCACAGATCACACGATGCGCCGAGCCCGTCGCTCACAGTCATCCCTCGGTGATAATTAGGTGATCGCGATCAGATTTGTGACTTCTTGCGGATCTTCAGAACTATTGGGAGGTGGCAGAGCGGAAATCACAATGAAACCGATGAATGGGACGATGTGAGGACGGAGTGCAACCAACTATTGATCAAAGAGACAAGATATCTGACAATCTTGTTCCCACAACTTGAGACAGACGCCCGTCAATAAGAAGGGCAAACTCATTACGGTAACTGATTCCGAGGATTGGTTCATTACATGGCTCAAGGCTTATAATTATTTCTGGCAAATCAGTGCGAGCTTCAAAATAACTTTTTGGCATATGTTTCTTCCAAAGGTGTTTGGCGGTACAGAGCGTTTAACAGAATACAAAAAGTGTTCAGTCGATTTAATTTATTCAACAAGAATGTCTCATCACGCTCTCAGTTACAGCGTTAAGAATAATATTGATGTAAATCTTATTAACAGTAAGAGGGAATTGCACAACAAGTAACGATATTGAATGTCTTATTTACCGATCGTTGAGCGCAAAGCCACCCCTGTAACGCTACGGTCTGTTGCAACCCTTTAATAACCCAAGTCTCGTCTGCCCTTTAAGCTCATGGCTCAGGGGTCATGACCCGCATCATGCACCGGCCGATTGGAATTTTACAAGCTGTGGGCTATGTTGACATGTCGAGGTCGTCATGTTGGTTCTTAACAACGTCCACTTCTCCTTTTACCACCCTTCCGTCTGTTTCTCTGGTTTCAATTTGGCTCATACGGGCGGTGACATTTCGGCAATGTCCATGTTCTCCTCTGGAACACTTGGGAATACCAACAACGAATGACATTTAGGCGAGTGTAGAGTTTTTTTTCCAAATCATTGGAAAACCATAACTATTTAGTAACGCAGACCGATTGAGAATGGACAATGTACATGTCACAAGTGCTACACATGTATAGTTCACAATGCTAGCAGTTTTAACATAGTTTTGGCAGTGGATATATTAATGCCATGTAAATGTATGGTTTTACTTGCACCTTGAAGAATTATTCATTTAAATGAACACGAAAGCATTGAGCCTAGATGACGTCATGCATATGTAAATTCTCTCGGGAACACTTCTCAAGGCGGAGTTCATTACTGACGCTTCATCCTGCCACTTCGGTTTCTTCAAACATGCCTCAAAATTAGCATCTAGCTTTTCCCGCGCAAAATAGAGAGGAGCGCGCGGTCTGATTTCTGCCTGTATAAATAAATCATCTGCGGGATGCCCCGTGACAAGACAAGGCTTGCTCAGACGTTCAGTTCGTGTGGTCTGTGAACGGAAAGCGCAAAACAGTTCAAGATGTTGTACGGCGTGAGGACATCCCCCACCCTTGTTTAAGAAGGCTTGATTATTTACGTGAGGACGATGTTTATTGACAAAATATCAGGTCTCGCATGCGCAACCTCCCGAGATTTTACAACGGGAGATACGGGCAGGGGAAGGGACAGGGAAGGCTACAATGTGGAATGCCGTAGCGGACAGATTTGGGAAGCAGCATATTCGACAAAAGGACGAAGAGAGAAATTTTTCTAAACCGAAAAGATCATCCGCGCTGGCAAAATTCAATAAACCGGAAAGATGATCCACAATGACAAACTGAAACTAAAGACATGACGCTGCTCATGTAGCGTGCAGCAGGTTTCATTAAAACTGTCTTTGTTGGGTGAAGGTTAGATGTAGCCGTTCAAGATGTGGACAAGATATTTATACTTCAAAGACACGAACCGCGCCGCTTTCTTTCATTTCTCTAATCGACATTTCACTCGAATTGGGCAGATGCCGATATCGGCGGATTCATACAAAGTAAGAAAAGGGGAGAGGGTAAGAACTATTCAGGGAATAAAATACACGGGGGCTCGGGGCGATTTTGCCCCCGAAATGCTTCAAAGAGCCCTGGAAAATGTCAAAGAGAGCCTCTAAAATTCCCATAGACACAATGTAAAATTGTAGCCAAATCAGCCAATGTGCTCAAAAAGTAGCCCCCGAAAATTTTGAATTAATTTTTTCCCTGGAACTATTTGATGGGGAACTAGACAGGGGACGCATGCGCATTGTTGTGGCGCATTAACAGAATTGACTATAACACGCCACATAATCCTAAATGCTCGCATCCCGCCTTTGTTGGCGGGGCTGTCCGTCATGCGGCGTAATGTGTCTGACTGCGGTGGCTATCGATCGCACCAACCCACATTCAATCATCGCTACAACCACACTTTAACACATCCAACAGATCGAACACCGTGCAGAGAGGCCGAGTGACTGAGTGAACTTCGATTACAAATGGCTTTATAATGATGGTCATGTATCGATTTGTCACCTCAGAGCTCGGCATGCTCGCTGTATGGACAGCTTTAGATCTCGTGAGGTCCTTCGTCCTGTTTACATGTGCGCTTATGCTAGACGTTCACCTTTAAAAACGTGATAAGCTGTGAAGGCTGGCGTGATCACCTGACCCGACAGATAATGTAAACTCAAGGTGCGTGAGACGATGACTCCTAAGGAACGCAGCCTGTGCAGCCTGTGACCGAGGCGGTGTGTTCCACTAAATACCCGCCAATGTCGTGAATACCACCCAACATCTGGATTTTATCGATTCCTCCTCATCATATAGCGTGTACACTCGTCAAGTTTTATTACTTGAATTAGGAATAAGACTCATAAGAGTTTAAAAATGAGGTCTAACCTAGTCATATTTTTTCATAGTAAAGCCGAATGAGGATAGCGATTATGACAACATCGCCTACATAATAACAACACATATATCACTGAGCTTATGCATCTTCTCAGTTCTCGTTCTAGTGAGTGGTAAGAAATGGATATGAAGGACCAGTATTTTGGATCAAGAGGGCACGGTCATAAGCCGTGAAATGAGGAGATAAGGCATCTCGTTTGTCCCTACCACAATGGCGCAGAAAGAAACCTCTGATTGACCCAGTACTGAATAAAAGATGCCACAGATATGGATCTGTTAAACGGCTAAGAATTTATGAATTCATTTGAAGCTCTTTGTAGGTCAGCCATAGGGGTTCCTCGCAAGTTTCCTCGAGTGAAGAAAAGAGAAGGGGAGCATGGTGAAAGAGCGACTGGCGAGTAAACAGCTGCCCAGTATTCATGCCAGGCTAACACAAACGGACGAGGCGACGCGCGGCCTGCCCCCGTCGGGATTCCGAGCCTTTGAGGGGCAGCCGAGCGTAAGCCATGCACTCCGGAGTTTTGGCACAAAATCCCACAATAGGCACCCCAACTTGAGGAGAGACCTTCGCAACGCTTTAGCTCGCGAATTGCCCCGGTATTGCCTGCCAATGCTTATTCTGTGTACCCAAGACAGTGGGAGATATTTGTCTAGGCGAATAAAGGAAATAGAGAGGAAGGTTAAAACCACTATAGAGGTTGGGGCAGAAGTAGAAGCATAACATTTTTGTTAGACGTGTCAGGATGACGAATGACGCGGACCGTGCCTTCCCCATGGGTAGCAAGCACGCTCTCACATTCAGAATCAAAACACAGCTCATTTCCACTGAGCCAGTCAGTCAGTCAGTCAATGGAACATGCCATGCAAGCCCTTTGACCAGGAACCACGTTTTGTTCAACTGCCAAAAACTGTCATAATTGCTTTCTAAATTGACTTTCGTTTCTACAAATGCCTCGTTGAGAATGAGTGTACGAGTTTTTCGTAAAACATTTCCATGCCCTTGAGATGTGCCAAATGTCTTGCTTCCCCGACCACATTTAGGGCATCATCATTACAAACCGATACAATGATGTTGAAGTTGAATGGCGATTAGAGTCTATTGAACTGAACGTTATTCCACGATGTACAGAGAATGTTATTCCTTTCAAATGTTGACAAAAAGTCATACCCGTCCATATTGCTGTACTCTAGACGGCCAAGAACATTCAACATCGTTCTAAACCGAAGACCCAACATCAGCCTCCCCATGTTGACTCCCCTCAGAGCATCTCTTTATATAACCGATCATTATTTGCGCTTGTTCTCAGGATAAGGAGAACTCCATGCGCGTTAATGGAAAGCAAATATAGATCCAACGCGATAGCTTTGTGGCGAATAACACTACGCCTCTCCACACAACTACATTGCATATAGTACACCTTTATGTACAGACAGACTATAAGGATCAGATCATGTGTGTATTTCGGGTTTGAAAATTATGGTTGGTAACCCGTAATTGCCAAAAGGAATCGAATGCTCCACTTTATAAGGTTTACGGAAAAACAAAGAAATACAAATCCAGCTTGACCTGAGACATTTTCTAGCTATTTTCGTTTTGGCATATCTCAAAACAACATTGTCCGCCCCCCCCCCCCCCAAAAAAAAAATACAAAATAGATACATTTTGATACTTTAATCAGAGAGCTTTGTTTTGTCCTATATGACAAACTATCAGCAAATATATGATATTTTAGGAAAAGGTCACATATAAACATGACGTGCTTATGAACTGTAAGGAGAACATCTATGCTATCAATGATAGTATTGAGAAGAAAACCAACCTTGTTCGTTGCTGTTGCACCAGAGCCGTGGATCAGAGGGACGTTGGTAACCTGTGCCGTCAGATAGTCGTTGTATATTAAAGGCCACGCCCCTGCCACTTTACACGTCTGGAAAACGTCGTCAAAAGTCCTCAAGTGTGGGTCTCCAAAGAGTCCACAGTGACGGAAACTTCTTGCGCCGCTGTAACGACACTTGCCCGATCCTGACGTCTCCGGTGCGTCCGACAGCGGAATGTCTCCTGGGAACCAGGGAGGCTGATTGTGTCCGTGCCCTGATGGCACTCCGCCCTGGCCGTTAGGGTTACTTCCGCCCTTGCGCGGCGACGTCGTCGTTTCTGAGACCGACGTCGGATCCGGGTTATTCTCCGCGCTCAATACTCGCTCACAATCGTAATTCCTTTGCAAGTCTGGGATGACGGTCCTGGTGGAATGGTAGTGCAGGTCTCCACGACACGACCCGGGTGAGATGCTGTCCACACACTGCTGATACCTCCTCAAGGCGCGGCAGAACTCTGGGTTGGGTCCTGGGTCGAAGGGGTCTGTGTCAGTCTCGTATTGGCGCGAACAGGCCAGGATGTTGCACTGCGAGTAGACTGTGAGGGGGAGGGGGGGGGGGCGGAAGACAAGAATGTTCAAATTAGATGATTGTAACTTTGGAAATTGGAAATAGAACACATAAATTATACATTGAAAAAAACGTAGGTGACCGAAAAGAATCAAATAAGCACGTAATTACGTATCGTTGTCTGTGGAACGACTGGGCAGCCATCTGTATTCATTTTGTCATTTCTCAATAGGAGATAAAGGTTTGCATGACAAACAGCAATGTCTTCACAACATGGTGGGAGTATCATGGACTTGTTATTGTGCATGCTGGATACACCAACGATGGTGGGAGGAGCAAAGTTTACTTCTCTCTCGCTGTTCAGCATGTTTCAGTTGCAATGAACTTCAACATCCGTCTGCCCTGTACATAATAAAAAAAAATACTGTGGTCTCCAGGACGAAACCTACTGCGACATTCCTCTACGGGACTAGAAGAAAGGAGGAGAGAGGGGGAGAGAGAGACATGTACATGATTGCTCAGGTCTAGATGAGTGTGGTTTGACACATAGCGGGATGATTGTTGAGGTCAGAACAGCTCTGACTATTCCGAATGTACAAGAACGCACGGTGCGACAAAAAACAGCGTAGAACCGTCGATATAGCTTGCGTAGCTATATTCTACCATATAAAAAGTATTGATCAATTTAACGTCCTCTATCCTGATTCAATTCACTTTATAGGTGACGCAGTTTAGCCTTTATAAGTCTTCAAGATCTTATCATTTTTTCTTCAAATGACTGCACGAATGCTGATTAGTGCACATTCAACAAACTGCACTTATCTTTCTTCTCCAAATCCCACGCTTATCGTTTAAATAATCTGCTCTCAAAGTCAATAAAGTGGAAAGAGGTGATAGTGTGATAATCGCCTACACGCATAAGACGCTGACCTCCGTCAAATCACTGTACACTCGACGAAGATTAAGAAATGAACGCAGCGCCTTTGACGGAGACTAGAGGGTATCAACAACCCATCGGGATGAGCGATGAGGCGCAATTTGAAGTCGTGATGGAGTACGGGGTACAGCGAGGCAGCGCCTCAATTCATAGTCATCGATTCAAAGTCCTATTCGACCCTGTACGAGACGTCCAAATATACTGGCCCTTGAGTCGAACATAAGCAGCCTGCGTGTAAGATGGCTTTCCTTTAATACTACGATTGTCTGAACTAGCACATTGTAACGCAATTTATACAAACCGTATGCATTTTGAGTCGCAAACTCTGCAAGAACGATTCTCTTTGGCAGATTGCAAGCATTCACAAGTATTTACACTGTATTCTGAGGATTCTCGCTAATAACGTTATCTTCCCAAATCTAGATGAAGGACGACGATACGACGGTTTTTCTTGATGTAGTTATTCCATAAAAAAAACAGTCACATATTAATAATTATTCATTCTAAATAATTTCATCTGTGTAACTAAAAAAATACACTACCTTCATGACATCATGTTGTTGATGAATAGACCTATTTCAATATTTCAATTGAAACATGCCAATAACACCATGAGAGATTAAAGTCTACAAAATTGGTTTCCATAACCCCACAAGTTTTTAGTTCACGAGCTTTTGGGGCAAAACCCAGACATGCATCGATGTGTGTAATGTGAAATAGATGATGTTCATGCACAAACAACAATCACAATGTTTCAACTTTGAAAACCACACGAGTTCACAACTTCACACGATACACTCTCTAAGCAATACATAACGTACGGAGTTACTGGGAATGTACTTTATTGCCGACTCTTTGGGAAAATGTACAAATCATTTCATGAAGTAAACTTAAGTTTGTCTTCATTCTTTGGCCATAACCAGGGGTCACATACACTCCTCTCCTTCGCCTCTTGTCTGGAAGAGACCATGGACTCATGAAGTGATGTACTAATAAGACATGACCTCAGTCACAAAGAGGCGAGTGAGTTTTAATGTGTCGCCTTACTGCCTGGAAAGTAAGCATGGTTACGGCAATTGAATTACATTACCGCACCGTTCTATTTGATCAATAAATTGAAAGTCCTTGCGAAGTTGTGAAACGCGATAATTGTAACCTTGCAATTCCATTCAGCAAACAGTGCGGGACCAATCCCTCGTGTCAATCACGATTTCATCGTTGGTTTCTATCCTGCCTCCGATCGCTGCTTTAAGAGTGCACTTTGGAGAGCTAAATCAATTAATTCATGAGGGTGCTGTGAACTAATGGCGGTTGAGTGATTGTCACTTCGTTATCGTGTCCCAGCAATACGGACTGGGAGGGGCGGCTATTGTCTTCACGCCTAGGAATAAAGGACAATCAATGAAGGTGGGCTAACAATAGAAGACCGGTCAAAAACAATTCCACAAACAAATAGCTTCCCACCATTTCCTGGCTTTTAAAAATAAGATGTTGATGATTTGATTCGTGCAGGGTTATGTGGATCTTGTCAACGCGTTGAGCACGCTGTATAGTCCGGGCTAGGTTGCAACAATAACTCACATGGCCTTGGTAATTATTGCCTGCCAATGCAGTGTGTCAAAAGCCACTGCGACCCGCACAATGGCCCCATTACCTCGTCTTGCACGCCACAAGGCGACGGCATTGTTCGCATCAAAACCCCAATCAAGTCGGATAATCGGGACATTTTAATAGCACAACGGCCCTGCAATTCATGTAAGCAACCAAGCATTTACTACAATCTCCTACACTGCTAGTTTTGGGCAGAAATATAAGCTACAAGAAGCGCGTGTGTTTATATAGGTTTGATGAAGAGCATATCCCGTCTGTCTCCTGGTCATGGAATCTGCGAACCGCTACCATACATGTAGTACATCCCCCTGTAACGGGAAGCACACTCCATTTACCGCGCGCACAAACAGCACGTTTCACCATTCAGCTTCCCCATCTGGTATTAATGACAAACAACCACATTCCAATCCTTGATGAGCATTTTCCCCATCGTTCTAACGATGAATAAGCTGCCAATAGAAATTGCGATATTATAATAGGGTTGGATAATGGTATATAATGCAAAGGCGTTGGAATGAGATTATGGCGTTATAGCGAAGAATAAAACGCAGGAATCATGTTGAGAGGAACTAATCGACCTTGCCGTCTATGGGCAGCTCTGACTCGGGGCCTCATCTCGGGCCTCGTCTCGGTGACGGGTGATGGATCCCCTCGTTTCCCCCTCGCGCTCTGATTTATGACCTCTCCCCGGAAGCCGCCTCGCTCCTGATTCATACGTGTAAGCACATTCCGAACATGGCTTGGGTAAACTCAAATCTGACATGGTTTTGCATGTAGCAAATACCCACGTGTAAACTAACGACAGTGTAGTCAATATACTGGACATTGTCATTCAAGATTTGCGATTAATCAGAATCGATCGCAAATCCCCCAAATCCCTAAATCTCATGATCTCAAGAACGTATAAGAAATAACCATCTTCCATACCACCGTATACTATAGCCACACGATTTTGTCGAAAGAAAACCAGCTAACAAAAAGTTAATTATGTTTCTCCCTATTTTTCTCCTCCGAGAAAAGTTTTCCACGATTCTCATTGATATCAAATTAGCACTGATCAATACAACATGGATTCATCCGCATCTTGTACCGTTCTGGCGTATACATTTGTGCGAATATAACAAAACAAATAAGAAAAAGCTGTTTTGTAATTCCTCTCCGAGTATTGGAGCTAAAAAACGTAATTATACAATAAGTTATATAATGTGATACTAAACTGTGTTGAACTTCAAAGTTTCGTTTACAATATTCATGAAAAGGGTGAAACTGAGATGTAAACTGAACTGCAATGTTTTGTTTTGAGTTGATGATCTAACGTACAAAGTCAAAACTATCAGAAATACCAGATGAGCTTGACCTTTAGTGTGTGTTCAATAGAAGCAACACCCCTTTCCCCATGTCCACTTGTTTATACCTTTTCCTTGAAATGACGACAGCAAGTCAGCATCTATATCTGTACAATCACTACCGCCACATTGAAACTGCTACAGCTACTCAATAACATGGTAATGCTCCTCTCTTTCTAATACTATTGAGACATGAGGCACAATATTAATACTAGTACTACTTGTTAAGCTGCTACAGCAGCTACAAACATTACTGCATCAAGTAGCAGTACTAGTTTTACTAGCACTAGTAGAAGTAATATTAGAATTACTACTACGAATACTTCTAATAGTACTGCTACCATTACTATCACAGGGTGCAATACATTACCTAGTACTATCACGCCTACATAACGAGCGTCTCTGTAACAGGAGTTACGAGTCATTGATCATAAACATGGAATGGGTGATCTCCCAAGAAGGAAGACAGCAACAAGAATAATGACTAAAGCTTTTCTCATATGATTGGAAACCAATGTTTACTATTCTAGGGAAAACAAATAAAGTGGGGAGCTACAAATGAATAACCAGTGACAAACAAAACAAGATGGACGGTCACGATGTACATCACACCACTGTCACACATAAACACACATACACACGTGAACCGAGAACAATAAGAAGAGAATGAACAGAAAGAAGGAGAAGCAGCTAAAAGTAAATAAAGAAGGTAATGATGACGATGATGGTGATGGTGATGATGGTGATGATGATGAACAGCATCACCAAAATAATCAGGTGATGACGATGATGACGACCTAAGATAAGAATAACACGTAGAGAAGGGAAGGAAGTGGCCTGGAGGGTGAAGAGATGCAGACTATGAAGGAGGGTTGGGGGACATACTGATACTGATACCATGGACCCTACCTCGTGGTAGGGTCCATGCTGATACTGTTTGCCTGACTCACCTGTGGTGATGAGAGCTGTGAAGACGGCGATGTGGAGTAGGAGAGCTGCGACCGATGAGGACGGCAGAAGGGACCTACTACCATCAGTGGCTCTGCGCCTCCCCATGCCCTTCCATGTATGTGCTGCAGGGGCGACGGCTGGGGCGCTCGTGTCTGCTAGGCGAGTTGCTCTGCAGGAAAGAGGGGGATGGACGAACATAGTCTTGGATCAGTCATACTTGAAAAGTGATCACTCTGGCACTAAAGCGTGGCTTGTAAATAATATCATCTAGACGTCATGATTTGGTTTGTTCGTAGAGCGCTGCAGACTATAGCGCGGTGAGGGCTCTATAGGAGGGCACACACGAGGGAAGCCAACGCGGGCAGCACGGCGTAGGTTGCACCCATCATCAGCCCAAGGCGATGGCGGATAATCAGATGTGTTTTCGTCCTCTCTGCTCCACGTTCACCTGAGCATCGTTCTCAGGCTGATTTGTGGCTTCGGAGCTCGTCGCGGTATATAATCCCAGTATATTGTCCACGTCAGGGCGATGATGGGCAATGCGTTAACGTGCTTATGTCTGTTTAGAGCCGAGCATCACTCCTCCGACGCGCTAGCAGCGATTATGATTAATGTGCTCTGACCATGACAGTGACGTCTGCGGAGCGCGTGTGGCATACCCAGAATGCTCCTCCTCGTAACGTGCGTGCTACTACAGGCAAGCTACTCATCGACACTGACAAGCCGTGCGCTGCTGCCTCGCTACCCCGCCGAACCTATGGGGAACCAGACCCAGCTGTCAACCCCAATCCACCGTAAACACACCGCGCCGCGCCCCGATTGGTCAGTTCGCCGAGCCGAACAAACGAACCCAACTTGTTAAGCACGTTTGCTCAATGCATATATTCAATTTTCCTCCGCACAAACCCCCCGATTTCCCTCTTTATTCTCCTCCTCTTTTTTCTTCAGTCAAAGTTTACCACTCGGCTCAGCGCCGCTCAATGCAAAATCAGCGGCGTTTGTCCCCGTAAATTGTGCAAATTTCGGGATGAATAGGCCGAGCTGGGATATGAATAGCAGACTTGTGAAATGCTTTCTATTGGGCTCAAGCTTTGCAAAGGCCAATCACTAAAAGCAACTTCACAATAGCCTCCTTTCCACACAAAACCCTCCCGTCCTATTGATCGTAGCTCTGGTGCTAGGGAGAAATGGTCTTTTCGCGCAGGCCCAGAACCAGGGCCCATTGTTCTTGCGGCCCTCCCTTTTTAGTCCCTTGGCCTGTTTCACACCTCGTGTGGGCAGTCCGACCAGCCTCTCTGTGAAGGGGGGAGGACAACATACCAACAACACCAACAACAACAGAGACACAGACCTAATAGGAAGCCAACTAATCAGCCTGACCTGTCCAAATTACTGGGTCTGACATGGGAATGGGAGAAAGAGAGAGAGAGAGAGAGAGAGGGAGAGAGAGGGAGAGAGAGAGAGGGGGGGGGGGGTGAATAAAAACAAGATCTGGATAGAGGAATATCATTATACTCATGAAAGAGGGAGAGAGATGGAGGTAGAGAAACATGGAGGAAGGGTTGAAGAGACAGAAAGAAGACAGAGAGAGAGAGAGAGCGACAGACAGAGAGAGTGGGAGAGAAAGAGACAGACAGACAGAGACAGAGACAGAGAGAGGAAGAGAAAGAGGAGGGTGATAGGGAGGAGTTGAGATATTTCTCATTGTATCATTTATTTTTAACATCATGATGCCTTTTTTCATTCGTACATGTATAACTATTACTCTCAACACGCGGGTCACATTTTCACTCTCTCCTATTCAAATCTATATACGCCACTGTCGCATGTTTGCATCGTAATACACACAATTCCTTTGGACCAGAATTTTGTCTGGAAGAAGACGAATCAATATAAACTCACTTAACATAGGTAAACTCGAAGAAAAGACAGCCCAATCACAGCATGTATTATGATTTAATGCATTCAGATGGTGCTTTATTTTCAGCGTCCGATCAAAACAAGATCAAGTTTGCGGCTTGCACGGTGAAAGGTTCAACTACGAGGCCAGCCAGACGGAAAGATTAATTCATTTCAATCAATAGGTCTTGCGGAAGTCATATCTGTTTTGTTCTGAAATTACCGCGGCTCACGGGAAATTAGCGAGTCGCGCTGCATTCATGGCGCACTGAAGGAGAACGGTGGCCGCGTACAGACGGGCCCTAATTAGACCATGAGTGGATTACATGGCAGAGGTCTAAGAAGAGCAGGGATTAAAACGGACAAAGATGATCGTACAGCTTGGCAGGGATTTCCTTGAAGAATTAATCGGTGACAGCACGAATGATGGGCTAAGTATTTCTCGGGATAGGGGAGGGTGATAAAACCCACGTGCTCGTAAGTATAGTGGCATTCCTTATTGGCACATCGGCTTGGTGTAATACTTGGTTATAAAATAATAGTTTACATCAGGCAAATGGAGAGCTATGCGAACTTAAATAAATCTTGATAATTTGATTTGGGTAAAACGATTATGTAATAAAAAGTATTTTAGCGTTTATTGTTCAAGCCATGGTGTGTCTATACGAGTGAGTTTGATAGATTTGTTCATTGTTTTAGTCTCGAAATACATTATATTCAGTTATGTATTTTATCCAACGTCGTATGTATTACTGTGCGTGCGAAACCAAGGGATTGATACTATTGCAACAAACCCTACCCCAACATGGCATGGTAAATTAACAGGCAAGAGCAATCGTTTGACAACACGAGGCAGGACAGAAAATCAAATAAATATGGAACATAATTCACCACTTGAGATGAAGTTTGCAGTAACTTGCCACAATGTATCTTGTAGTATGGTCACTGGACTTTGGCAGTCTCTTGGGTCATGATACCAGGGGGTCTGTGCGTAACATCGTCGCTAGACTTGACGTTCCTATTCATGTGCACTGAACCGTGAGCATAAGGCTTGTGGAAGCGTGAAGGACTTCTTCTCAGAAAGGAAACATGACAAAAATAAGACGGACTAGAAGATTGGATTGAGGCTGTTAACATGAAGATCGTGATGTAATAGTATCGATCTCCAGCGGACAAGAATGGGACGTGAATCCTGGCCAAGTACCAGTGATCCACAGCAAGGTAACACGCAGGTGCGCTAGAGAATGATTAGCCAGGTGGGCTCAAAGGTCACATTGATCAGCGATGAAGTGTGTTTGCTCAGGTGGCCTAAGCACACATGGCTGTGGGGAATGAATCAGGCTTCACAACTTCAAGAAATGTATTTCATTAAATATCACCTTCCATCAATCATGAGAAGGACGCAAGAAGAAGCGGGCTGGTGTCGAAATAAGTGCACATCATATACATCCATCTGGTTTAATTTGAGTTTGAACACATACTTCAAAACACTTAACATGTTATTTGATGTATCTCGTCTTAACTTCTACTCCAGTTTGTGATGTTGCTAGAAACATTCCTTATAAACACTTTGTATCATATGAGTCATTAACAGCTATTTGAATATCCCAATGTTAAAACATTGAGCCCTCCATTGCGCAAATGTGGTAAAGAAATGATTCCTTCGTCACTAGACTCGTTTGATCTTCAATGTTCAGCGTACATTACAGACAATTCCATTATGCTTTGACGTTTTGATAGCCTACCTATGTGACAGTCCACTTTGCTTGTATCCTAGCTATGTGCGTCTCAACTTGCTTACATGCCAAAGTACGACCCGGTCGGGTCTTGACGGGCGTGTTTGAGGATGATTGGCGTACTCAACAAGTCCTCGAGAGAACAAGGTTCAAGAAGGAGGGGTCAAAGGGGGTGCAGAGCCGCCCCCCTCAGGGTGACGCACTTGGCACAATCACCAACCAATGGGGGAGATAAAGGCGAATTGGGGAATTAGCGGCTATCGAGTAGAGAGAGCTCCTAGGAGTGAGAGAGAGAGAGAGAGAGAGAGAGAGAGAGGGGGGGGGGGGGGGTGTCTTGGAAGGTCACTCTTTCTGGTGACAATGGCAAGAACTCAATAATCGGTTTCGCACTAGAAGAACCAAAGGCGAAGAAAATAAACGAGAAAAAAAGAAAGACGAGAGAAACCTGGCCAAGGAGGAGTAGATTTAGTTCAATCAAAGCAGAGCAGCAAAAATAGAACTCTATTTGCTGTTATTTTTTTTCCATATTTTAGTTTAGAAACACAGACTTGTGAAGATGATCCTCGGTCGGGGTATTGCACTGTCGTAAGACTGGGGTGATGATAGCTTGCTGCCAGGCGTTTGGATATTTATAATCCAAACTGTCACAATTATATAATCGGGTTTAGATATTAGGCTCTATTTCACGGTCTTGTTGACAAACATAGAGAACAATCAGAGACTTGTAATTTTCCACCTTAGCCAGACCTGCTCATAGCACAGTTGGGATTAGAAATGCTTAAAGTCTGGAAGCCAGACTAGCGTGGTAATAGCTTCCGGGTTGCCATCATACTATCCAGCACCCTGGAGTTGGGCCGCAGCGATCTGTTTATGCAGGCCACGGCCAGGGTGTCGGGTGCTGTCTCGCTCAGCATCGATCTCCGACCGGCATGGGTGATCTCGGCTACGATCAGCGGGTATTCCATGCAATGGACACCAGGACAGAAGGCCACAGAGAGCGAGGGGTCTGGTGCATCAAGGGATGCCCCCGGGAAGCAGGGAAGGCGGGCTGGAGCGGCTCATTGAGAAACGAACGATTGTTTGCATAATAATAAACACTAAGAGTGATTCTTGATCACTCTACGTCTCCGTCATTGATCTATATAGATACAGGCTCCATTTGTACCCATTACGATATCATCGAATAATACTTACAAGACTAACACACGATTTAATAAAAGTATGCGACATGAAATTCATCATGCAACAAATAAGAGGATAATAGTTGATAAGCAATTCAGTTTCGATTGTGGGCAGCTCATACACATTGAATCTAAACCAGAAACTACATATATAAATTGCTGTTCTTGGTTACGATAGGGTGTATTTTCTCGGTCTGAGCAGGAACGCCTCCATGCATGCAGGGAACCACTGGCACCCACAGCCTGGTACTCTGTATCTCGCTAGCTCAGGTTTCATGTCTCCCTGCCACTCCCGTTGTTTGTCTCTCCACTTTCACCTGATGTTTATCAGCTCCGAAATATTCCAGAAAAATAAAAATATTGGTAATGAGAGCTGCGTCTTAGCATAGATGACGCCAGAGCGGAATTTGAGTTATTTGCCAGAAAAGAAATAAATGTGACAGATTCGATGTTTTGGCGAGGAGAGCAGTCCATGCAACGTATCGCTCAATGATACCATGGAACTACCGCTAGCTCCATGAAATTACACTGTTGTTGATCATTGACAAATGAACAAGTGTAATTTTTAGGTCTCACACTAAAAAAGAGAGGTACGAACAATTCGACACTCATACAGTAAACGCTCAGTGGACCCGGCACACAAACACAATAACAAAACACAATATACGCTATTACAGTAAAATAGACTTGTAACATCACAGTAAAGTTAATAAACACAATTGTCCACTTAGATGTGTGTCTCAATACTTCTTGCAATTTGTCTACATTAATTCTTTCTTCTCGCAATTGTCTTCTTTCCCACTCTTGCTCTTGCTCCTGATCTTCCCCATACCCCCTTCCTCCCCAAGTTTCCTGCTTCTTCCAATGTCTGTCTGACCCCTTGTACATCCCTCCTACCACCCTCGATATCCCCTCCTACCACCCTCGATATCCCCTCCTACTCCCTCCATCTTCTCATCGAATTGTGTGCATGAAACATAAGAAGTATTATAGGCTCGGCGCTTTGTGTATATGGGCGTTGAGATTACGGGTGAGAACTACAGGCCATGTTCTCTCACATACACTGTGCAAGTTCATGACCGGGTAAGAAGCAGCCGTGATAGATGTTTGAAGGCAAACTACGTCTGGCTGTTGGGTGGACGTAGGCTGTTCAGGGCAGCCCCGGGAGGCGAAAGAAAAACAAACGCATTCTCCATCACCGTCACGTTCACATCGGGCCTCGAGCTCAGGTGGAACACGCGCAACAAAGGGGAGGGGCACTTTAAGTAAGGTGGGGTGGGGTGGGGGCTAGCGGACTCGAGGGGGGGGGGGCGAACCGGAAAGGATCTCAAAAACAAGAACAATGCCTGAAAATATGAAACCTCTTGTGTCATTTCTAGATGTCGAAATGGTTTAATATTATCTCCCCGTTTTAATTCAATTATTCAGGCAACCAATTCTTCCACCCTGAAATATAATAAGCACGAATCCATTCATTCTAGAAACCGTGTGAATCAAACATGAAATGATCCTTCGTGAAGATTAAATAATGTTTGTTTCCCGGTCTATAATCACATGTGATTTATCAGATAGGAATCGGAAATGCGCCGCCTATGCACGTTAGTCAGGTAGCATGGACAGCGCCCAAGCCATGGCTCTTAGCTCCTAGTGGCCTTTGTTGTGGGCGCCCTCTCTCCGCTGCTCCCGTGTCTCGGCTGAGTGATGACTCTGGCTGCTGCTGCGAAAACAAACAGCACCTCGGAACGACGACATCCTCGCCAAGTTTTCCGTTACTTTCCTGATAAATGTCTTGTTTGCAGCGTGTTTCGAGCGACCGATAAACCCGACTAGATAAATAACCTCCCCAGAAGAGCCTCTCTGTCCCCTCCTTCTCTCCTACATTTCTTACTTTTTTCTTGCAATGTAAAATAGGTGAGGTGTCAAACCGAGTTGTCTGGATACATAGACCGAAGAGCTTGTAGTCTTGTGTCCAGTCGCAATTCTGATACACTCTAACAAAACAGTTATGCTCGTAAGGAAAATGATAAAATATCCTAATCGAAATCTCCGACACACATCCATAGTCTCGGTACCAGACCCAATACATACTTCGTCGTCCATATGCACTATATAAATAGCTGTGTCAGTCTGACTTCTAGGCGATCTATTTTGAACCCAGAATTCACCATCTCATTCCTCATGTTCATTACCCATCCCAATGAGCTGGAGGTATTTAATACCTAGGGTTCAAAATAGATCGCCTAGAAGTCAGACTGACACAGCTAGTCCAGCTTCAGTCATTGTTGTTGTTTAGGCCATATTAGGCCTATTTACAGCATATGTTATGTCTACACAAAACACATAACATTCAATTGTCAGGCAAAAATCTCATACATTTATGAAGACGAATTAAAAATAGAAGGAGAACATGTTTAGCGTCAGATATGCATTTACAGTCGAATGTGACTGTGACTACATTATGAGCAATTTTGATGATGTGATCGATTTGATCAACCCCCTTCTTCAAATGAAAGGTAGGATATGAGCTTCAACGTGACTCTGACCTTCCTCTGGTCACCCGCGGGCTGCCATTGATGTTGAGCATCATATCACGTGATCACTGACTCACGCAGATGGGAGTGCGTGACGTCACTCCTACGCCTGACCGCTGCGGGGAAGATCGGTGTATACGTCTCATGTAATTCAAACTCGCAGCTATGCATGCAATGCATTATGGGAGATCTTGTCTATCCACATAATGGTACCAGGATAAGGGAAAGTCAAGTGTAAATAACGTGTATACACTTTGTAGAACATGATTGAAGCTATGAAAACTTGATGTATTTAAGGAGATGGTCGAGCTATGGCCAGGCGACTTTCTCGCATACCAAGGCACATCCCCGACCCACTTATTTACCATGGCTGTGTCACCATGGTCACGGTGGTTCAAAGTTTACCTGATCAGATATACACGTAGAGGGCCCCTTCGTTAGTGAGGCAATCTTGGACTTGACGTGTGTCAACATTTTGTCTCCGTTTAAACTCCCCTTTCCTCCATCGTCTGTTTTCATATTAATTCATAAGATTTCCGAGACAATACAAAGCCTAGATAATAACATGATTGTTCGATTCGATAAGTCAGCAAAACCGATACATGTGTAAGCTATTTTCTTTTTACTTAGTTTTCATGAAGATGTCGAATATTGAAGTAAGAGTTGTGCTTGGTCTCTGTGTGTTACGATAACGGACCAACTAGGTTCGTGAAATGATGACGTATCGCTGGATTGTTTGCACTGCCCAAAGTTTGGGTCTGTTTAAAATGGGGCAAGAGGTCCGCTAGGTCAGCTGCATTTCCTGAGCGGCACAGCGACAATTGACGGTTTACAAAGAAACCAACAAAGATCCTGAAATTGAAGAGGAAGGAGTCGGTAGAAATGTGGACATCGGAACGGCTGTCAAAACTTTCCTCGGAACCATACACTATCACAACATAGAGAGAAAGGGCCGAGCCGAGAAGGGTTGTCAAAGCTCTGCAAACCGCTAAAGTCAAGACGAGAAATATGGGGAAATGTGCATATATAACGAGAAGAGGTGTGACTGCACATTACCTATAGAGAACATCGAGCAAAAGCTTGAGAATTGAAAGAAGGGGGGGGGGATAAAATACAGCAAGAATGAAACACTAAACAAGAAAAGAACAGACTCCATGCAGTGCATGCAAACTACAAAAATCTGTTAATGTTTAAAATATCGCACCACTGTGATGAACGGAGGGGTAAATAAGTGTGCTATTAAACTTGGCGTCAGACCTCAGTTGTGGAGTTAACACACAGGGCTTTGGTTATTAGCAGTGAAAAACTTATCTATGAAAATAGGCAAGTAATATAAGGGAGTTCTACGGCTGTGCGAATAAGAACAGTTGATTTCCAGCGTGTCATGTTTATTATTCGCACTCGGCACGCTATACAAAACGGCAGTGTTCGGCTCATTGTACGAGCGTGAAGTGCCTCGCTCGCTGTCAGCGTGTTGTGTCTAGCGCCATCTACTGGTAGAGACATCAACAGTCACAACTGCCAGTGTTCGCATCATCGTGGATGACGTTTGACGAGGCGAAACAAATGATCGAGCTGTGAAATCGGCAAATTGGTGGCGGAAATGATCTTGGCAGTTATTCCAAACTTGGGGCGTACTGTTGTCGATTATTTGGTCATTCACCCTACGCTCGGGGTACAGCCAGATGAGGCACAAAACAAGCCTCACTGATTCGATCACTGATTCGATTTAGATCTCATTCGCGTGGTGGCAAACTCACACGTGGACCGCCAGAAACAAAGGGCTCTCGACCTCCTCATCAGACACCTCCACATCAACACGGCGGGGCAAGGCAGGGGTGGAAAGGGGGCGGGGCGGGGCGAGTTCACATGAACGAAGAAAGCACAGATGCATACTGTATGAATGAATGATAAGAATGAGTCAATGTATAACAGACGTTAGAGTTGCAGACAGATACCAAGTCGGTAGTCTTTCCTGATGTTTCCACATCAGCTGCGAGCTTCAGTGAGACGAAGTCTGGTAATAGATCTGTTTAGACAAGTGCTCGGAATGTCAACATTCACACTTTTCCATCTAATCAAATAGAGGTGCCACCCCCGTGTGTCACCGAGGAACAACGAGACGATCAATAATTTTCGATATGATCTTCAAGCATGATAATACAGTTTTTCGTTGTGACCCACGAGACGTTTAGTTGTCACATGCCTTCATTCAGAGAATTCCGTGCTTCCATCAGCATATCACGACATGACATTCACCGAATCACTACATCATTCTGATAACAAGATTGCCTTTAGACCACTCCAAGTTCGACTCAGTAATCCAAACAAAGCAGTGATTTCTTTAAGAATTGATTCATTGTCTCCTCGTATTCTTCTTTATCACTGCACTTTGCACCACCTTACATCCATTATCTGCAATGGAAGTTTATCTCCGAAGGACGACGGCAGCCTGAGCAGAAGAGTTTGTGTTGATGTAAAAACACCATTCACCAACTCGGTTTAGGGCACATTGCCTTCATTTCATTTGCTAAATGGTTCACCTGAACCTACGTACCAATACTACTAATGCACGACGACAACGACGACGACGACGATCATAGCGTATTGCAGATGATAGAGACCGATGGGGATGGTAAAAACACATACACAATACTTGTAAATTAGGCAGTATGATGGTTTATCTTAAATAGCAGCTCAAAGCAGTTTTGCGGAATATTACCATGAAAAAGCCAGATACATGTGACAATGTTTACCTCGTATCCTCCGTACGTCGGCACATTCTATTTTACGAGCTCAAATCCTAAACGAATGTCTTGTTTACAGATCGCATCTCACCCACGAAGTTTCAAGGATGTGATGTTGTTTACTGATCAGTGTGCGAGTCGTGTTCACTTACTAACCACGGCCCATAATACTGTACAATTGCATTCACGCAGGAACAGTACATTAACTTGTTCCAAGTTACGAGAATTGGTATATTTCCATGGTTACAGCAAGCATTCAATGGACTTTAAGCGTGTGAGCGTGTGTGTATGAATGTGTGTGTGAATGTGTATGTGTGTGTGGGGTGGGGGTGGGGGTGGGGGTGTGGTGTTATGGTCTGAACGACCTCTCCAAACACGCCGCTCAACATTGAATGAAGATAAGGTCATATTATAGATTGATAGAGATAGAAGGAAAATGGGGTGGGTCAACATTTTGGTCAATAATTACCAGGACTCAGTTTCGTTTGGATATATTTCGGTGCAATATGCGACATCACTGATTACTGTGCACAGCAGAAATCCATCCTACATCTCCGTGTAGATGAAGATGTACTTCGGAACTTCGGACTTGGTTAAACCAGCTCTTCACATCACACATCCTGGGTCAAACCTAGTGGAGTCCTGTAGTTGTGGACAGCCCAATGCCACAAGCCCATGCATCTACTCATTCCTCCTCCCCCCCCCCCCCCCTCTCTCTCTCTTGCGCGCTCTCTGCCTGGAGTGAAGTCCATGGTAGAAGTCTATTTATAATGTTGTGACAGTTTTATTTCTGCTCGCGTCGTTAAAACAATGATTTGTGAGACCCAGCGGGAAAACGACCAAACGCTTTATTGGCCCGCTGATCTGGGCGCGTTGGGATGGTAAAACATGGGCATGTCGCGCTCCACTGGAGGAACATAGCAGCCAGGCAGCTAGGGGAGGTGGCCACTACTCTCCATCTAATGATAGAAGAACACGTCGCGAAGATAGAGAAAGGGGGAGAGTAAGAGTGTATGTATACATATTGAGCTATAAAAGAGAGAGACAGACAGACAAATATCGAGGGAGAGGGTGAGAAGAGATCAAAGAGAGAGAGAGAGAGAGAGAGAGAGAGAGAGAGATGGAGGGAGAGAGGGGGTGTATAGGGAGTGGTAGATGGGGTGTAGTGAGGGAGAGGGAGGGGGGGGGGTAGGATGGAGGACCGGATGATGAGGCAGACTGTCATGATCATCCAGGTATACACCGACCCACGAAGTGTTTGGCAGCAAATTTCAGAGATCGCTCTGCTCTAACACTGGGAAAGGTCGGACCATCAATCAAAGTTGGAGGAATGATAAAAAGCGGAAACTGCGTCTACACGCAGTCACGTAAAATGTCGCGGACAATAATGGCGCTGCTGTTCTGGTTCTCCCTTTCCCCAAAGCTCGTGTCCGATACAGGAGCCCTAATGAATATCATCTCCGTATTCACCGCACGATCTATATAGAGTGACGAACGAGTCGCTTTCCTACTGATCTTCCTTTAAATGGCCATGATCGGTGCATCTCCACAAGCAACACCAGTCATGAAAGCATTTAAATAGGTGATATAAACTTTCAGTGGAAGGTTAAAACTTACCCGATGTCCTTTATACCTCCTCACTGTCATTTTGTAAGACACACCACTAATATGCATCAATTAACGAATTAGGCAAAATATATCGTTCAAATCTAACACTAATTCACTCCCTCGGCCCCAATTGTAACCCAGTGTCATCGGCATACCTAATAATAATGGTGAAGTTTCCACGGCAACATAGCATATACTAGCTGGCATAGAATTATAAACAACCTTCTGTGTACCATAACAACAGAGAGCATGCAGATGGTTGGTAAACATTCCGTCAATTAGAACGGAGGCGTGAAACTACGATATAAACGGGTTCGACAGAGGGGCAAGACAAAAGATCCGAGAGGGAGAGTGATGGGTCTGGAAGGGGGTTCTTACACACCCCTGCAACCAAGCTTTCAACCATCCGTGATTATTACACACTACCGTGACCCTTTCACCATACACCTCCGTGATTCTTACATTCTAGTGTGAGCTTGGTAATATTTGAGAGCAAATCTGAGACTGTTGACCGAACGCGCAGGAAGAGGGAAATGGCGAGCCATGAAACAATGGACGACAGGGACAGCAGGAAGGATAGGAAAAATGGTATTCACCGAGTTACGAGACGGGAGAGGAAAATCATAAAAGCAATCATGAAGGACAGAAGGGAATATATATTTATGGAGAGGGGGTGAAAGAGAAAGAGAGAGAAGGGAGGTGTGTGTGTGTGTGTGTGTGTGTGTGTGTGTGTGTGTGTGTGTGTGTGTTTTGAATGGGGTAGGGAGGGGTGGCGATGAAACAGTGCATTGAATTTTAAGGGGGACTGAATTCATGAGAAGTAAACGTGTTCAGGACAATACCGTCCAGTCGTTAAAACACATTTATACCTTTCTAAATGTACTATAATCTGTCATCAAGAAGGTTTTCCTGAAGTAGAGCAGTAATAGGATTAAGTGAAATGAGAAAGGAAGAGTGAATGAAGACATTCAAAAAGGTGCGAAGAGCACTGAAGGCTCGTTGCAGGAAACGGTTGAGAGGATTTAAACTTCGTCCTTTCATCTCAATTCATGACGTTTTGTCCCACCGGGGTTTACTGGGATAGTTTGGCGAGAAGAACCACTCCTGGTTTACACTCGACAACAAAAGGAGGCATCTGATCGTTCGCGCACTGATTAAACACGGGCATGAAAGGACCCAATTACTCTTTTTTTCGCGCCTCCCTATTTTTCTCGCGGCTTCTCTTTGCTTGCCCCTCAAAAGCTTCCAAAGCGCCTGACTACAGTGATAAATAGAAGTGTAACGCCCATGCCTACGATGCGTGAGTTCAAACGGGCAGACTGACAAAATGAATGTCCCTTTCATCGTATATCTTTAAAAAAGCCTCTGAACTAGACAACATACAAGATGTACACAAGTGTTAGGTATATCATTAAGACAAAAGCTAAGGACAGTGCGACATACATCACACCCTCCTTTACCGTTTTAATTTACCCAACCTAGCAACAAGTAGTGTGTGGATACTGGTATCGGACAAGAAGACCAGGTGATTCATCATGTATTATTGGGCGTGCACGTTATACTGCCTGTCTCTCACAAACTAATTCTGCAGATATTAAGAACGTTTTAAAGGGAATATATTGTACTGGAAAGACCAATGGTCTTAAACTGATGTATTGTCCCTTTCAGAAACTTGCTGAAAGTTATTTGCCGTCAAATGATCCACATTTCGAGTAATTAGTGATTGAATCACAAATCCTGAGATTGTTCGGAACGAACATTTTAAGGATTTGTGATTTAATCACTAATTACTCAAAATATGGATCATTTGAGGACAAATAACTTTCAATAGGTTTCTAAAATGGACAATACATTCATTTAAGGCCATTGGCAAGAAGATTGCTCACAATCGCTTTTTGAAGGCTTCTTTGTCTTCCAAGTACATGTACAGTATATGCCTTTTAAGGTATTTAGCATACAGCCTCATGTTAAAAGGGGTCTGTTTCCTGAGACTACTAAGCTCCTTGTATTTACTCTTCTCCCCCATCACGGTCCTGTCTCACATCGCTAGCGCTCTGCCTCAACCCAAACGTGTCTATGAATAACACCACACATATGTACACGTCTTCTGTCTTCCCACCCGCTTCACCACCTCAGACATGGCGGGAAAATCTCACCACCCAAACCGTGTGTCACTACTAATAATGTACCTGTAGTGATACTACTACTTCTACTACTACTACTACTACTACTACTACTACTACTACTACTCCTACTACTACTACTACTACTACTACTACTACTACTACTATTACTATTAATGATACTACTGGTACTACTACTACTACTACTACTACTACTACTACTACTACTACTACTATTACTATTAATGATACTACTATTACTACTACTACTACCACTACTACTACTACTACTACTACTACTACTACTACTACTATTACTATTACTATTACTACTACTACTACTACTACTACTACTACTACTACTACTACTATTACTACTACTACTACTACTACTACTACTACTACTACTACTACTACTATTACTACTACTACCACTACTACTACTACTACTACTACTACTACTACTACTACTACTACTACTACTATTACTATTAATGATACTACTGGTACTACTACTACTATTATTATCATTATCAGTATTATTATTACTAATGCTACTACTACTACTACTACTACTACTACTACTTCTACTACTACTACTACTACTTCTTCTACTACTACTACTACTACTACTACTACTACTACTACTACTACTACTACTACTACTACTTCTACTACTACAACTACTACTACTACTACAACTACTACTACTACTAGTTGTAGTAGTACTACTAAAACTACTTCTACTTCTTATACTGAATAAGAATACTAACAAATACCAAGCTCATTAAAATAACTACAACTTCCGACATTAATATGAGCGAATAATCAAAGAGAATCATGGCATTAAAGTGTAACATTCAACCACTCCCTAACGCATTTAGAATACGCCATGGTGTAAAAAAAAAACTATTTAGCGAAGCGAACGAATAATTTAAAAGAAAAACGATACTCTCTTGAAAAATCAACACAATGATAATATCTAGATGTGAGCCAAGCATGCAATGAACGTTCTTCGTCATATATGTACACCTTGTTGATGTTCTCACATTGCGGGGTGTCGTACAGTCAATGCTACGTGCATGTCGCAGGACACAAAATAGTTCCCCTTGTAGTAGGAGAGAAGCAAACTTGAGATAGATTGAAGGCGTGCTATTGATACCCGTCTCATCAAATAAACCAAGACTAGCCTTGAGTGACAACCCTTCTCTCTCCTCCTCTCCCTGATCGACCTTCCCTCCATCGGTCTCTCCCTCTCTCTCGCCATCTACCAATGACAACGCGTTATACTCTACCTTCCCTCCATCGGTCTCTCCCTCTCTCTCCATCTACCAATGACAACGCGTTATACTCTACCTTCCCTCCATCGGTCTCTCCCTCTCTCTCTCCATCTACCAATGACAACCCGTTATACCGTTCCTCGTTTCGCGTTCTTCGCAACTACACCGTCTACCCGTTAATTCTAACCTCTCCCTATCCTTCCCACTCCCCCTCCCTCTCTAATAGCCGCCTCTTGTATGACAATTATTAAACAAATAAATCTGTATTGTTGTTTATGTCCTTGCTCATGAAGTTCAAGTGGTGAAGCTTACAATCGGCATCATCTTCATGGTCATACTGATACTAGTTCTACGAGCACATTCATATCTAACAAGGGCCTTTGCTTTTCTAACCGTGTACAACCTCACCACTCCTCCCCCTCCACCCTCCTCCCTTCTCACCCTCTCTCCATCTCTTCTTCACTCTCCTCCTCCCCCTCCCACTCTCCCCTCTACCCCCTTTCCTCATCGCACCTTCTCCTACTTCTCCTCCTCCTCCCCCCTCCCCCCGACCTCTCCCCCATCGTACCATCTCCCGTGCCCCTCTCCGCTGGGGCGCTGGAGAGTGCGGAGAATGCCCGAAGTGAAAACAATCCACTGTCTCCGTCAAAAATAGTGCTTATGGGGAGAAATCAAAATATTGGACGTGCTATTTCTGGTGCAAATCTGTCAGAAAGAGTAACCCGACTTGACACGGCAACACTGGCTTTGTTTATCGTTCCACTCTGGCAATGCAAAGGCCAGTCTTGCTTGATTCCTCGCTGATTTAATCAGATCGACAGAGAAATTTCCCGACATCATACTCTCAAGAGAATTTCGGGAAATTCTCACTATGTTCTACGATGTGGACTAGTGCTTAAAGGAAGTCGACCCGTTTTGCAGACAAAACAACATTCTGTAAAACATTACATGACACACAATAACATCATGCTGTATATATTATCTAGTTGATAACATATGAAACCTAACAGTAATGTCACATTCATAAACAGGGTATAAAACAAAAATTTTTCTTCAATATACCTGTACGAGGATACTTTGTCACAACACATAAAAGCAGAATTAAACGTTCATCCTTAAAATAGTTCAACTACAACGAACTCACTTTCAGCTCCCAGTTTCAGAATCATCGAGAGCATTCATTAACCTGAATAACTGATATACGTACAATTACGTGGGCATTTGGACGTCTAAGAAATGATCTACTCCAATACGTATTACTAATGCCTTTCGGTGCCTTTCAGTACACGATTGCAGTGACAGAGAGGACGCATCCGGCCACGGAGAGGGAAGCCCTCTCGATGTAAAATCAACAGATCACATCTCATTAAATGCACAACTTGAGGGCGTTGAGTGCACGCAATATGGACTCGGCGACGAAAAGACAGCGTGAATCATTAGGAGGCCAAAAGGAGACATTTCTCTCCGATTTTACTTCTGCTGACATTCAAGTTTATGCTTCAAACTGATCGCAGAGCTAGAAAGACAAGAAATCAATAGGGACAATCCACCTGCGTGCCTGCATATGCCGCCGTCTCCCAACCCCCTACATCCTCCCTCTATGCCAGGTCAAGCGAGGGGCTTCTTTGTACCTATCACAACATCCAAGCTTCCCCCCCCTCTCCCTCTTCCCTTCGTCTCCTTCCTCCCCTCTCCCTCTTTCTTCCCTCTCCTTCCTTCCCGTCCATCCTCCCCTCCCCCTCTTTCATTCGTCTCCTCCCCTTCCCCTCCATCCTCCCCCCTCCCTCTTTCTTTCATCTCCTTCCTTCCCTCTCGCTCTTTATTTCGTCTCCTCCCCTTCTCCTCCTTCCTCTCCTCTCCCTCTTTCTTTCCTCTCCTCTCCTTCTCCTTCCTTTCCTCCTCCGCCCTTGCTTTGTATTCAACCAGTTTCATACTTTCTCTCGATAGGAAATAAAATGGAATCTTGAATCTTGATAGATGCAGCTTGCTAAGACCTAATGTTAACTGGTCGTGTTGATGCTGTGCGTAAAGGCGGTGTAATTATTTCCCCACAGAATGAGCACAAATCTCCTCACTACATGGACAAGCTATATGTGGCCAAGCTATATGAATGATCTCTATGGGTAAGATACGTGGGGAGGGACGGAGGAGAGGCAGCCGTCTTCAGTAGAGGCTGAAAGCCGCTCGCATAAATCCCACACATTGGCTATGAGGAGAAAGGTGTGCATAATGATGTATGCACGACACTGGCATTCCCACTCGGAGCGCGGCTCGCTGGCACACTTCTCCGAAGCAGCGTCCCTGCAGAGGTCGAAACCAATCCAGGGCGTAGCCAGGGGCGAGGGGGCGAAGGGGGAGGGGTAGCCATGGAGACGGAGGGTCAAGTTTACTGGGTTTTAATGCCGTTGGAAGGTACCTTTCCAATATTTAATGAACGACATAATTACTGACGAATTCCCGAGAAATTGTACTGTGGTACCTCTACCCAACGACTCCTTCCTTAAAGCCGTCTTCTCTAGCTGAATGTGGGTTGATACTTTGGATCAGAGAGCACACTTCCCACACAATCTTTTGAGGTTGATTCAGTGTTTGATATTATTCTTTTTAAACATAAAATGATAAGTTGAAGCATTCAATGTTATCGTGATTATCTCTCACAAAATAGCATCAGACGCGAGCTGAAACTAAACGATTTTCAAAATACAAGCTCCATTGAAGTTTGGATGATATTTCTATATAAATACGAGTATTTTATTAATGAAGGTTAAATGTCTAGTTTTACGACAATAGTGTGCATTCCTTGCTACTATCAGGTTTTTCACAAAGTAGTAATATCCTGAAAATCTGGGACATGAAGATGATAAATATGACCACTCGGAGCCTCACAAGTACACAAATCAAGCTCGAATGTAAACAAGCGATGTCTTAAAATATCCCAATATATGTTGCAAAGGTTATAGTTAAATAAACAGTGCTTTATTGCTCCATGGTCGAATGCTGAACTTCCACAAGGTCCATAAGCAAACCAGATCCTGAACATCATATTGCTTGAATAGACAGAATCCACTACGAGCCACACTGTAGGGAAGGGTTGAATTGGCTCTCTAATAATTTATGACTTCAATAGTCGGTGAGAAACGTCTCTAAAATGCTCCTGGATCTGCAAATAAGACAATCCAGGTGATGTACGTGGACCTTTATTGCCTGATCAGTTCAGGTCGAGGTTCAGGTTCCACAAGGTCCGTCATAAAACCAATCCCGCATATCATATTTCAATATATGTGGCAGAGGCCGTGATATGAGCAATACGATAAGCGGTTAATGACGGGTGATCCCACCACACAAGTAGGTTAATTATTATCGTTATCATAACGATCAAGACACTAGTTAATAGCAGGTCTATGCTAAGATATTGACTAGATTAGCATTCACGTACTGCGATGCGCATTTGATCGAATTAGTGCTTTTTATGCACGTGTCCTCACATGACCCCAGTAACAATGTTGCCATGGCAATGGAGACCAATAAAACAAGAAAACAGACTATGTCTATTTGAATAATGCACCCCCTCCTGCTACTTAAAGGCGTGATAGGTGTTTTAAGATGGTATAAGATGGGGGGGGGGGGGGGGGGGGCGTTCGGTGATCAGCCCCTAATTTAGACTCGCGTATATTTAAGCAGCTCAACATGCGTCTGATATAAATCATGTGCACGGTCCACTGTAACGGGGCTTCCTACATTACTCAAGAATCCAGATGACAACGAGCGCAGATCGTGTCGACAATAACACTCTTCATCACCATGGTTATTAGTAAATCGACATTTAAAGAGGGTCTGAACTGAGACTAGCAGGTCCTCTCTGCAGCACCTCGGACCAGTAATAAATGGACACTTCACGGCTTCCGCTCGTCGCGACCGTTTCAAGGTGTGTTTGCTTAATTAATCAACGTCTGCAATTAACGGTTCGGGCTGTGTGGTTATCAGAGATGCAGGGCGGAGAAAGGCCGAGATGCACGGCGACGCTGTTCAATCCAAATGTATTCTCATTGCAGCCTTTCGGAGCATTGAAACAGAGAGTTCATGTCAAATTGTAACGTGTTTCATGTGTAAGGAAACCCCGTAAGTCTCAACCTACAGTTCTATCGATATAAGGATTGTTTTCATTTACACATTAAAATATGATATCATATAAAACATCAAATATGGTCGGTGCATGCACCGACCATGGGTCACACACCGACCATGGGTCACACACCGACCATGGTGCATACACCGACCATGGTGTATAAACCGAGCATGGTGTATACACCGAGCATGGTGCACACATCAACCATGGTGCAAATACCGCCCGACCATGGTGTATACACCGACCATAGTGCAAAATACTGACCGACCGTGGCGTATACACCGACCATGGTGCAAATACCAACCGACCATGGTGCAACCGACCATGGTGCAAATACCGACCGACCATGGTGCATACACTGACCCAGCCCACTCTGTGTCAGTCTGTCCATCGATGAGCGACTGCACGGGACAATCACATCAAGGGACAAAGGGACCGTCTCATTAAATAACGCCAACAACACATAACAATTGCCGATTACTCAGGGCTTTAACAAGCGAATTAGGACGTCGCGATCTGAAAGCTTGCAACCTTTTGAAAATACATGCCAAAGGATCAAACTCAGATTGATAAAGCATGTACATGTATATATGTGTGCGCGTGTGTGTGAGTGTGTGTGTGTATGTGTGTGTGTGTGCATATGTGTGTGTGTGTGTGTGTGTGTGTGTGTGTGTGTGTGTGTGATGGAGGGAATGTAATCTTTTCACTCGTCTATTAGCACCGAGCTGTTTCTGAAGGTCTTTACATTAGTTTGAAGGAAATCCCACATCAATTGCCAGCTCATTGATGTGGACTAAATCCCCAACATAATGGGATCATAGCTGCACATTATATCAACCGATGGCGTAATGTGGCTGCATCCATTAAGAGAGTATCAAGCCTGTCAATGGTAATTCCATGGTAGGAACCATGATCTGACAGCTACGTTCAGCTAGTTTCTCACATATATATGTTTAGCACGTCCAAATGAATATTATCTTGTACATGTATCGTTGAGATATAGTTTATGCAGGGCTACACTGGTGTATGGTCTATGCTGATAGTTGCAATCACATCGGGTTCTGTGATTACAAACTGAGCAATGTTTGTTGGGGGAGCGCTGTCTTTGTTCTCACGTCCTCGGGCGCCCTTCCGGCAGGCAGGTCGACTTGTGCTCACTAACTCCGTATACTGCGCGGATCGCTGCGCATTGGTGACCGCGCGCCGAATTCACACCTCGCCTCATGCCCAGGTGCTACACAAACGCCCGGCTATCCGTAACGCGCGATGTCGCACACGCGCGGGTACCAAACACGGAGCGTCCACGCATGAGTGCCGCTGCCATAATGGGTTCATCCCGCTTTTTATTGCGACATAAGAGCATTTGTGAATACTGCTCAATGTAGTGTAATGAATGGGGTAGAGGTGTTGGACTATAACGGGATCTCTTTCGATTTACTGATCGATTGGGCCAATTTGTCAGCCCGCCTGACAAACGCGGCTTAGTCGTGTTGTTTAGCAAGAAAGCTGCGTGCTGTCAGAGCAAGCTGACGATCACAGAAAGCAGGTATGGAAAACTCGAGGCGATGCAGTTGCTCTCAGAACACAAGACCGCATTCAAGGAGTAGAGGTATCAACTCCAAGCTCGGGTAATTTCAAATGGCAGTTCCGAACTCGAGTTCAAAGGCAACGCCACGCAAGGCGGCCACTCCAAAAGATGTCACTTTGATAAATGCAGGCAAGGCCGAGAGTCTACAAAAAAGCGACAAATAGCGGTTACAAATTGAGGGGTTACAATGACACGGGCCACTCACACACCAAACAGAGCAAATTGGAAAACCACTCGGACTTTACACCCCGATATCGCTCTTACCCGGTAGCGATAGTAAGTCTCAGAGCGCTGCTGGAATATGGAAGGCAAGGCTGTAAAAATAATAAATGTTTCAACTTGGACTTGATGTGCTTGAGATGCAGGCGCAGTATGATTGAGTGGTCATAATGTCTTAATTGCTCTAAATGGTTGAATATGTTCAATGGGAATAGTATTGGCTACTTCTTTGCATGGGTCTAATGAAGTCAGGGGAGACTGGACAGGAGCATTCATGTGCAATATAACATATTGAAACACAATGCACAAAACATATCAATTTAGAAAACAAAACGAAGTCAAATTGCGTCACAACTTCATAAGTATTCAAGCCTCAAAGGCGAATGTTCTGAAGACAGATTGCACAGAAACTGAAAATGTGCATAGCTACATGACGATTCCTTTCAAATCCAAAGCAACTGAGAGTGAAATGAAAACAAAAAGATCTAGCTTTGTTTAATCGTCCTAAGTCCCCGAGGAGGTACGCACACGCGAGACGTGTAGCCTCAGCATGAAGCAAGCAGAATCGATAATCGGTGTTCCCTTTCCACTCTGCATGCTGTGCGTGAAGATTGATATATTATTTCGTCCACATTGTCCTAGGACAGAGATGAATGTTCCTCTCGCTCAGACCCATTCCCCACCACGTCACCGGTAGACCACCAGCGCTCTACGCCAACGAGCAACTGGTGGTTGTAAATTGCTCCTGAAAATCGATTGCATGATTGGATGATTGGCTGTGTGCCCTAATGTGATGAGATTCGCACATCCCATTCTGCATGTCACATGGCAAATGGGTTCTTGCAACACACGGGTGTACGGTGTTTGAAAGAATTAAGTATGAGAAAAGCCATACATATATATATATATTATTAGAGTAAACTTTGTCAGTAATATCACAACACCTCCATAGTACAACAACTTCTTTTTCAAGGACGTATCCTTGTTTTTACTTCTTGCAGCTGTTGATGTTTTTATAGGAATGACCACATAGACATGCCAGGTGTTCATGCGATGTTCTCTTTCATGCCAAATGATAATCATTAGAACACATGTGCAAATTTGTCCAAACGTGATATAATTACATCTGTAATTCCTCAGTGCTGACTATGTTGGTATGCCATGGACGAGGGGCGTCACCCCCTCTACAGGAAGGTTTGATTCCGCCCTCGCTTTGCCTGGAGACTACGAAGTTCAAGGCCTGGCCCAGTGCGCTTCAGGTTTCTCAGTCCATGCTCAGTCTTTAGCACGAACCTGTCGACTCCAATTAAGAGCGGAGGAGAGAGATCCTTCACGCCAGACCCTGTCGCCGCACGCCCCCTGAAGGGCTGGGGAGGGCCCGGGGAGGGGCCTTAGGAGGTGCCGGGGGGCGGGGGGGGGGGGGGGAGGGGCAGCCGACTCCCACCAGATATCTCTCATGTCTTGCTCCTGTTAACTATATTCGAGTTCACCTCGTACATGTATTAAAAAAAAAACTCGTTAAAATGTCAAAAACGAGGGCAGGACCTTGCTTTGTGCATATTCTTTCACCAAAGCCTTATCCGTGAATGAATCGCTTTATTAAAATCGCGAGTTTTTTGTTTTATCTGCCAACATAGACAAGTCTCAAGCGTGGATAAACAAGAAGAAGAAAACAACAACAACAACAACAACAACAAGAAGCAAGCCCCATGACATCCAAACCCGTGATTCCATTGGCGGTCGGGTTCCCGTCACATTCCTGCTCAGCCGATTCGTGCAGAGCGCCGAGTTATCGGTAATTGTGGAAGGGTGCAATATTTCTCACAGGATAAATTGCTTGGGATTTATTGGGAATTCAATGGTCCCTCGGGAGTCAGAATATGACGATATTACCCCCTTGCTGGGGTCAAAAGGGCCATGTTGCTTACCTCTTGGTATCACGGCTCTGAAATGAGGGGTCGACCAAGAAATGTTGTTTATCTCACCAGCATACATAAATAGTACACAGGCGATATTCGACTGATTGGTATTCCCTCTGTACCATCTTGTGAGAATTATTCAGACTTTGATACTGACAGGTGAAAGTAAAACATGTATCTCTGTAGTTCTGGTTACTCTAAATTACTGTTAAAATTTCCAAATAATTGCCCTACTAATCAATCACACTAATTAATAATGTATGTTTCAATACACATTGTGGCACAATAAAGCTTTAAGCCTGGCACGGCAACTCTCAAACTATACTGGAGTCAGCAAATGATTAATGCCCGAATGATAGATATTTGTAGTGCGCTTCCTTCTTGGTAACATGTATTAATTGCAACGTGTAAACTATCATTTCGATTTCTAATATCGATATGTTTGGAGAAAAACAAAACTCGGTCTGTACTTCAAAAAATCTTAGGGAGGCTATGAATTCAAAACCATACTTTTTCACTAATAAGTGTGACAACAGACTTAAACACAAACTATTTATACGAATGAAACGCACAGCAGCAAGGAATTCCCAACTAACATGACTAAGGACTACCTTTAACCTTCTCTGCCAACCAGAGAGAGAGAGAGAAAGAACGGAAGAGAGAGAGAGAGAGAGAGAGAGAGAGGGGGAACGAAAGATAGAGAGAGAGAGAGCGCTGAAACTCAACCAGGCAGGGCTGAGATTGATGTCTGGTTTGCCGTGTGTCGATACCAAAACAAATTGGCACTCACACGTACCTTGACAGAAATAAACCTCTTGTGTGCGTGCACATGCAGACCTACCTGGCCGAGATAACAATGGCCGGAGCCAGAGGGGCAAGGCAAGCGAGCAAGGGGGACGTGTCTGCCCCCTGGCGTTCTAGCCCCACAATACGCCTTGCACCAACGCTACTAATTACCTTATGCTCATTTGGAAAGGCAACTTGGAAGCGTAAGAGAAATGATAATGCTGACTGTAAACAAAATCTCAGTTTGCTGCTAGAGTCTCACAACTTGTCTAGTCCCTGTCAAATACCATTTTAGATGGTAAAGACATAAACGGAATCGTTTGTGAGTTGTAACGGTGATAATCACATTCAATCGATATGATTTTTCTTAAAACGACATCAAATTCTCATTGAAACTTCCCACCTCAAGATGGGTGCGTGAGGCCGTATATCATGACGTACAGTATATCGTATATCATGTTGACATTGCGCCAACATTACAGTATATGACAAAAAATCCACCGGTAGAGATAGTGCACATATTGTTTATACGGACTACATCGTAGTTTCATCGGAACCCATCTATTTAATCTACGGACTCATATGGGAAAGACCACTCTACTTTCATTGTTTCCCATTTAACATTGATCATTCAGAATGAAATGTTTTCCGTATTCGACCGAATCCAATAACGACGAGCTATCCACGGGTATATCTTACATTGTGGCCCCTTGTAAGGGCATCATGTCCAATTTGTAGAGCAATCTTGCATGTTCCGCCTAACCTTGAGTTCATGGTCGATGACGGGGAGGCGATGACGACCATTCATCCGCCTCGTCAGTTAGAGTTATGAGCAACCCGAGACCACTCTCTAGAGAAGATAATGCGAGGGTTTAGTCGAACATCACATCTCACTTCTCAATTTGAAATCATTTCATTTATCGCATTGCATGTCTGTTTGAGAACGCCACTCCGTTGAACAATGAAGGGACCTGTCAAAGGAAAGGGGTACTCGAGAAGGAGGGAGTGAAGGCAGGCAAAGTAACGATGGTTGATGCTACTAGTACAGTGCTCTACATTGAAAGTGCAAGTGTCTGGACTGGTGAACATAGGTCAAGGTATCAATGCATATAAGTAAACGTTATTTCTGTAGTATAGTTAGGCATATAAATTGATAAATTGTATGGATGAGTGGTTTCCACTCTGATTTCATATGTCAACACTGAGTCACTGAGCATTCGAATCAGAGGTCAAACTATGCAGCAAAGGCGACTGACTCTTCCGTGGCCATCTAGAAGGCAGAAGCAGATACGATCATGTTTTTCATGGAAAAGTGTCCGGCCTGCTGGACCGGAGCAGCTGCGTTTTGGCTGCGCGTCCTCGACTCCTGACTTCGGGTGATCAGGCAATTAATTAGAACATTCCCATCGGCACCTCGCTGATCCGCGGCTTTCACAGCTTAGCTTGAAAACAAAAGAACGCCGTGTCTGGACAACAAAACACTTGACTCGTCTCTGCTTTCTGCTTTAGCAGTGGACGTGTGGACTTCGTCACACCCTTTGCTACACTTGTCACTATTGCGGGCTCTGCTTTCACACACGCTCACACCACACCGGCCAGACCAGAGTGCGAGGAGAAGGCCAGCTTGTACTTTTCATCCTCTTCACACCGCTAATTGGAAAAGAGCGTTTTTGCTTTCAGGGCTGTAAGCTGATAGAAACTGAAGTCCCTGAAAGCGTGCCTGTAAGTGCAATATTAAAAATCTTAAATACGATTATGACAGGCTCAAGAAGACGGTTTTATTTTTCACGAAAGGTGAAAGGTATGACCGCGGTGTTATGGTATTATCTGAAATTGAGAGCTGTACGTGAATATATGTAAGTCACACATCATTTTGAAAAGGGGATTCGTGACATATCATGTGTAACATTTAGATTGATGAAACGAAATAAAATTGATTATTATGAATAAAATGTCCCTTTCGTCCTCAGTCAAGTTTCATGAACACTTAAAGTAAAATAATATCACATTGTGAGCTTTAAGGAAAACATCTTATTAATCAATAAAGAAAAGGTTTAGCTTAAAAACACACCACTAGCTGCCATATACATGTCGTTATATAATTTACAGTGTACTATAAATTTGCTTAGAATCTTTGACTCCTCTATACAAAAAAATGCGGGAAAGTATCTCATAGAGCACATGACTGTTTCTCTACAGAGTGAGCGTTGCGTGTTGACAACGCATGGAGCAGTACTCGAACAGCCAAAATGGCTGAAACTAAGCCCGAAAGGCTCTGTTCCTAACCTCTTATGGATTATTCACATGCCTTATTGATTATGAACGACTCTTTCCCGAAATTCTAAATTCAAAGTAGGATGTTCCTGAGCAAAGGAGACAGTGTGGTTTCAGGGAGAGGGGCTGAGTGGGTCTCCTATGTGAATACCGTAGGCTTGGCTCTGCCCTCCTCTCTCCCTCCGCCGCGCTCACGGTCACTGCATCCGTGGAGTTTAGACGATAAGGTGGATGTTGGTGCAGCGAGCTGGAATTGGCGCCCGATGAAAGATTGTGCGGGGGTCGGGTCAGGCCTGAGCCGCGGGGTCTTACATGTGTATAGCACTACGGACATGGCGGAGTCGTATCCCCTTCTCGGCAGTGCGGCGAGGCGCGGACGGAATCGCCTGCTTCTCATTCTCCAACCCATTTCTTCCCTCACACAGACACGAATAAATACACAACATGCTTAACTAGGTGCTGATAACAATATGGGAAATATCATGCGCGTGCTCAAAAGAAACAACAAAATCAACAGTACGTAAACATTTTAAGCATACTTCTCTATAACGTTCCTAATACACTAACATTCCCTTTCGAATATCTCCACCAGTATTTTAGTTTCCTAGAGTAAATACCGCATTGATGGCAGCTACGTCATGGTAACATCAAGGACCCATATCGTTCAGGTATTGATCAATGGAAGTATGTGAAGGATGGAATGCTAGTATTATCTGATATTACTGATATATCTCAACGCAGCGGGTGAAGTGGCGGACTTTAAACCACGCAAGGTGTATAAATAGCAATATAATTTTCATTAGACATGATATCTTAGCGAGCACAGAGTCGTGCTGGGATTCAATTCAGGGCATTTGGATGAGCACGAACGGCCCAACTGCTGTCTAAATATTGACGTCAGCTTTGTATTTCTGTAAACACTGAGATATCATAAACTTGTGTCAGGGAGAGCAACCGATAGGCCTATCAATAGAGTGTCTTGCCTGTAGGCCTACATGAAAGACGGCTGGTGCCCTTAAGACTTATCTATTGATTCATCTCACGTAATGTACGTCATACAGCCATGTCCATGTCCCTCAATGGCCGTGTCGGTGATATAGCGGTGTTTATCCTACTAAACAGGAAAGACACGCATGTTTCTAGAGGGAAGCGTCTTCTAAACATATGCAAGGACGACAATGTAGGCCGTGTTGCACTTTTGAAAACTTGTTTAACACCATGGCATATAGAAGAGCATGCCCTAGGAATATAGTGACTGAAAAGTTATGTTTTATGGGCTGATATAATGACTCTGCATTTAAAGTTGTATTTGGGGCGGTTCGTCAACAAACATAGTATCAAAGCCACATAACCTTACACCTTATTTAATTCAGTGAATCACAATAATACAGTTCAAAGATGTTCTTTGTGGAATTTATGATGAGATATGGAAATGAAAGACATCCGTGTCACCTGGAACTTTCATTTAGCATTTGAAAAAGCAGCCGAGCCTGAGAGACAAACTAGGATTTGTTCAAAACTTATTGCAATTCTACGTCACTGTTAAGTTTCACATTTCAAACACTTTATCTATATGATTCGTACAGTGCGACAAAGAATTGTTTTTGTCAGCAATGCTTTATCTTTTAGAGTATGAAGGTATGCTTTCCACATATTGTGCATACATTATAAGGTCGATGCTTATGCACTCTCTGTGAATTGTACCAATTTTCTGCTTGGTGTTCTGTAATCGCAAATCTCTTGCTCCCCATTCCACCACTTCAGACCAGACCCCCCTAAAGTAACAATCCCATCAAAGATTTAATGGATTATAGGCACGAATATGCCATTTATAGTACCCCCAAAACGGTTTAGAATATAAGACCTCGCCTTCACACTCTGAAATTATACGAAGACCCGGGGGGAATTATGACTAGGCAGTCTCTGGAGGCTAGGTGATATTGAAATTTTAAGCACATTAACCACGGCACCCGCTCGGGCTGTCATAATGTGGACGAAATTTGAAGCGCGGCTGTACTCTTGGCTTGGAGGTTTAAATCGTATTAAACGTTCTGGTTGAGCGTATGAAGTGCTGTACTTAGCTAGACCTCTTCCCCCGACTCAATCATACCATTTCTCTAAGTCGATTAGAAAAAGGGCCTGAGCTTCGTCTCAGTTCGGAGCGGTGTATTATGATTCTGTGGTGGTATGATAATAATAATGAGGGGAAAAACGTGCGTGCTTGCAAGTGAACCGTGCTCGTATTGAATTAGTCGGCAGTTTATGCCAATTAAGTCAGGTTGAATGAATGAGTGAGTGCACTTTTTCGGAAGTACAGTTTGGGCACACGGGAAACCTTGAACATGCTCTCGAATATATCTGGAAACACAACGAAAGTGTGAAGTAATTTGCACCATTACGAACAGATTAATTGCGGTATAAATGGTATGAGCTAGAAAGGGTAGTAATTAACAAGATTACTCCCACTCTACAAAGTATGTTCGAGTTGTTTCTGCTTTGGCCTGTATTTATTATTCCTCCGTTATCATATTCAGGCCGTCTATCTATTTCTCTTGGATTCTACGAAGCGTTTTGGAGGCTATCTGTGGCGACCATAGCTGATTCGGAGGATGCAGAGTAATATCATGTGGTGTACATACACGATGTTGTGGTCGGCCTCGGGATGTAATCCTCACGGCATAAAGCTCATTTGAATATCACACGTCTGTCTACACGATGACCCAGTCCCCTTGAAGCTCAATTAATCTATAGAGCACAGTGACTAATCTGGGTTACACACGCTGCTCCATGGGTTCTCGCTATTATAGAGAGTTTCCACTGTTTTGCATAGATGAGCTGGATAATTGAACGACTGTGTGATGGGATTATAAGCATAAACTGACGTGCAGTTTTATCTCTGGCATGAGAGGGAAAATCTCGCTTAAAATCTTAACAAATGCATCAATTTTCACGATGCTTTGCCATGGCCAAGCAAGTCTATTATCTATAGCCCTACTAGATGTCACCTCGACATTCACGGTAAATACATGTATAGATCTCTGCTCATAGACTACTTGCAAAGCAACCACTCCTACAGTGGCTTGGTGGTGCACATTAACTTCATTTACAAGCTGAGAAAATACAGCATGGATTGTTCCGGAGTGCATATTTGTCGGCTATACCAACACGGTCCCTGTGTATTTGCTTACGGCTGTTTAGGCAAGGGTGCTGAATTGCGGTGCGCGACAAAAGACCCAATTCTCTCGGCTTCCCACCCCTAGAGTACGGGCTGCGCTGCTGGGCAGAGATGGTGGCATTTCTCCTGCTGACTTGGCTGGTGCATGCTACATACTTTCCTCTCTGCCCTTCCACCTCAGCGCTGCTGCTTTTCGACATCGCAGTCTAAAAACGGCCTGCCAACAGAGAGATGTTTTCTTAGCCTGCCATGGCCGCTAGCCCGCCAGCTTGAAGACAGATACCCGCTGCAGACATTCAGAGCGCAGTCTATGATACTTGAGGTAGTCACGACTACTTCTGGCTGGCTGGGTGCAGCTCGAGTTTGCACGTCTTCGTTTACCAATCGAAACACCGCTGACTACATAATAATCCACTCATGGAATATGTTATGACTTTCTTCTGCCTAATAAAATCCATTAAATATACATGTGTACTGCACATTATAACAATATATAACGAGATATATCGAGTGTTTCAGGAAGTGCCGACCTCCCTTCTCCATGAGAACACGCGCAAAATACCAACAGTTAACAGCGTGACGAACTTTCTTTACTTATCTATCATTTATAATAATTCAACGTTCAAACTAGGAAACGGCGCTTGCATAATCATATCAGCCAATAACATAAATTGATATATTCATACATAAACATGGCATAGAGTTTTTATAATGATAATTGTATTTCAATCAACTAAAGCATGTACAACTTCTCTAAATCATCGGAATCAGCCAAGGCCCATGGCCGGGCCATGCTGGCGGCATGGATGGGCCCTGGCTGTCTCCAGCTTAGAGACTGGAGACAGGAAGATACAGAGAAGAAATGATAGACGAGAGATTTACCTCTGAGCTCCCATCTTGGCCTGAGATGACGATCCTTGGCGCTACTTGTAATTAAGCTCACTGATCTTGAAATCCAACCGAACTCTATGCTATAATATGCATCCAATCTTAAGTCACAACTGCGGAAACAGCATAAGCGAAGTCGACATCGGGAAACTTTGACTATTCATCAAGTGGATAATCTTTCGTCCGTCAAATTACTTCAAATAAGGACGCGTTTAAGGAAAGTTAGAACCGAACAAAGTATCTTCCTGCAAGCTAATGTCAGTCAGTATTTCTGCCAAGAAATCAGGAAAGACGCCGCTGAGATGGTATGTGTAGTAATCCATGGGTTGCAGGCGAGGAGTCGAGCGATCGCTCAGGTCACAGGGACGGGACACATAACGGTCCGGCCTCCGCGAGATAGCAAGGTGATAATGCGGCGATAAGAGATGACACAAATTCAACACCTTCGTCGGCGGGGAGTGAAGATTACGGCCACCCTGATAAATGAGGGTCACAATGCGAATCGTGTGTGTGTGTGTGTGTGTGTGTGTGTGCCGCGCGCGTGTGTGCAAGAGATCCCCGTACGTGTACCATGGCACACATAACACAAAGCGGACTTTGAAGCGATGTGTCTGGAGCGGCAGCTTTGCTTTGCCCCGTCTCTCTCTCTCTCTCTCTCTCTCTGCCTCCCTCCTTCCTTCTTTCTTTCTGTGTGCGTATTCTGCACTCGCCGTCTCTTTCTTCATCATTCTCGCGCTCGTGCTGGATATCATTCATCCCCATTAGAATGTTCAAACACCTCTCTCAGCCGCACTGGTCAGGTTGTTCGGGATCGTTACAGACCGATCCATTATGAAAGGAGGGGTGTTGATGTTCCGTCCCATTCACGGTGTACACATTCTCTGCGCGGGCCATTTTTCATTTGAACGAGTCACAACACAAGAGGCGGTACCTTAGCTTCACACCAGACCCGCCAATACAATCGACTCTCTTGGCTCGCGCGCATTCAGAGGGAAATAATTCGAATAATATTTGACAAATCGCATCGCGACCTCAGAGGTTACAAATACCTTTCATGATTGACGAAGTGGTCGTAAAATTTAACGCTGCAATGACGCGCTTTGTCCAAACGTTGTGATTTTTATTCGGAGTTGGTCTTAGGCTGTGTATTAATTGTGAGCCCAATGAAAAGGCTGAAATATAAAGCTCCCAGCAATAAGCCCTGGCACAGCTGCGGAGACATGTGTCTCGCTGCCGTACCTGCATAGCACGCCACTCATCGGCACACAGACTGCCCCTAATAGGCGCGGATAACACAGGGTCTCTCTTTCCTACATACACAGCTACATCGGCAGGTCACGTACATCATATCAAGGAACTCGATTCATACATCCTTGATTATACCAGCAATATGAATGTTTTGAGCTACTTCTCCAAGGACGGGTTTAACTCGGAAACATAATCTTTCCATGCATGTAACACTAGAACAAAGCCATTATACGACGTTGACTTCAGCATCACATGATCATAATTGTTATCTTTGTTTTGAAAACTATGTAGTCAATCTAAACTTCATGATCGGATATTGTGTGAAGATTGTTTAAGGTGTGGTCACGATGCTACAGGGATGGTTACTAAAGACAGACACTTGTATCCTTCTGAGAGAGAGGTTATGTTTTGGAGGAGACAGGGAGAGCTTCCCCTGGCTTGGCCTCAGTGAGGGGTGCCGTAGCCCGTAGCCGCCTGGTCGTTGACTTGCAGCAAGCCCTATTTGGCAGTCAAATGAACCAGCGCTCATGGCCCGGCAGTCAATCACTGCATAACTTGGGTTAAATAAATTTACACCACTTTTACACTGGATACGAGAAGTCGG
The DNA here is from genome assembly GCA_963669155.1 of Arbacia lixula. Classification (NCBI taxonomy): domain Eukaryota; kingdom Metazoa; phylum Echinodermata; class Echinoidea; order Arbacioida; family Arbaciidae; genus Arbacia; species Arbacia lixula. Next base: position 29,967,318 of record OZ022578.1, read on the forward strand.
CTCATAAGACACTCGACTTCTTCGCCACTCTCTCTGCTGAAAGGGACAACAACACGGGTCTACGTCCTGCTGTATTACACTCCAGAATGCAATTACTCCAACACAAGAACGACTTTCACAGTTATTACTTCTGTAAATCCCCTTATAAGAATACGGTATGGAAACAAGGAAGTAACTAGTTGAAACTGTAAACTAACCGTAACCCTAAACTGTGCATGGTCTACATGTAATACTTAAATACGACTTCTTTATACTCCAAACGTTGCAATGTGCAAAATGCGTTTTAAATTTGTCTTTTGTAATAATTGTATTCATTTATATCACCTTGATAATCCACACATTCATCTTTCCTCACGTTTCGTTTAAGGTCACGAGAGCAGGCTTGATCGTGTATAACGTCGTGTTTTTTCTTCAGACATGTGTTTCTCTCATCAACCTCAGTCAGAGTACATAATGTTTATTATTGTGTGTGTTAAAATTTAAGTATCAATGCAATTACGTGCTTATGGTCTATGTGTACATGCTAATGCAGCACGATACCAGCACAATTCGATAGTTTGCGTTAGTAAAATCATACGATTTGTCTTTTGTACATGTATTAAGATTGTCTTATGCATCCACAATGAAACACACACGGAAACATAAATGCCGAAGTAGGTAGAACATACATTTATATGTATGTGGTGTCATGTGAGCCTCACTTTTCTCTGAAATGCATTGCACGGGCTCTGAGAGGGCCATGCATATACATAGCCAGACAGATCCAGATGTAGGTTCCCATCCAAGCTTCGTGAGAACACACCTGAAGCCATAGCGGAATGAGGTTAAACAGCGCCCGTGGGACTCGGGTCGCCACCGATCGTAGAAAGACTATCGCTGACACCTCATCAGGTGACGCAAAGAAATCGCTAATGACTTGATCAATGGCTTCGAGTTTCGCTGCTCCTTCTCCCCTCTCCAGAACCAGCTCTTAGAGAGAGAGATAGAGAGAGAGAGAGAGAGAGAGAGAGAGAGAGAGGGAGAGAGAAAGAGAGAGAGAGAGAGAGAGAGAGAGATAGAGAGAGAGGTGGGGGGTTAGGGGGAGAGAGAGAGGGAGAGGGAGAGAAAGGGGTGAAAAGAAAGAGAGCGGTTTGATAACACTACTGTTGGGAAGATGTAAAAAGATGGGTTACAATGGCAGAGATTATCATAGTCATTGCTTATTTCACTATTTATTATTTATTTCACTTCGAGATGTTCTAATAAGGACGCACAACATGTTTTTGCTACTCTTGAACACACCATTCGTTTAAACTCTCTTCATGGTTTGAAAGATATTACAGACAAAATACTAAATATTATGGAATAGAAAGATTATTCATAATCGATTATGTTGCGATTAAACTACGGGAAGGGGGAATAAGGACGGAGCAATCCCGATCCACCATTCAAGTCTGGGGTAAGCACATCACCCGAGCATTAATGATTTATATTTAAAACTGAATATGCAATCTAAAAAACGGGTCAGATTTCGGGAAAAGTCTCACATGTTATAAAGAACTGTATGGTCACTGGTCTAGTAAGCTTGCTTTGTATATCCAATATCGACCAGTAACGATATGTGCATTGCCTTTTTTTTTTACACATTGTACTCCATAAAAGACACAATCTTTAATACCTATGAGGCCTACGAAGATTTAGTCACACCTACATTTGCTGTAACAAGGCGTGTCATTGTAAACAATAACAATATGAATATTACAGTTTGGACTTATGCTGCTACTCGGTGTTAATGATGGACAAAGCGTGATGCAAGAAGACTTTCGATTCTTCTGTACGCGTCTTGTTAAGTCTGTTTCCTCGTGTGCCTGCATGCCCTCCTTCATGACAACATGACAAGGGCTCTGGCTGCCATGGACATGATGGTTGCAGTGGTTCGTCTCGACCTGAAAGTGGAACAGCACAGGCCGACGTGAAGCAGTAATTTGATAAACCTGCGACATGGCGAGGAGAAAATGGGCAATCCGCGAAACTGCGGTGACAGCCAGGAGAAAGAGAACAGACCCGAAGGAGAACAAGCCGCTTCACCCCACGCATGTAGCCTGCATCAACAAACAAACTCAGACGAATCAAGAAAAGTAAAGAAATGGGCTCTTCCCAATTTCAATCGAAAAACTCTCGATATTGTGATCATTGCATTCACATCCGAACTGAAAGGAATTCTTATTTTCTTTCCATGCCCAAATATTATTTCAGACGGGGACATCTTTTAACCTTGCATTTCTGATTGTTTACCTGATGTATTTACAACGTAACAACCATCTGATATCATGAAGATGACATGGGCGACTACAGATCACCATGTAAGAAAAGGAAGTAAGCTTGAAAAAGTGCAGAACAACGCAAAGACTGATAAATATTAGTTTGTGGTTTTCATTTAAACGCATTCCCTTTTCGTTAAACACCGTACATTCATGTGCATTGGAACAAAGTACCATTTTACTGAGAAAACTCCTATGTAGTCAATACCGAAGTTGTATTTTGCATTACAAAGGATGTATGAATCGTAGCTACGCTTTATACATCCTTGGTTATTACTCTTTTGCATTGTTGTATCTAACTGGTTGAGGTGGGCATGATATACCTGCTGTAGGATTCTACCGTTCTTAATCAGAGGACCAAAACAGTTGACGGACAGTGATCACTGAAAGAATGCCCCCAAATGAAACAAATAGCGCACTTAGAAGATGGTAGTCCTACAAGGTGCGTACACCCAATCATAAAGTCGCCGACAGTGCGCATCCAGGATGAGAAGTCCAAGTTCGAATGCTCACCAGTACACGCAGGAGGCAACGTGCACTGTGATGCTGCGCTATCTATCCCGAGCGCGCTGTCATCTCGTTGGTCTCTGTACTGCTATCTGGCCCCAGGTCGAAGACGGTGCGGAATGATGGATGACGGCCATAAATCAAAGCGATGCCCTTGTCGCGAGGGTAGTTGATCGAGATTGATACGGTCCGCACTTTGGAGCTAATGTTCAACATGGCGAGCAGCCGACCCATGAGCACGCTATGATCCTGTAGCAAAGCTGGAGGTAATGACCCCTCGGCCTATCGCCCTCAACGCTTCATTCAGACATAATAATGTGCTCAATACTATACTGTAAATATGTATGTGTGTGCGTGCGTGTGTGTGTGGAGGGGAGGGGTACACATTATACGAAATGAATAACAGACCAATCAATTGAGAGCTAGATGAACAGTTCGGTTGAGAATGGATCTGGCTCATTGAAAGTAACATTACAAAATCTGAACAATTCTTATACAGGGTTTAGTAAGTATCCAAGTGCCTATCATAAAAAAAGAAAAAACGAAGAAGAAAAACAAGTCTTTAACATAATGGTGTGGATGAAAAGTGCGATATTCATTAGTTATTTCGTGTTAAACTCATTTCGTCGTTTTGTGAATGCGACAGGAAATTTAAAATCTATATCAGTAGAATAGATTCAAGGAAGGAAATGACACTGTTTACTTCTGTTTTAAAGTGATCTCACTTATTGAGTTAATTCCCACTGGTCCACCCCCTTTGATCACAATATTCAAAACCTAGAAAGAACTACTGACAAAAACAGTCGCACTGGACGCTTTGAAACACTGGTATTTGGTTGCAAGGGAATTCGATCGCCTCAATCAGATATGCATCGACCCCATTGTGACGACAGAACATATGGCAAGAAACAAAAGTGTGAAATAAGCCCTCAAGGAAATCACCGTTGAGGTCAATTATTCTTCCTCTAGATTGTTTTTAAAACTCTTATCTTACGGGGTTTTACTTGGCCATTCACCTTTGCCTCTTGGAATTGCAGGCATTGAACCTAAACAATGAAAATGAGTTCCATATTTAACATATTAACGCTCCAAGATAAAAGGTGGCCCGACTACAGCGAGTCGTAAGTTTGAATATGAGCTCATTCCTCAAACTTAACATTGTTAAATTTAATACGAGCGTGTGTATTATATTAATTGCGAACGTGCTATTCCTGTCTCCGTCAAAATAAGATTTGGAGGCGATAATTCATATAATATGTAATCACCTTTAACATGTTTAAGTTGTTAACCATGTCCTGATATCAACATGTGCAACATACTCACGTGGTGACTGCTAATACATGCATTACGCTCTTATATTGCCTCTACACTTTTATGTCTACGAGATGGACAGGCGCTTGAATCAGATGTAAGTAAGTGTGTGTGTGTGTGTGTGTGTGTGTGTGAGAGAGAGAGAGAGAGAGAGAGAGAGAGAGAGAGAGGGAGTGAGTGAGAGAGAGAGAGAGAGGGTGAGAATGGATAGGGGAGAGTGCGGGGGGGGGGGGGGGGGTCAGGGGCTGGAAAGATAATGAATGGAGGGGGGCGGGGGTGGAGAGAAATGGGTTGGGTAGAAAAGGGGTTTAGGTAAGAAAGCTCCCGATTATACCACGGATGATGTATGAAGCGTAGCTTTGATGAAACCAACCCATGAACCATACCAGATGACGATGCATCCTCCGTTACCCCATGGTCATAATGGACTCAATTCACAATCTTTAATGGAATCGCATTGCGACTCTATCCCAATTAATTAGCACTATTATCGTTTACTCAGACCTCATCAAAGTAAACACAATTTCTAGACTTGTACTTCACATCCTCTGCAATCATGCTACATGGATGTCTTTAGCTAGCTGGGCGTGCTAGGCGTGCAGGGCAGGAGGCGATGGCGGAAGTTGGGGCGCGTGTTCCGCTGCGCATCGGCGCCTTGGTCTCTGGAGGGTGCGGTCGATTATAGGAGGCGCTCACAGAAGCTGGGGAAATATATGGCGCTTTTCAAAACAGAAATTCCGACACACTGTCAAGCACATGGGAATGCCCTAATTGATCAATAAACACTCTACTTCTTCCCCTCTGTCGAGGCGTTTTGCGCTGATTGGAGAAAGTAGGTTGCGCCTACCTGGAGGATATTGTGTGATTCATATGTTTCTGTAGGGAGATTGGCGTGCGCGCGTCATGCAAGTGCCCCGTATTGACAGCACACGTGCAAAGCGATGGGAAGCTAGCATACTGACTTATTCCCTCCCTCATTCACACTGCCATTTAGCCCGGTCTTACTTGGACCGGACTAGGGGTAAATCATGTTAGGGTTACTCTAGCCCCAACCCTGTTGTATCGGTTTTTCAGGGTCTAATAGCACTATCATTATGATGTTATGATTTCACATGTTTCTTATGTTGTGTATCGTCAGATCTCTCACAAATATCGTACTGACAAGGTTCATTTGTAAATGACCATGAGGAGTAGAATGAAAGGTAAATGATAATTACCCTCGAAGGTCCGTGGTAAGACAAACTGTTAGTTGAGACGATGCATCCATCCAGCCATAATCAAACATAATTACTTTCTGGTTCCAGACCTGCTCTTAAGAGCCCTGTTTGTCCAGCTCATTATTCTGGCCGACTTGCGCCGATCAGTTCACATCAGTGTAAGATCAATGAGACTGATAGCACGGCAGCCACGCAGCCTGGTCCATGGCAAGACCAGGCAGTTTTTCAGGGGCGAATCGGCAATACAAAATCAGATTTCATGCAGTCTTCTTTAAAACGAGCATGATCCTTTTGAGCCTAGTTAGTGGAGTTACTGTGAATTTTGTGTGAAATTAGGATGAAGTCAATTGGGAGGTAAGAGAGGAGCCAGTGTGAAGCTAGTGTAAAGCTATTGTGAAGCTTGTGTGAAATTAGTGTGAAGTAAGTGTTCAGTTAGAGTGACGTTAATAATTATGAAGGTAGTGTGAACATTGTGTGAAGTTACTGTGAACTTAGCGGGAAGCTGGAGTGATGTTAGTGAGAAAGTAGTGTGAAGTTAGTGTGACGTTAGAGTGAAGTTAAAGTCAAATTAGTGTGAAGTTAGTTGAAGTTGGCGTGAAGTTGGCGTTAAGTTAGTGAGAAGTTAGTGGAAGTTGGTGTGAAGTTAGCGTGAAGTCAGTGTGCCGTAAGTGTGAAGTTAATATGGATTAAGTGTGAAGTTACGTCAAGTTAGTGCCAAGTTAACCAAGAATTGTGATATTGTCACTTCACGTTCCTGACAATTTAAAGGTTGTATGTTTTTCTGTTCATATTTGCAAACCAAGAGTCTGCTATGTGCAGGTAAATCTTGAAAGACTGCCAACACAAATCTGAGGCACTCTAAAACTTGACTCTGGCTGTCTGGTTGAGCATACCGTTGAGTGAGAAGAGATGTGCGCTCCGGAGTAGGCCTACTTTGTGTTTGACAAGCAAGCCTTCCGAGAACTTGACTTTGCGACTGGCCATGAGACTAGTCACGACAAGCAGAGAAAACAGGGAGATCAGGGAAAGGGGCTTGGGGTAAATCCAGCCACACATATGGCCAGCCTTGACTAAAAGTGTGAAATCGGTGTAAGCCCTGCCGAGGTGTCGACATGTTAATCCATGCACGGCGTCAGAGCTGGAAGGCGACTGGGACGACGTAGTACTCAAGTCGGGAATAAAACCCGCCAGTTTCTGTGGGAAAACAATCAAACGTTCCGGGGCCATATTTCGTCCCCTTGTGCTTGTTCTTTGTGTGGTGACGATACTACAGCAGTATGGGTATGTGGGGTGTCCTATTGGTCTACTGAATGATACACTACGAACATAACCACCATGACCAACGTACTGAAAAGATCCCCGTATATTCCATGAAACCCGGCACTGTAACACGGAGCTACGTGTACTAAAAATAAAACAAAAATAGCTCACTCGTAAACTCAAAAGTGAAAAGATTAACCTGATATAATGTACTTAAAAATTATTAACATGACACGGTTTTATTTTAAAGACAGCCCGTCGCTTTTTCAGATCACCACAAAACCATCGAAACATTGGCAAAACATTTAGAGAAGTGTAAGCAAGCTCTATATTCATAATTTGAAACTGATACGTTGTGTAAAATTCAAATAATGCACGTAAACAACGTCTGATTAATAGTCTTTACCTCAGGCTCTTAGCAGTATGTGTGTAAATGTTTGCTTTATTGATTAATCTGTGTTTTAAATTATAAAACGCATTATGAAAAAAAGAAATGTTCTATAGAAGGAATCATCTCCAAAGTTTGGTAATTACTCATAAAATTAGGATTTCACACATGCATAATAACCACATAGATACTGTAACAAAGACCTTTTTCGTAGTACGAAAAAAGTCGGTTTGAAATTTAACGGCTGAAATTTTTACATATACAGGAAGCTTCAACATGCTATATTCTTAGAAATGGTCTTGAATCACACTTTCTTCAATTTACGATCGTGATAAAAGATTTCAAATTTTAAGCTGCAAAAGGGACGGACAATCTTTAAAGCTTGGAAAAAAGTGAACATTCGACATTGAAAAATAGAAACTCGTCTACAAAGAGAAGAATGGGAGGCACACACTCGATATGAAACGCCATATTTTGCGACTTACCGAAGCAAATCCCACTAAATCCTGCGAGTATTTGTAAAAGACCAATCAACGGAGCGACTCATGTTTTCTCGGCTTTGTGTCAGGTTAACCCCGGGTCTTCGCTAATTGAGCGTTAGCACGTCAAGACATGGACACGTTCTCAGGATCATTGCCAGCATGCACGACCATGACGGCGGCTCCTTTTCTCCAAGGCTTCAAAGGACATGTTCGGCCGCCATTATGCCCCACGGAGCTAAGGAAGGAGAAGGTGTGGGAGGAGGAAGGGGGGGGGGGGGGGGCTTTGTCGAATGCTGTTATAAGGCGAACCAAACCAAGTCAACACTTCCCGCGCGAAGTTACCTGCATAAATTGTTTTGTTTCTGTTCATTTCGTATGTCTTATGCATCGTTCATATTATTATGATAATATCATAACCAAGATGTTTCCTTGGTTATGACATATTCCTAATACTATCATACTACCTTCAGCACAAAACCCTTTAAGTGAAAATTGTACAGTGCGATGGACATTAAACTAATGTAGTACTAGTAGTGACCTCATGGAAAGGATTAGCACGATGAAAAGCAAGGAATATCAACGTCAGATGGAGTGGAGAAATAAAGTGACTATCACCAATATAAACTGTAAATCTCACGGGTCAACACCCCACTCTGAGTATTCATGATACTCATAAAATGAAATAATCAAATGTCTCAAATGTCGTAAGCCTACTGCAGCATTGAGAGTAGGATGTTTGAAGCCGAACTGGCTTCATATATTATTGATTAAACTACGTCAAATCAATTGCGACCGGGTAACGTAGTTTATAGCTCGGTGCATTGCTATTGCACGGCAGACTTTGTATAAGAACTCTAAATTGCCATTTAACATTAGTATCAAATTTGGTGACCTAAATTCCTTCACCATTATCAACAAATTGCTGCTAACGAATCTAATTAAAAGCTCCCGACGTTGAAAGTTCCTCCCAGCGGGTTCTCACCTTGCGATACGATGTTAAACAAAACAACACCCAAAAGTACCTTTACCACCATGACAATCCTTTGCATAGCTCGCCCTCTGCAACCCCTTCCAACCCTCCTACCCCGTACCCACTCCACCCTAAATACCTCTCTACTCCATTTCTTCATTGTAGATCCATTTTCTTTTGTTGCCTCACTCCCGAACACTCCTTGTCCCCACCGACGAATTCAAGATTCAGTAAAAGAAAAAACATAAAATTTACTCAATTGTACAATTTTAAAAGTATACTTCGTTTTATGGGTTTTTGCAATCACAAACACTATTTGTAGAAGGACATTATGGTTTAATCTTATTAAGTACGTCTTTCCTGAGATATTATCAATCAGATAATTTGGCCTCCACATTTCCAGCGAATAGCTCCTCCCTCCAAGTCACATTTAGTAGTTCATGAGCGAGAAAAGGCAGTCCCATCCGCTTTACCTCACCATCGCCTCGACCAATAATCATAACACACACAGGGAGCCATGAGCGCTATGGGATTAAAAGAAGAAATGCGGAAATCTCTCAAAGTTTATCATCGGAACTTTGCTAATTTCATTGCGAGCGCAGGGAAACAGCTATAGGGCACAGTGGCGGGAAAGATCTATAACTGGTAAAAGGCGGCCCAACCGGCTTTCTACCCAATGGTATTCCCTACGTGCAGCTATCGCAAATGGGCTTGACTGAAATCCTCGCACCCATCCTCTCGCCGTTGCTTTCACATCTTCGATTTGGTGTTATTAATCCAATTCGCCAGCCCAAAATGAGTAATTCTATCAGATGTTTGTTTAGGGGTAATGGGGGAGATCTAAAGATTGCATAGCAAATAACATACGCTGCTGCATGATTGTTGACGTAGAGACGATAATGGAGGCCATGTTCCTGTGGGATTACGTCTGATGGACCAGGATGCCGCACCAACATCTTGGGATTTTTACCAGCTCCTTTAGCCCCCCTTCCCTATATCCTGTCTGCCCTATTTCGTACCCCACCCACTACTCCTGGCCACCTTCTTCTGCCCTCACATCATTCCTTGTCCCACTGGATCCAGCTCCTTCATCCATTCTACCCCACTAATGTCTTACGATTCCCGTACCCCACCACACCCGAACACGGTCATTCAGCTCTGAACCCCCATACCCCACCCTAACCCTCTCGCTCGGCTCCTTAACCCCTCCTACCCCACCATCCGTCTGCCTTTTCCGTACCCCACCTTGTATGGCCTACCCCGCGTACCCCAGACCTCTCCTTCGGCCCACCTGCCCTACCTCCTGTCCGCCTTCTCCTGCACCCTTCGATAATCTCCCCTGCCCGCATCA